>OX637353.1:9111950-9711950 GCA_951799405.1 Agapetus fuscipes | reverse complement strand
CTAATTGTAGACATGCATTAAATATGAGCCTTAAATGTCAATTCATCTTTGCAACTTATATTATAGTTTTATCGATTGTACTCTTGTACTTTTCCTTGACTTATAGGTTGGTATGAGGCTGACTACCCATACTGTAAAAATGGTTCACTTTGCCAATGTCGCCCCTGTTTCAGGGAATGTCGGCAAGAGTTGCAGGGCTTATGTTTATTTGAGGTTTGGATTTTATTTGTAAGTACACAATCAGCATTTGTAAGCGCGAACTACACGTGTTTGTTTGTGGGCATACATCTGAGAGCTTTGAATGAATATATCCTTGCAACTTAGATTATACATTATTATTATATACTCGTAGCAGTAAAATCTCTTGAAATAGATACAAAAAAAAAAGTAAAAAAAAAACTAAATAAAAAAAACTTTCATTTCAGATAATTCACGAACCACAGTAAGATAACTTACATTATTCTTGATGTTGTGTTGGCGTCGTAGCCAAGATTCAAGGATGAAACTGATCAAAGATTAACTGTTCACCACAAAACAACGATGACTTTCGATGACATTGTCTACGACACCGATCAAACATCGAAAATAGCTACAATCATAGATGAACTAATCACCACAATGGTGTCTCTTAAAGACGTTGTCTACGACGCCAGCGAAACATCGAAAATACTGGAAATTATCTTACAACATGACGTCAAATGTGCGGAGCTTTACTTTGGTAATTTTAATTTATTTAAAACCTTCTTGGTTTTAACAAACTCCCACAGAACTTAAGTTGTAATTTTGAAATGCATCCATAACCTATTTTGGGGAAAAGAGCTGTAGAGACAGTACCCTGAACTTTTGCTGAAATGGCATTCTTAGCTCACTACCCACAGTAGTCTACAGTGAATAAGGCCTGTCACTTTGACAATTTTCCAAGTTCAGAACTCAAGCACAAAATTCCACCTTCCAACTTAACCAAAGCGTTTAACAAAAATAAATGAAAAGTGAAACAGCATTTAAAGTGAGCATTTTACTTTCCATACATTTTACAGTTGAGTTACACGTAAATTTTATTTTTGGAGCATTGCGCTTTGAATTACTGTATCCCATACAATGAATGTGAATTCATCAAGACAGTTCACGTTGCTGTATTTTTATTCGACATGTTAGTGAAATGGGGAATGCTGATTATGGAATTTTTCGTCTTTCTTCGGGAAATATTTTCTCGAACATCATCTATTCCTTGACTTATAGGTTGGTATGAGGCTGACCGACCATACTGTAAAAAATGGTTCACTTTGCCAATGTCACCCCTATTTCAGGGAAGGTCGGCAAGAGTTGCAGGGCTTATGTTCATTTGAGATTGGGTTTTTTATATTGTAGGTCCACATGCGGCATGTGTGAGCGCGAAATTATGCGTGTCTGCTTGTGGGAATGCATTTTATATGAATCTTAAATGATACATGTCTTTGCAACTTAGATTTCGATTTCGATCTATCATCATTGGTACTTTTACTTCACAAGACGCAGCCATTAACAAAGATTAAATATTTTAAATTGCTTTTCTGGTAGATCTTAGTTCATTCCTTTTTTAGACAACTTTTTTTCTTCTTTCTTATTTGAGTTTTGTTACCAATAAGTCCTTGAAATTCCGTTACCTAATGACTTGATGCTTTTTTCAAACCATTCTCGAAGACCCTTCGGAAATCTTTCCTTAAATGAGAAGATGAAGCAGTTGGTTTATGTATTATTCATAATCAGTGTTATTCATTAGATTCCGCCCATACCTGTTTAGTGCGAGATTTTCAGAAACCAATTTAAATCTGTACCAGCCCGCTAAACCAAAATAAATAAAAAGGTGATTCATTAGCGAAATACGTACATTTTTTTTTTTGGTTTACCGAATCCTACTTAAACAGACTTCCGGTAGCTTTTTCTGTATGAAAAAATACAAAATGCTCGACATTTATGTAGGTATTTTGGTGTCTATGACATTTTTTGAGGTTTTTGTGGGTTTTTGCATGCTTTTTGACAACTTTCGGAGACGCTCGGAAGAATTCGGGTAAACGCCCCCTCCCGAACGTTTCTCGACACTCCAGCTGTCAAACTCATGTCGGCTGCGACTTCGAATGAACTAAAAATGGAAACAAGTATTTTTCAAAGCATGACTTCATTGTGGCTTGAGGTTTTGGCTGTAGGCATCACGAAGAAAATCTCAAAGATGGGCCTGCATACTTCATTTACAAGAAAAGTGACAGTTTTACAAAATTGGCGACTTGAAAAATAACACGACGCGGCATCTGTCACTTTTTTTCTTGTCACAGTTTTTATATTTTTTTCGTTGCTGCATGCCCTCAATTTGTTGTTATAGTGTAAAATTCTAATGTTTTAAAGTTACTGTAATTGCTGAAACTCTTATTTGATTCATAAATCTTTTATTCTGAAAGTTATCTCGTACATTACGATCAGCTGGTAAATGAGGAAGATCGCCATTTTGCTTATGTTGATCTAGTTTAGAACAAAATAAACCTACTGGGAGGTGGTTTACAAATGTGATCATGTTTTGAAACACGTTTAGTGTTAAACTGAATTATAAAGTTTTTATGAATCACCTTTTTTGTAAATTGAGATTAAATAGAAAAATTAAACCAGATCTCTTAAGAAATCTGGTTTAAAAATTCTAATGCATAACACTGAATGTGTCCAAGGTACATAAAATTTCTCTTTCCCTTTTTGATGTTTGGCATAATCTTTTTTAGTCTTCAATCGTCGTAAGATTTTTTCTTTGGTAGCCCGTTCATGCCATAAGATCTGAAGTTTCATCTCGTCCATTTTTTCGTCAAGCTTAGAGCAGTTTTTGTTTTTCATCAATGATTCGCGAATTCCTAGTGGTCTGCCAGAGGTGGTCACTCATGATTGCAAAACCTTTCAAAATTTCCCAATCCGCTTTCTTAGTTCAAGGCTTAATTTTCGGCGTAGCAGCACTTTATTTATTTCGGAACGAGCCCGCTGTATTGTATTTTTGGCGTCTTAGGTGAGAGATTAATAAATAGTTGTACGTACAATATGTCTGGCGAAAAGCTAATTTCGCAATTTTATCTTCAAGGTAGTAATTGATAAATTAAACAGAAATTTTCACTTTCAAAATAAGTTCAATGTTATTTTCATTAACAGTTGCTATGCATACACTTACACATCGCACGTTTAATAATAAAGAGCAATAACTCAAAAAACATGAATGTTGAGAAATCGCGTTTGAAGTTCAGACACCCAGTACAACTTGTATGGGATGAAAAATGCGGCCGATGTTTTATATCGGTCATATTCGTCCAAATTGAACGGCTGTCGCATTCTACCTATTCTTCTCGCATATTACAAAATCTCGATTTTCCCAATTTTCGAGTTATTTCTCTTTATTATTAAACGTGCGACATGTTCAAACTAAAAATAAAATTTCATTCAAAATAACATACGTTATATTAAAAAGTTATCCAAATAGTAACCATAAGAATGTAGTGATCAGATTGAGAAGATTGTGAAAGAATGGGATTTACAAAGTGAGCGTGAATGTATAAAAAAGGGATGGATATGAATGAATTGAAAGAGCATGAACTGCAGAGGTTTTGGCCACCCCTAACGGAATAGCGACAGAGTTACATTTAAAGTTACAGAATGAATAGTTTACAATTATAATTACATAGCTATTAGGTTAGTACTGTGTTTCTTTGTTAGGATATTAGACGGACCGTTATGGGAGAACTTACATAAATCCTTCGGTTCGTTGGCGACGTATCCAACCTCTTCAGGAGGCACTCCGTCTACACAACGACTAAGAATGAACAACAGTTGAATAAATTATCATGTAATAATCAGATATAAATACCCAAGTCACAGTGCAACACTGACACTTAAGCAAGGAAAATCTAACGAAGTAAGATAGGCCTCAAATCATGCAAATTTTAAAATGCTACTTAGTTTTTCTTATACAGCTTAGAAATTAGTTGAAATAATTCTACAATTTTTCTTTGAGTACTTATTTTGTCCCCGGAAATCAGTGTACTGTTTTTTTCTCGTTAAATTACAAAAAAAATCTTTCGATACAAAAATGCTCAGAAAAATACAAAGTTTTCCTACTGAAGAAAAGGAATTTCGACATAACAAAGTTAATCGGATTAGCCAATACTTTGAGTTAAATCAATTCAAACTGTGAATACAGATTTTGGAATCCATTAAGTGGGCATTATTAGGAATTAGGCTGCAGATAATCCGTTTTGGAATAAATCAATCAATGTTTATGTACTAGGAGACCTTTTGCGTTCAAACTTAAATTACGAAGATTAAAATTTTCATGTTTTGATCTGAATGCGAAGCTTCATATAAGGTCAAAGCAATCAGGTTTCATTGTTATTCAATTGATTAAACAAAGCAAAAATCCTTCTCAAAAAAAATGCAGTAAAATGTTTTGATCCTGTTCACAATTAATAGTTTATTTTATAAAAGTTTGGTTTGAAAAAAAACAATAAAAACAACTTAAATAAGTCATAATTTTTTTCTTCTCAAAACTTAAAGGACCCAAAGGCACAAAATGGCATCCATGCTTAAAAACCTGATGAAAGTGGTTTTACAAAAAATCCAAATTACAAAATCCCTATTTGGAGCAACACCATATACGTATATCTAAAATA
Source organism: Agapetus fuscipes (assembly GCA_951799405.1). Classification (NCBI taxonomy): domain Eukaryota; kingdom Metazoa; phylum Arthropoda; class Insecta; order Trichoptera; family Glossosomatidae; genus Agapetus; species Agapetus fuscipes. The sequence continues at coordinate 9,707,280 of OX637353.1, read as the reverse complement.
AGATCAACGCTAAAAAATAAAAAAATAAATCTTATATTTGGTGTGTTTAATAAATGAAGAAGAAAAATGAAAATAATAATTGTTGCCTCTAAATTCTACATTTAGAAAAACAGTCAGAAATGCAAGTCAATAGACTATGGAATTTTATTTTATTGGAATAAATAAATTGGAATAAATAAGTTTGAATAAATAAGTTTCAATAATATTGATACAAAAAATGCAACCCTTACTTTTACTTTGGTAAGCCTTTTTTCCTTCAGAACATGTAAACTGCATAATTTCCTCAATACATTAATGCTACACAAAATTTTTAACCTTTGGGAAAATCAAAAAAATCTTAGCATATGCTTTTGATTAGAATAACTTTGAACGTAAAGAGTATTTTGCTGAGAGATTTCTTTCGTACAACTTTTCGTTTATTATTTTACTTTAGTTGACACTTTCAAAGACCTGCGTTGAAATTTAATGTCGCTTAATTAAGTCTACACCGTTATTGCCTCGGTCGCGCCCAAAAGAAATTTCACTTTCTTGAAATGGCTCTTATTTAGGGACAACGATGACTAGACCTCTGCTACTGTGGTCATTCTCACACTTATGTTGCTAAAATGGCACTGAGACAATAAAAGACCACAAAGTAATGATACCTAAGATGGCTGAAGAGCGTAGAGTCTAGACTAAATATCTTACTCTTAAAAAAAGATCTTTGCTTCACCTTCCACTTTCAAGTGCTAATCACTGTAAGTTTTTTGTATTTATTTTATTTTTGTTATTCATAAAAAAAATCCAAGACTGAGATGTAAGCATGAAATAGAAAATTAAGCTCAGTTTCTGCAGGTTGCAAATTGGAAAACGGCGTTGCAGGTAGATTAAAACGGTGTTATGGCCGAGGCGAGGGGGCCAAGAGGTCGATCTTACTAGCGTATTTGGAATAGAATAACTTTGGTTCGATCCCCGCTTGGGTCACTTGACCATAAATTTGACCCTGGTTCAACAGATGGTATTGGGTAATTAGAGTCTGAAGTCATTGAAGAATTTTTGAATCATTGAAGAAGACATTTTGTTCAGGGCAAAATGATCTATTACTTTATGTGTTTTAAATTGTCAACTACGATATGACATCAAGATTCCTGTTACAAATATACTAAGCTACGACATTGTACAAAATATTGTAAATTGAATAAAATTAACATTGATTTAAAAAATTTCGCATATTTTTGTTGGGAAATTTATGAGTGTAAATTACTACAATGCCAAACGAAAAACATATTTATTTCATACAAAATATTTTTTCATTCTACAAAAATATTGAGAAAAAAAACTCAAAGATAACATAAGGTCGAAACGGTTTTTAGTGATATTAAATGAAATTTTTTAGATTTTTTTTGAGAAATTCATACTGACATGAATATGCAATTCAAAACAAAAATATTTAGATATTTCCAACCTTTTTTCTCGTATAAAAGGCTCTCTTATTTATCTGGACAGCTCGTTGTTACTTTAACATTTTATGTTTTGGGCTTCAATTTGTTTTGTGGTGAAAAATTAGTTTTGAAATTTATAATATTTCAGTCCCAGTAAAAAGTATTTTTATGAAATACTTTAAAATGAATAATACGCATTATTTTGCATTATATTTTTTGAAAATCTCTCAATAATAAGACTGTGCACTTAACCAAAAGATCATTGGTTTGAGTCTCTGGACCATTTGAAAAATATCTTTGATTAGAGGTTGGTATGAGGCTGATCACCCATACTTTAAATAATGGTTCACTTTGCCAATGTCACCCCTGTTTCAGGGAAGGTCGGTAAAAGTTGCAGGGTTAACGTTCTTTTGGGGTTTGGTTTTACAAGCGCGAACTTACACGTGTCTGTTTATGGGCATGCATTTGATATGAGTTTTGAATGTTAATATATCTTTGCAACTTGAATTATAGATTATATAGGATCAGTCCGTTGTCCAAGTGGTAACACTTCGGACTCGTAACTGGAAGGTTGTGGGTTCGAATCCCGGCGGAGCACAAAATATATACTATTTATATTTTCAAATATGCTCTTCGCTGGGTTGAAAAATTCTTAAACCTTTACCAAAGACCGGTCATCAAAAGGTCCATCCAGCCTTACAACAACTGGGTCTTGCTTGAGAATTAGCGCTTTCTACAGCGACGGCCAAGCTCACAGAGGGCTCTTGAGGGTGATACACACAAAAACAGCGCTCACCAGATAAATCAGCCTATTTTTTTTTTAATAGACCCATATTTAAAATGGGCTTATAAGTTTTTAGATCATTTTTTATAAATCATATTTTATTCACTCAATTATTTTTTAGTTATATTTATAATCTGTTTATTTTAAATTGATAGTAATACAGTATAAACTCATTCATTTAAAAAAAAAAAGTAGGTAATAAATGCGTGATAGTCATAACTATTACTTTTTAATAATCACAAAAACTTTCAAGTCTGCCGATTGAAAGTATTAAAGATTTGATTGCACTAAGTATTAAATAATTCAATTTTATGAAATTATTTTAACGATTGCTACTGCATCGGTAATGGGAGACAGTATTTCAGTATTAAATATGCAATAACGCGATAAATTAATAGTCGTAGTAATGGCGCCCTCCAATGAGTAAAGCATTTTCAATTTTATTGGAGACCAGTGGCGAAGAATTCTTAAAATCTAATCTAATCTCAGTTGCAAAGATATGTTTGATTAGGGATTCACATTATATGCATTCTCACAAGACCCGGTAGCTGCTTCGCTCTTACATAACCACGCTAAACCTTTTGGCCCCTCAGAAAAAAAATATAGCCCTCTTGATGATAATTGCAACCATTCACGCAAACTTCCCTGATGCTGCTTAAAACAATGTAACCTTAAGGATGTCTAAGTTGTGTTTTTTTATTTGGTTAGTTTCAAAGATATGTAACATTAAGGATTCACATTACATGCATTCTGACAAGCAGACACGTACAAGTTCGATCTTGCACATGCCGCATGTGAACCTACACCATAAAAAAACCCAAATCTCAAATGGACATACACCCTGCAACTCTTGTCGTCTTTTCCTGAAACAGAGGTGGAATTGGCAAAGTGAATCATTTTTTACAGCATGGGTGATCAGCTGCATACCAATCTATAAGTCAAGAAACATACACAACAAAGAATTCATATCTAAAAAAATGTTTTACCTCAGCTTCCCTTTTAAACTTACCAAGCCAAAAACCTGAAATGCATTTGATTTTTTAAATAAATAACATAAATTGAATCATTTACTTTCCTCATTAAATCACATGACATTTGACACAAACATGCAAAAAAGGAAAAAAAACCTTCTATAATAATTGTTTCCGATTCCATGCCGGCCCGACCGGTTTTTCAGTACAGTAATACTAAGGCTAAATGGGGAAAAATAAGGGGAGTTTTCAGGAACTGGAGAGTAGTATTACAGCCAATAAATATCATAAAAGCCTGTAGTTATTTAGGATAGCTTTAATGACGACATCTATACGTTTATATCGACGGTTATAAGGAAATAGGGCATAAGCGACGTTTTGGTCAAAAATGAGTTATGAATGCTATCCTACTTAAAATTTTCCGCTCTTTCTAAGCGTTAACTCCCATAGCTCTACGATGATTTTTTCAGAACTGCGTTTTCGTAGTATGGTTTTGGTGTAACCGACAAGATATTGGCCTTTTTTGTCCTAAAGGCGCTTGTGCCATAAAAAAAATCATTCAACCACAATACATTCCTTAACCGTCGATATTTATGTATTAGCATATTTTTTTAGATAACGACCTCGGTAAAATATTTCTCGAACGTAAGTAATAATATGATGGAATTTTACCAGGAAATATGATGTACATCAGCTGATTTACGTACATGAAACGAAATTTTTGATTTGTTGGAAGGAATCGCACTTAATTTTGATTTTTGTCTGATTGGAGTTTGGTGCAACAGGTACAAAAAAAGGCTGAAAGAATAAAAATTGGATGGGAGGTTATTTATTTGTATTTCAAGGAGCTTTAAGGTTTACGATCATGTGAGGTTTGATTTATTTTGTAATTACACATGCCGCATTAGTAAACATGAACTTACATTGTCTGCTTATGGGGAAGCATGAAATAAGGGCCTTAAATGTCAAAACAATAACAAGACGCTAAAAATTTTCTATAGGGTTTCCTTCTGAAAAAAACTCAGTCTCCACCACTGTTTGGCGCAACGATCATTACAAATGTCGCAGATTTTTAGCGCCGATAATGAAGCAGACGCCAATAAATAAACCGAATCTAAAGAATTATAAATTTCAAAAGCATTAGCTATCAAAAGGGACCACTCGAAGTGATATTTCTTTTGAGCACTTTATATACTGCCCTCTTTTATTAAAAGCAAAGGGATTAAAAAAGTTATTAGGACAAACGGGGCTATTCTTAAACATTTTAGCTGTCGGTTTAGCCTACGTTTTGACAAACTAATGATGCCTGGGCTGAAAGTCTCATCACCACGGTTATTCTTATCTACCGAATATCGGTAATATTTGTATGAAGACCTGCCAATCCAAGATGGCCGCAAGTGAACAGCTGATTAGTCTTCATACAAATATTACCATAATTCGGTAGGTAAGAATAGCCTTGGTGATGAGACTTCCAGCTCAGGCATCATTGGTTTGTCAAAGCGTGGGCTCAACGGACGACTAAAATGTCTAAGGGCCGATCTTATAAACATCCGTTTGTTAAATGTCAAATCTAATAAACCGAAACTTGGTACAAATTTCGTTTTTCTGTATTATAACAATTCGTTCGTAAATTTTTGGTTTAATTTTACCGGCGGATCTAACCGACAGTCGACCCCCGGTTTTCGGGTAGATACCGGTCGGTTTGTTAAGGTTTGAGGTTAGGTCAGCTGTCAAAGCATTTTTTTTTTTGCGGTGAGCTTAGCGTGCCATTGGACTTCTACGCTCTATCATGTTGAAGATAATTTCTTCCGACAGTGATAGAGAATCCATTAAAATAGGGCTGTATCAGTCGTTTTCGTGTTTCTTCTCTGACATCAAACGGATGACATATGTTCATGAATGCACGCAAAAAATCATCAAAAAATACGAGTGCATTATTGAGAACTAACGAACGGTTAAAAAAGCTTTATAGGACGACCATCGGTAAGATCAGTCCGTTAACGTCCATCCGTTAGTAAAATGAGGATTTACTAACGGATATTTAGTCCAGCGTTTATAAGAACGGCCCTAAGAATAGCACTAAAAGCGATTAAAAATCTCATGCAAACTTACGGTCTTTTCACACGAAAACTCATTCTGTCCGGATTTTATATGGTTTGTCTATAGATCACCGGGTCAAAAGTCTAGTAGCGTATGGGGATGTATGAAGCTTTCACACAGTCTGTCCAGTAATTCATAGACAAACCGTTGACAATGATTCTTGTGTGAAAAGAGGTCTACTCACCCATGTACCTACATAAGTATATCTGAAGGTTTATTGAAGGTAAGCTTATTTTTTTTATATTGTCTTGAATGTCTTATATGATATAGTCATATACATAATGAGCAGAACAAACAGATCAATTAACTTGTTTTTAAGAAATGAAATCAATGATACCAATAGACGCAGAACAAAGTTGCATATATTTGTTTCCTCGGCTGGCAGACGTCATACCTCTATGTGACTGTGGACCTTAGCAACTAATCCCAATAAATATTTTATTTTTATTTTTACCTAGCAATTTGGCCGTGAGCCGCTATAATTTGTTGTCTATGGCATATTTTCCGAGTCCATTATTCGAGAATTAACAAAAGTATAACATTTTTAGAAATGGGATCAATACAAGCTTCAATATAAAATAGGTACTCTTTTTCTCGGCAGGTAAATGTCACACTTCTATGCGACTGCGGTCCTTACCAAGTAATAACGGTTTTAATTTTCGCCTGTTCTCTAGCGTATGACGTCACAATTTTGATATGTTTTGAATTTATTCCGTTCCCATTCTAACGCAACGCAACGCAACTAAGCTACACATATAGTGTAACTTCTTGCCGTGTTATCCCCAAAGGGGTCGCATGTGGCGAGATGAACCTTTTTATTTTTATAGGTAAGGGGGCCGGCCTTACGCCAACTTTCTGACACCCTCGGTGGGATTCGAACCCGAGCTCACGGCATGGAATGCAAGCACTCTCCTAGACTAATATTCTCAACAAATATAGATAATCTCTACGAAGATAATTTTAAAGAATTTTTTATTCTACAAAAAAAAATGTCTCTTAGGTGATGCCTGTATTTGTGGCCAGCCACTCAAAGCGGTTTTGCAATTTGTCGGCTAAATTAGAGCGCCGTGTATTTTAAGCAAACCTGCTTATTATTCGTGAATAATTTTATGCAAATGTTGTTTATTGTTTCTTTAGATATTTAGTTCAGTACCACAAGTATACAAAATTGCGTAAACTCATCTCGACGGCGTAAATCTAAAAAACGTATGAAATCTAAATCACTCTGTACTAGTGTCGTTGTATGTTCCATACATTTTTGATATACGCTATCGAGGTGAGATGTATCGAATGCTTTATACTAGGGGTATAGAATTGACAAGCACGCTAGTAATTGCGAGTTCAGAAGAGGGGTCAACAACACTACATTCATTATCCAAATTTTGGAAAATAATCAGTCAATAACCTTTGGATGGATCTATTAATGAAAATTGTAAATTTAAAAATGCAAATCGGTCGATATCGCTAATCGCTCGTAGAATGCTTGCATTCCATGCGGAGAGCAAAAGGTCGGTTCCTACAGAGGATGTCGGAAAAGATTTTTCGTTTCGGTGTTTATTTCAAGCCCACCGGCAAAGTCTACTTGCTTTCACAAGAAATGAGAACCAGCCCCCTCGGGAACTGGGAATCCCCACTTCAAATGAAGTGGATGGCGTACGGCTGGCCCCCTTGCTATGATATTGCATAAAGCGGTATGAGATAACACTACATCTGTAGCTTAGTTGCGTTAAGTGCAGAAATCTTTAAATAATTCAGAACTGCGTAATGTAAAATTCGGAAAAAAAAACAATTAAGTCTCCATTTTGGACATTACAAAACTCTTCGCTACATTCAAATAAACATAAATGTTTTTTATGGTAATTTTTTTGGATTTTTTATAGGCTACTAAGCTGTAAATATATTGTAACTTCTTATTGCGCTGCCTCTGACAAAGTTGCAGATGGCTAGTGGAACCTTTTTATATTCATAAACCTAACGCAATTCCCCTCAAATAAATTCAAGATTGTCCTGTTCCCGTAAGGCCAGTTTCTAAGTTTTATTGGTCTTTTGAATTTGGGTTTAAAAGCAACAAAATAGGAAATCATTTCTGACATCCTTAATGTGGATGGAACCGCAGTCTTCTGGCTTTAAATGCAAACGTTCTACCACCTGAGATATCGACCAGACATATTGCCTTCAAAATTTAACCTATTAAAAAACGTAGAATATTGTTTTCAGGTTGGTATTTTAAAATATGTTTAATCAATAAAAGAAGATTAATTTTTTTTAACAGAATATGAATAATGAAATAACCAAAATCATTTAAAAAAAACTTTTTTCAATTGATGAAAAGTGATTAGGTCGAAAGTAAATTTGCGCAGTCATAATTTGGCAATAAATCATTTTAAAAAATCACAATATTATTTTTTTGAAGATTCATATTATACTTTCATGGGTGAATTGACTTGTTCAACAAAACGAGGTCACCGTTGAAAAAAAGATATGAATGGAAATGTTAATTAAAAAGTAAATTTATGGGTGATTTATTTTGTAAGCTCTTTTTGTGTGAATCACACTTTAAGAGCACTCTACGTGCTTGTTTGCCGCTAGTCAGCGTTAATTTTTCAAGCAAAACTCAGTAGCTGTAATTCTGGTTTAACTATTGTGACCGGTATTTTATAAACGTCGACATTATTTTTTTGTGCTTTGCTGATAATAATCGAACCCTTATAATCCGATTACAATCCATCAGTATCTTTAACCACTAGACTACGACCTATCTACGAGTAAACCTATGTTATAAAAAAAACGTTTATGAAAGATCTCAAAAAGGTATAGAAAACATTTTCGAATTTAACTAAAAGAAAGATTTAAAAAAAGTATGAATTGTTTGATGAAATTTTAAAAAGTGTGCAAAAATAGTAAGAAATAAAAAAAATACCACAAAACTCTAATTTATTTTGGTGAAAATATCTAAAGCGTAAGTTACATAGCTCTAGTAAACGCAGCAAAAAACTTGATTTTCATCACTTTTCGTAGAGAAAAGAAGGACAATCATGCGTTGTATTTTCCATAAATTTAATAAAAATTTTATTTGATGAGACAAGGTGTTTGCCGAAATCCCTTTGTATCATTTTTTGATTGAAATTTTTCTTTCACACATCGCATTTGTATGCGAATGATCATCACGCTGCGTTATTTTTCCATTCATTCTACAAACAAAATGTCATGTTTTTTTTATTCAATACACAATTGCAAAAAAATAAATATATTTCTTTGATATGAAGTCAAACAGCATAATATTTTTATCCATCACACATTCGTGTATTGAACTTGTCGAGTATTATTTTTTTTGTTTGAATAAAATCTAGCTGAAAAAAAAAAGTGAATGGTGTTAGACTTTTGTATTGTATCGCTTTTAAATTTCAAAGGAAAATTGCATGACAATACTCGGGCGTGGGCATCCATTATGGCTGAGAAAGTGGCACTATGGCTTAAAAGCTTCGATTGAATGAGTTATTGTTAAAGGGCTTACGGTCACATATCAAATTGTAAGAATATTATTATTTTGTCTACAGGTCGTAGACATAACTAAACAGAACTCTAAGCATAAAATTTTACATTTAAACTCAACAAATCGTTTTCCCTGAAACTGTACATAAACAAAAAACAACGCCTTTTGGGAGAGTTTTATTTTCCATTCATTTATTATAACGCCATATTTGCGTTAAAACGCACGGTAACATTATACTTTGTACTACTGTCCGACCTGCCCTCTCGGTTTTGACCTCTTTGATATAATTTCCCTTGGAGGGGAGTATTATTTACATATACTAGAGATGGGGAAAGCGACTGAAGTTTTGAAGTGTTTGAACGCATTTAAAAGCTTCTGTAAAAAATTGCTTTTCAAAATCGTGGAAATGCTTTGTATACGTAAATGTTTCTTTACTTTGCCGTACAGCAAAAATTCAAAGCAGTTTTTTGCACTATATATAGTAGACTTTCTAACGAAAAAAGTGGCATATAGCGTGTGGAACTTTTATACTTTCACAGGTAAGAGGTCAACTTTAATTCAGCTTTTTCGCATGAAATAGACGTTTTTCTTCTTCTGCTTGTACACTGCGTGTTCTTATTCCTTTTGATCGCTAAGTAAACTTGGCCAGTTTGGATTCCTGCTGTAAAATAAACACTGAAACGGGAAATCAACACATTTAGTGGGGAACGAACTCCAACCCTCTGGCATTAAACGCAAAATGAGCAATCGATCTGACTTTAACATCCAAAGAAAAATTATATATAATCACCTTTGTATGTATTTTCACACACCACTGTGGTGAGAGCCTTGTGACACCATCACACTTAAAAAGAGGTTATTCCTTCTCCCGGGAGCTTCTTTCCTTTCAACAGGCCATTTCGACAGACGACAACACGAAAAATGTTTCTTACACTTTATGGCCTTTGTAAAAAAGTGACATTAATGGAAAAAATCACGCGTGTGTAATGATTTTTTATCTAAATTTAAAAGTTAAAATATTTTATAAAACTTAAAAAATGACGCTACAAAAAAATATTTCAAAAACACGTTTTTGTTCACATTTTTTTCTTATAATTTTGTTGTTTAATATTTTGGACATATTTTTTTTCTTCATAATTATAGAATGATACAATGTCTAGAGAGTGTTTAAAAAATATTTTAGGTTATGTGAACAGTTTTTGAGATAATATGAAAAAACTGAAACTTGATAATTAATTTAATGTGCGCGGCAGTACTTCGGCGTGAATTGTCGCCGAACGCACAGTAAGAAGGGAAAGAAGTCTCCCGGGAGGCGGTTTCTCATTTCTTCCGAAGTCTTGCCGATTCCATGATTTTGAATTTGATTGAACACCGGGGCGGAAAATCATTTCCGACCTCCTTAATAGAAATAGAACCCTAACCCTATGGCTTTGAACGCCTGCGTTCTTCTTACCGATTTTTTTTCAATATTTAAAGTGCGTATAATATGCTTACCTAAAAACACTATTATTTTTTTAGACTTCTTTCGTTCATGCGTCCATCTCTAATATGTGTCATTATCCCCTCTCTTTGCGTTCTCCTACATTTAGTTTAATATTAGTACGACCGGCTGGTTAATGGTTTCTTGATGCATTAAGTACACAATACATCATATCTAGGGGCACTCGCAAATGGTAAACACAATTCGGTTTATGAAAGCAGATCCACTGAAGGCAGATCTGTATTCATACAGAGGCTGTTTGTGTTTATCAAATTAACATAAATTTTGATGAATAACGCATAATTATTTCACAATTTATGGACAAGCATTTAAATTCATACTTATTAATAAACTTCAATTCTATTCTTTAAAATAAGTTCACTTTGATAATAAAATACATAGTATTTTTCTAGCCCACCCTGATCTTGTTTGGCTTATTTCAACCTTTAAATGATATTGTTTTAAGAACCAAAATTTACAAAATCTAAGTTCAGAAACAAACGTTAATGTGAGAGTTGTTTAAAATAAAAAAAATTAAAACAATTTTCATTTTGTATAAGATACATTGGTACAGTACATATAAAAACATTGTTCATGTGAAATTTTCTCTTTTGGAGATCAGAAAAAAGCACTAGGGGGCGTTTTCTAAAAAAACAATAGATTTTTTACATTAAATATACCATACTTTCGCCTCTACAACCAGGGTGACGAATAGAAAGCTCTACACTCAATTTCAACTTTCTAAAAAGGGATTCTTCGAGCCATTTACGATGTAGTGAGAGATATTAACAGTCGGTGTGGTCGGTACAAAAATAACTCGACATGATATTTACAGAGAATCTAATGTGATCAGGTGCATCAAAGTAGGGCTGGCCAAGTTATTGGAATAGACAATTCAAACCCCATTAAGCTCCTAACACTCTCAGCACCGTGAGGCCAAAGGGTACAAGAAAGACGATCGTTGTGATGGATGGATGGTATCAACGCGGATGCAGCTAATAATAATAATATTAGGATGATTTATTTGGTGAGCGCTGTTTTTGTGTGTATCACACCTCAAGAGCCCTTTGCGAGCTTGGTCGTCGCTGTAAAAAGCGCCAATTCTCAAGCAAGACCCAGTTGTTGTAAGGTTGGATGGACTTTTCAGTGACCGGTCTTTGATAAAGGTTTATGAATTTTTCAACTCAGCGAAGAGCACATTCGAAATATAAATGGTATATTTTTTGTGCTCCGCCGGGATCCGAATCCACAACCTTCCATTTACGAGTCCGAAGTGTTGCCACTGGACTACGGACCGGTCCAAGGCAGACATACGTAGTTGGAAAAGAAAGGTAATGCAAAAACGCAACGCAACTAAGCTACACATATAGTGTAACTTATTGCCTGCGTTATCCCCGAAGTGGTCGCATGTGACGCTTCGGGACTTATTTATTTTTACAGGTAAGGGGGCCGGCCTCACACCAACCACTTTCAGTTGAAGTGGGGGTTTCCCAGCTCCCGGGGGGGCTGGTTCTCATTTCTTGTGAAGGCTGAGTAAACCTTTGAGATCGAAACCTTGCTCTCGGCATGGAATGCAAGCATTCTACCAATTGAGCTATCGACCTTTTTACGAGCTGTATATTTTTTTCAAATTGAGTCTTGAATTCGATACGATATAATCTAACTTTGTTTTTTCTTTAAAAAGTATTCTTCTCTAATTTTAAAACCGTTCTATTTTTACTTTCAATCTTTTTTTAATATTCAAGTGAAATTGTTAAAGCTTTCAGCCTCACATCATTCTCAGATACTACGAAACTTAATATGTTTATTCTTAGAAAATAAGACATCATGTTTTTTCTTTCGTGAGAGAGTTTTCAAGTTTTGTGATTTCACACTGTTGCTATGAGACCCTGTGTTGCCACGTGCTTAAAATAAACTTAACCTAGAGCGTATATGTAGTGCCAGCCAGGTAGATAAGTAAACCTTAACATCTCCAACCACTAAATATAAAAGCTAGCCCGCAGGCAAAGCGCTTGAATTTACTGAAGCAATAAAAGGAAAGCCTGGCAAAGGACAGACCCACTTGTTATGCCCGAAAGAGACTGCCACATATGCGGGACATTTCTGCATGTATACTAAAATAAGCTGTTTTACAGAAATTATTACTGTAAAAAATGGTTCACTTTGCCAATGTTACCCCTGTTTCAGGGAAGGTCGGCAAAAGTTGTGGGGCTTATGCTCATTTGAGGCTTAGATTTTATTTGTAAGTACACATTCAGCATTTGTAAGCGCGAACTACACGTGTTGGTTTGTGGGCATACATCTGAGAGCTTTAAATGAATATATCCTTGCAACTTAGATTATAGATTATAGATTACATTTTTATGTTAGTAGCAAATTACTATAAATATTTAGGAAGGTAGATATAACATTTATAGCTGATAAAAGAGTATATAAGTAGGATTGGTTATTATAAGTACCTAGGGTAAAGACATATTCTAATTTATGTACTGGAAGCTTTTAGAAGACCGTCGTGCTGGAAGGTTTTTTAGTAAAATTGGCTTCTAGTAACTACTATCTTTGGAGTAAAAAGGGCTTCAAGCGGCTTGCAGGAGTCAGTCTATATACGACGATCTGCTTTTGAACAAGGAGGGAGTGTAAGTGAACACCAACTGTGAAATAAAATGTAAATTGCTCAAGAAAAAAATCGTTGAATTTTCAATGTCTCTTCCGCCATTTGCCCTTCTCTATGACATTTTTTAATCTCTTTGTAGAAAGAACAATAAACATATATCCAGTAATCGATTCTGTAAAAAAAATTGGCGTTGGCTGTTTGTTCCTTTGATCATACACATACTTAATTATATAGTAAACGAGAGACAATCCTGGTGTATTATTTGTCCTAACCATCGTAATTGGGGAATGCGTGCAAGATGGCAAGGTTGATTCGTTCACGATTTCAACACAAATATTAAAATAAAAGTGCCCTCTAGTTGATTTCAAGTGAAAAAAAATACTTTTTGAGGACAAAACTCACACATCATTATTCCACAGTGCTACAGCAAAGACATAAATGTTTATTTGATTTTGAGCCATGAAACATGTTCAACATTATGACCTTATTTACTCTTCACATGAAAGATTTGTTGGTAAAATCGGGCATAGGTCTCCTGTAGTCTATTTTAAATGATGATGATGATGGATGGTTTATTTCCTGTGGCGCTTCAGGGCCATTTCAAGGGCGCCATGGTTTCTAGAAAACAGCGTGTTCATTTAAAAATGGCACGCATGTATGACTGCCTACAGCGGGCAGCGCGGAAATATTTGTATTTTATCTCACGCGTTTACACAACGCCGCAATTTGTTAAAAGTGTAAAAAGCAAAACAAGATTATAAATAAGCAGGCATTAGTTTATTTTATTTTGCCGCTTTCTTCCCTTTAAGAAAATGCCGGACAATATGTCCACTGTCACAAGTGTTGACTGTCCACTGAATAATTACAAAGAGTGAAAAAAAACATTAAAAAAATGTGTTTGCGGTAGTAGGACAATTATTTTTCTTTTAGAGGATTAAGTACTATAACTGCAGTGTGTTATTTCGGAGTTAACACGCACAAATTATTACAAGTAGAGGAAGACCGAGAAAGGTATGGATGGACCAAATTTCCGAAATAGCGAATGAATGGGATATCCAGAGTCATAATAAAAAAAGAGCTTGTATGAAGAAGGTTATGACTCTGGATGAAATAAAAGTAGTACCTATGCAAGGACCGAAAGAAATGGCGGTTGATCTGTAATGCGGGCGTTTAAGGCTGAGGCTTTTAAAAATATTTTGCACTTCTTTATAGAATGTGTTTTGTAGGTTTTAATTTTTACTGCTTAATTGTTTAGTGTTTAGTGTTTATTTGTTATATATACCCAAATGTAATTAATTGTTTGTATTCCTTGACTTATAGATGATATGAGGCTGACCACCCATACTGTAAAAAATGGTTCACTTTGCCAATCTCACCCCTGTTTCAGGGAAGGTCGGCAAGAGTTGCAGGGCTTATGTTCATTTGAGATTGGGTTTTTATATTGTACGTCCACTTGCGGCATGTGTTAGCACGAAATTATACATGTCTACTTGTGGGAATACGTTTAATATGAATCTTAAATTACAGCTTAGATTTAGATTTAGATGGCCAGATTTTTTATGAGAAAGAAAACATCGTACGCTTTTTAGAAAACGGGTGTTTCTGGCTCGTCCAGTGACAATTTAGGATGTACAAACGGGAAGTCGATAGACCACAGTTGAGTTGGGTAGATGATGTTATATAGACTAGAAAGAGATAGTTCAATCTAATCTAAGTTGCAAAATATAAGTAACATAAGAGATTCACATTATACACATTTTCACAATAATAATAATAATAACAGGCTGATTTATTTTAAATTACACATGATAAGAGAGCGCCGTTTTTGTGTGTGTCACACCTCAAGGGCCCTCTCCGATCATGGATAAGACTTTCTAAACAAGTGTGCCTTGAGTGCTCCTCGAAATACACCCACAGATTTGGAGTTCTTCACTCCGGGTGGCAGTCTGTTCCACTCCACCGGCCCCGCAACACGGAAAGCGCGGTCTCCGAAGTTTGTACGAATCTGACGGCGCGGCTGAACCAAATTGACTACTCCATCACCCGCAGATCTGAGTGTCTGCCTCCTAACACCCATTTCAACAGGTGAAATCATATCAGCCAGATAAGGTGGGGCCAAGCCATTGATGGCTTTATATACCATTAAACAAACACGGAAGACCACCCTCTCCGGGAAACGAAGCCAATGAAGTTTTTTTAACAGCGGGGTGATGTGAGCGAATTTGGGAATCCCGAATATGAGTCTTGCTGCCGAATTCAACACAGATTGAAAGCGATTAAACTGTTTCTTCGGCTGACCACTATAAAGCGTCGAGCAATAGTCAATCCGAGACATCACAAACGCACTCACCAGGGTCTTAACCGCATCTGACGGCAGACATTTTCTTATTGCCTTTATTTGGCGAAGCGAAAAAAAAGAAGAAGCTATTGTGGCATCTATTTGCCTATCCAGTGTCAGGTTACGATCCAGTAAGACTCCTAGAAGTCTTACCGAATCAGAAGGCTGGATTAGCTTACCTCCTATGGAGAGTGGTACTCTATTCACCAGAAGGTGGTCACGCCTCGATGTGGCTGCCCAGAGTATCTCCGTCTTATCCATGTTTAAGATTAGGAACACAAAACAGACATGTTAAAGTTTAAGCTTAAACATGCCGCATGTAGTCAAAATGCATACAATAGGAAAACCAGAAGAGATGCAACAATATAAAGATATTGCATGAAGGTAAAATTAATAATGTAAAATAAAATATAAAGTTTTTTATCACGAGTTCATTTATTTCCTTGCGCGATTTCAATGTTATCACGTCTTTATCAAGAGGACAACTACATATTATATAAAATTATAAATGTGAATTCCGTAGATAGTTCCGGAAAAACTTTTTGTAATTTTATATTTGTTTTATCTCTAGTTGTCCTCATGATAATGATGTGATAACATCGAAATCACTCGAGGAAATAAATTAAATCGTGAATTGAAACTTTGTCTTCTATTTTAAATTTTTAACTTGGAATGAATCTTCACAATGTATAATGCACAAGCCCTAAAACTTTTTCTTACAGTTTATGTAACGAAGTAAATCACAGTCTGACAAGCATTTTTTTTCAGATCGGGAAAATATATATTTGTTTTTATACCTACCTAATGCGAATTATTTTTTTCGTAATGTTAAACAATTTGTCGATGCGTGAGGGGAAAATACCCAAACTAGTGTACCAAATCACTCAGTATTATTAATGTAAAAAATCTTTCGAAAAACAAACAAAACAAATCTCCTCCATTCATAAATGTCTAGCGATAACAATCCTCTTCAAAGGTGTAACATTTCACGGGTAAAGACCGTGAGAACTTCTGAAAATACTCTCAAGGTAGTGCTGCCATCCATTCCAATACATCGGGACCGTCACCGTGCTATTTTTTTTAAATCCTCGAAGAGGTCAATATTTCATGAATCAGCTTTATATTGTCTGTCCAAAAACAAGTACAATTTAACCAATTGATGGTGTATTCAATAAGTTAATTATCCATAATTACCCTTTGACATGTGTTAACTTTTAAAACTATCGTCAAAAAGTCTTGAACGGGATTTGAATGCGTACTGTTTTATTTTAAACAAACACCCGTAAAATTTCCACCGTCTTATCTGCTTGCCTTTATGAAATTCTTTGAAAAATGAAATTTGAAACACTTTGTGGAAGAAAAGTAATTTTAGTTTCCTAAAGATTTCTGAACGCAAATTTATGAGAAATTTATGTAGGTACCAGTTTTCTATTCCCACACATAATGCCACTGAAAAAAGAATATTTTTTCTGACGAAATAATCGTCTGCTGCCAATTACTGCGGAATCAATATCAAAGTGACAATTCAACTTCAAGCTTACATGCATGGAATTTTATATACGTAAACGGGAAAAACAACTCGCTGGAAAAGGTACAACCTTGAGAAAATTGTTGTGTATCATATACTTCTACCACAATAATCTCCTTGTTGTTTTGTTCTAAAACTAAGAATAAACTTCACGTGTTCACTGTATTTATTTTTTATTTTTACAAACTCAACTAATAGTGTCCCGACGAGTGTCCCGACGAGGTTTCAGTCGGATATGGCAACCCTATTTCAAGGTGAGCCCCGCTGGGATCAGTTTAAGGCTTACCACTGTATGGATCCGATAAATGACGTATGTGGGCCCAGCCTGACATCACTCTTGTTTATTCTGTATAAGTCTACTCGATGCCTACGTTGATAAAAGGCCGAAAAGAATAATCTTCAATTTCAAACACTGATACGATAGGTAGGCAAGTCAGGAATAAAGTTTATTGTAGATAACTAAACGTATTTTTTTGTTTTTAGTTATTTTGTTTTTTATTTAAAAATTGTAAAATTGTGACAAAAAAGCTTGATAAAGGTGATTGTTATGTTTAGAAATATGTACTGAGGTTCTGCACCATTCAATTTTTGCCAAGACATTGTGTTATGTTATTTTAAAATAACATATAAAAAACAATCTCCAAGTGTACAGTGTGTTTTGTGGGCCGAACGAAGCCGAACGGTCACGGAAGCGGCCGAACTGCGCCGTGTGATCTGATCGGGCCGTCGCTCATTGGTTCCCGGTAAGATGTCAACCGATTGAGACGTCGGCGACCAAGCACCAAGCGGTGCAAGAGGGGGCATTACAATGGAGCTCCCTCCTCCCCATCTACTTGGATTTCCTGCCAGCAAGGCACCCGCCTTGTGGACCAGAGGCATAGGAGACATAGTGCATAGGAGCGCCCACCCAGGGGCTCCAACGTGTGGAGGCGTCCGCCTCGTGAGCCGCCGCTAGCCTGGGGCGCTGCCCCAGGCCATTCAGTTCGGAACTCCAGTCAACAGAGTAGGGAGTGTTATAGTGACAATGTGCAGGTCGAGCCATTCCCTTATTTCCCCTTTTCCCCCATATTACTAAAGTAAATAAACCCTCATTTGTTTATGTTAAACTTATCTTTTAATATACAAGCTTCCCAAAATACAAGTACGCAACACAAAGAAAGAACCCCACGCCCTGAGAGTGATGCTGATGATAGCTAGCCGGAGTAAGTATCATGTAGGTACAGCCTGGAAGGTACCTTCAATTCAAACATAACAATTGTTGTGACCCGATCTTTAAAAGCTAGTAGACTTTATTGACTGGGACATAGGATCCAGCAAAGGGACCATCAGAACGCAGAAAATATGGTTGTAATGATAGACACTAAGGGGCGCTGGACAGTGAAAAGACACAGATAAAGGTGACTGGATGGATTCTGGGACAACTGATGTAATGTAAGAAAAGCGTTTGACGGGCAGCGTTAGCTGCTGTAAGGATCAAAGAGACCACGGCACACCCCAGGTTTTGATCAGGATGATGTTGTGTGTCTATGTATAGTTTAAATGAAATTATCTGGTTCAAAATATTTCCTGAAAAACAAAAATCTGATGAGACTCGAGATAAGAATCTAAATATTCTTGTAAATTTTGGACTACGTCGGAAATAAAATTATGCTATCTCTGATCAAATTCCAGCTAAGTGATAATCATCAGACTACCGCTTATCTTATAAATAATAATAAAAATAATAATAATCTAAGACACACAAATGACTTATCTAAATCCTATAACTACTAAACAATTATGGTAGTTTCAGTTTTTTTACCATGACGTCATGCGTCAAATAGAAAACTTAATAAATTGATAGTAGGCATTGGTTCAAGGTACAAAAACTAAAATTCAGAGACAGGTGAGATTGTGAAGTTTTATAGTTGATTTTTTGAAACAAGGTCACTACGAAAAATCACGAGTTTATGTAACTTAACCTTGAATAAAAAATATGGAAGCCCATTTGCTCGATGTCATAATGGACTGGAGTCCATTCAAAATCCATAAAGAATTCGAAATGAGATTTTTTTCTCCGTAAGGCTAACATCACATGTCTCTGTAACAAGTTTCTTTAAAGTTCTGACAAAGAACTAACCAATAGTAATATCTTTTAGGGTTTGGTGGTTTACACAGTGAAAGTCCATTGTATATTAATTAAAAAACACACTGTTTCAATTCACTTATTATTTATTTTAAATATGCCAAACGTTTTCGCCTAAAAAGGCATCCTCAGGACAATGACCAATGAATTGGGTTATTGTCCTGAGGATGCCTTTTCAGGCGAAAACGTTTGGCATATTTAAAATAAATAATAAGTGAATTGAAACAGTGTGTTTTTTAATTAATAGCCAATAATAAATCTATTGGGCTCTGTTCTGTACACCCAATTGTGTGATTTTTAATGTGCAGACTTCATTTATAGTATTTGTCTTGGAAAGAATGAAATATTAAAAAAAAGTGTCAGAGTTTTTTTGTAAACAAAACAAAGAAAAAATTTCCTTATTAATTTGTTAAAGAAAAAAATTGACGGATTATTTTTTAAAAGATAACAAACTGATGCTTCAAAAATACATTTAGTATATTCAATAAAGTACGATAAATTAATTGTTTACGTGTTTACAAAACAACCCACGGATTTATAAACAGTACAAAAAAAATGTGCGTATTTCGTTTTTTTTTTATAAATACCCAAACATGTAAATTTAAAAAGACGTCACTTGGGGGAAAACATCATTATATTTTTGGAAAGGATGAATTTCCCGAACAATAATATCATAAGACGGCATTTTTCGAGAAATACAAAATAAACAAACATCTTTTGTATGAAAAAAGTTGTTTATTTTTCGTTATAAAAATTGACTGAAAATCTTGAAAAATCTCAAGAAAAAGTAGTTTTTATTGTCAAACTGTCTAGTCAAAACATAAATACATAAACAGCATTTTCGTTAAAAATCAAGATCTCATCAGTATTATAATAGTTATTTATGCCACTGCCAAGTAATGATAGTCTTTTTAACACGAGTGCTAGTTTGTGCCATGAGGCGCAGCCGAATGGCACAATAGAAAGCACGAGTGTTACAAAGACTAATTACGTGCAGTGGCATACAATACTTTTTCTACGACCATGAGAGAATTAACAAAATAGTGAATAATAGTCATTATCATGTACTCGTCCATTTGAAGTAATTAAAACCTTACCTTTGTCAAAACGTGTGATTTATCATTCCCTTCGATTATCTAATCTAACCTAAGTTGTACAAATAAATTATATTTAGGTTTCATATTGAATTCATGCCCACAAGCCGACACATATGTATAAGGTCGCGCTTTTACATCCTGCATATAAGCTTAAACATTCAAACCCAAAACTCAAATAAACATATGCCCTGCAGTTGTATTGGCAGGTGAACCAAATTTGTACAGCATAGGTGATCAACCTCATACTCACCTATTAACCAAGTAACTTTTTGAGTTTGTTTATTTTTTGCGGTGAAATTTTTTGTATTGTTTTCCTTTCAAGCCTTTTATTTTCCATTGAAAAAAGGAAAGCTTTATTTGGAGCAATCCGATAAATAAATTCGATAAATTTTAGCACTATTAACAATTTTTATTTGACTCTACACATAAAATATACTTATTTATTTTCATCTGAACAGGGCTGAAAGTCTCATCACCACGGTAATTCCTACCTACCGAATATCACTAATATTGTATGAAGCCTAATCAGCTGATCGCTTGCGGCCATCTTGGATTGACAGGTCTTCATACCCCCATACAAGGTTGACATTTGAAATTAAAAAATGGTTCCAATTCTGACAATGCGCATGCGCACATGTTCATTTTAACACGGTTACCGGTTGCATAATGTAACATTATGCAACGGGTGTAGAAATGTATGGCATTGTGATTGCGTTAGCCGTTTTGTAATTAGTAAATTACCAAATGGGAGTAGAAAAAAATATATTTATTCTCCATTATGTGCTTACTTTGGATTCACATACAACGTGCGACATTATGAATTAGTTGTTTTTACAGATTTTTTTCAATGATAGAAAAAAAAGAACTTTTGATGAGTTTTCTTATAAATTGAAAATAATGTAAAAATAGCATTTCTAGAATAGAATTACATATTTGACAATAAAAACGTGTCTCGATCTTTTGAACGTAATACAAAAAACTTCACATTCCGAATGTGAAATAATTTCATACATTTTCTTTTACATAATCAAAGGAATGAAAAAGAATACGTTTGAATAATTTATCATACTGACAGATAAAAGAAAAATCGTGCTTTGTAGTACGTACTTTTTTACATTTTAAATTTATGTACCTACCAAAAAAAAATTAAATGCACCCATCGTATTCTTTCTTTAGACACTTATATGCAATGAAGTCGGAACATTGAAAAGGGCACGAAAATCAACGTCATCACCCGGCTGGGTTGCTAGGGAAAAGACAAACAAATATTTGTAGAATTAATCAAATAAATATACTGTTCTAATTCACTTTTTTATTATTTTATTTTAAATATGTCTAACTAAAATTTGTAACTAACTGTAAAACTGTAATCTAACTAAACTAAATATTTGTAGGTTTTGTTGGTTGGTTGATTGGTTTCTACAAAAGACAGCAGTCGCATACAGAATTGACTCGCCGAGAAAAAAAGTTCCAAATTAAAAAATGTTCCAAGTCAATTTGTGAACGTAATCAAATGACTCTGAAGTATTTTTTAATCTTAAAGACCTAACATTTACGATTCATATTGCATACACGCCCAACAAGCAAAATCGTGTAAGTTCACGTGTACACATTCTGCACCCATATTCACAAAACGAAATACAATCCTTAAATTTTCCTTGACTAATATGTAGGTTGGTATGAGGCTGAACCTCCACGCTGTAAAAAAATGATTCACTTTTGCCAATGCTACTCTGGTTTCAGGGAAAGTTAGCAGGAGTTGGTTTATTTTGTGTGCACAGGATGCAGTATTTGTTAGCGGGAACTTACATGTGCCTGCTTGCGGGCATGCATTAATGTATGCAAGCCTAAAATGTCAATATTATTTGCAACTTAGATAATGAACAAAAGCCCTGTAACTTTGGCTGCCTTTTTCTTAAATGTGGGAATTAATATAATAACTGAATATATATAATTTTGACCAGACCATGATTATTTTTCTTCCTTTAATCAAAAGATAAAAACCAAGGAATTTCTTAATTAGATTAACCTTTTAAAATACTGTCTAATTTGTTAGCTCGGCTTTAGGCTTGATGAAAATAATAAAAAAAGGGTCTTAAATTTCTTCAAATTATCTCAAATAATAATTTAGACCCTACCATCATTCTGCGATTTTCATTTCCGTACCTTTTTTTTAACAAGATCCTTAATTTTGTTTCATGGAGATTTTTTCTTTACCGAAAACATTTTTTTCCATATTGATTTTAGTAGATTTTTTTTTAACCTTTTTAGTCCAATAACAATGAATACATTCTTGTGTGATTTTAACCAAAAGTCGCATTAATTTATATATATATCTATAATCTAAGTTGCAAGGATATATTCAGTTAAAGCTCTCAAATGCATGCCAACAAACAAACACGTGTAGTTCGCGCTTACAAATGCTGAATGTGTACGACCTTCCCTGACACAGGGGTGGCATTGGCAAAGTTTCATTTATTTAATTTTCATGTTCAAGCTTCAATATCTGAGTTGTTTTTTTAAATTAAACTTACGTATACCTAATACAATAATAGTCCGGTTAATATGATGAAATATAGGAAAGTAACTTCCATTCTATGCCGAGAGTTCGTGTTCGAATCTCACCTAGGGTGTCAGAAATGATTTCCCGTTTTGGTGTTTATTTCAAAGCAAGTTTTACACAGCCTTCACGAGGAAATGAGTCCAGCCCCCTCAAGAGCTGGGAAACCTCCACTTCAACTGAAGTGGCTCTCATACCTCTAAAAATAAAATGGGTTCCACTCGCCATATGCGAACCCTTCGGGTACAAACGCCGCAAGAAGTTACACTTTATGCGTAGCGGTATCTAATCTAATCTAATCTAAGCTGCAAAGATATATATCATTTAAGATTTATATTAAATGCATTCCCACAAGCAGACATGTATAATTTCGCGCTAACACATGCCGCATGTGGACCTACAATATAAAAACCCAATCTCAAATGAACATAAGCCTTGCAACTCCTGCCGTCCTTCCCTGGAACAGGGGTGACATTGGCAAAGTGAACCAATTTTTTACAGTATGGGTGGTCAGCCACATAACAACCTATAAGTCAAGGAACATACATGACAAATTACATTTTTAAAATCGAATACGATATTTTGTAACTTGCATATATACATCATGTGTGATACAAAATAAAATAGAAATATTATCTTCCATTTACTATATTTACTATTCAACCTTTTTGTAGAAACTTTGTGCAAATACTGATATTCAAACAAATTAGTCATCTACCAGACCCTGTCCGATAAACAGCAGGTACCTCAAGGACTAAACGCTACGTTTAAACTCAACCAAAGCGTTTCCAAAGTCGATTACAAAAAGCTCTTTGTACATATATCCCATACTGATCAAACTGAGACACAGGGGAAAATAAATACAAGAACAAGCATTTTTTATATTTTTAAGGGTTTGGTGGTTTACACAGTGAAAGTCCATTGTATTTTAATCAAATTAACAAAGTTTCAATTCACTTTTTACAATTTTATTTCTGTCAAACACTTTCGCCTACAAGGCATCATCAGGAATTGTCATTGTCCTGATGATGCCTTGACAGAAATAAAATTGTAAAAAGTGAATTGAAACTTTGTTAATTTGATTAATTATAAGATCATCATATGTTCTTAATATTTTTCTACAAAAATCAATAGGTTTAGTTTTATTCTGCAGCTCTCTTTTCTTACGCCCTCAATTTTGATAAAGAAAATATCGCTTACTGTGTATGATAACTAGTGTCTTTTCAATTTCAAAAATCTATACTCCAGTGTTAAAACCAGTTTTTAGTTCACAAAAGATTTTCAGGGACTTAGGGCCGAAGCACCCATACAGTAAAAATGACTTACTTTGCTAATGTCAGCCCTGTCTCGGCTGTATTTGTAATTTTATATTGTATTTTTATGTTGTAAGTGCATATGCAGCATTTGTAAGCGCGAATTTACACATTTCTGATTATGAGCATGCATTTAATATAAGTCGTGAATGTAAATAAATATGACAAAGATTATTATTTTTTTTAGTGTTTGTTTGTTTGTATAACTGGATGTAATTAATTGCTTGAGTTGCAGGTGGCAAGAGTTGCAGGGCTTATGTTCATTTGAGATTGGGTTTTTATATTGTAGGTCCACATGCGTCATGTGTGAGCGCGAAATTATGCGTGTCTGCTTGTGGGAATGCATTTAATATGAATCTCAAATGATACGCATCTTTGCAACTTAGATTAAGATTAAGATGGAGTCGTATTTAAGGTATTTGAGATAACACATACAGGTATAACAAGACTGCACACTTTTTTCGTTTAAGAAAGTTTAATTGAGTTTTTAGTCCCTTGTTTCAATCAAAAAATTATTTCCTTACAATAAAATGTCTGCTAGCGGCGCTGTTTCAGATTCCATTCAAATATTGGATAGCAACATATATTTGAGTTTAAACATAATGTTTTGTACATACTCGCGATACAGAACCCTTTGAAAAGTAAGTCTTGGGATCATCGACCCATACAGAGGGGACAGTTCCTGGAAGATGTCCGAAAATCTTAAGCGTGTAGTAGACATGCGAAGTACTTTTCAGTAGCAAAATTTCAATTTTTCCATGAATAGATCAAAAAGGTTTTGGAGGAATAATGTACAACAAAGTTATCGTATTGCTTGTCTGTTTAAATGATATTGATACATACTTTGATTGACATCTTTAAAAAAAAAAAAAGTTGTTTTCTGTGTTTTTTTTCTGTTTGTATGTTTCTATATTTACTTTCGGTATGCCTAATTGTGATAGCAGAAAAAAATAAAAAAAATAAAAATTCTAATTACTTAAATGGATTTTCCCTTTGCCTAAGTCTCTTATCTTTTTTTTAATGAATACCGTTTTAAATTAATATATTTCTTACTCAACCATGAAAAAGCTGGCCTTTTTACTTGTGAACATAATTATTTTCACATGCCCGAATAGCGTAGTGAAACACACCGGGTACTGCAAGTTGAAACATTATATTAACATACTTTGGATTATAATAATATTAGGATGATTTATTTGGTGAGCGCCCTTTTTTGTGTGTATTACACCTCAAGAGTCGTCGCTGTAGAAAGCGCCAATTCTCAAGCAAGACCCAGTTGTTGTAAGGTTGGATGGACCTTTCAGTAAACATTAACTAATAAACTTGTTGGTGTTGGTTGTGTTAATCATTAAAGCTGCATAAATAGTACAAAGAAGTATCAAATGAAAATATATAATTGGGAATATTACACTTATATTAATGAATTAGCGAACATGTTTGAAACAAAAATGTACACCTGCAAAAACCTGAAAGCTTGCAAAAATGTTTTGAAGAAGAACGAACATGTTTTTTAGTGGAATATCGTCTGTATTTACATACATTTTAAATTGCTCTGGCATAATATTATGATAAATCTTACATTGGAAGGCATAAACATTCAGGCAGTGTACACGTTTTTTCTCAGAAGGATTATTATTATCTTTTGAATCAGGTGTGAACACGAGAAATGTAGTGGCACGAGCCGCCTGTGAAATCTTCGTTTTATTCAATACAGAAAATCAAATAACTAAATGATAAAATACGTCACGAAAGAGTAAGAACGAAGATAGCAAAGAGGCACACGCGCCTCGGGAAAAGGCTTTGTCCTGCTGTCAGTGAAAATGATTTGTCAGAACGAGTTTTCTGTGGAGGTGATAAAATAAAATGACCTGCCTTATCCAGCCGGGTCCTTCCTGGTAGCCCATATATTTTTATAAAGAAACGATAAGTATCATCCGGTTAGGGCAATTGTATCGGGCCAGTGGCGAAAGGCAACTCTCTCCCTTTACCTTTTTGTCACCCTATATTTTGCGGGCTTTCCCCCTCCTTTGTCCCACAATTTTATTTTTATTTATGAACTTGTTTTTTTTTACTCTTTCAGTCCCGCAGTATATTTTATTCGTGCGATGTCGCTGCTAGTGTATGTTTGATAAGCCTAGCAACAAGGATACTTGATTTTTATTTTGAGTTTTATTGAAATCATGAGAATCAATTGATTTAATATGTACATTGGTTATGTCAATACGTGAAACTTTGGCGCTTACTTTGGCTTTCAATACAAAAATCATTTTTTTAAATTTCCTTGGATAAACAGTGTCAAATAAAATCGTGAACATGCAATATTTATGTGGTAAGATAAAGTTATCATATATGTATGACATTTTCAAAAAAAGGGTTTGGCTTGCTTTGAATGATCTATATCTCAATGTATTTTCAGGGCCTTTTTCTCAAATTCTATATATTCTACACTTATAAAATATTATAGATCATGCGGATACACAAACGATATAACGGCGTCTTAATTCAATATCGCAGAAAATTTTACATATCATGTGTGGTCATCTCACCGCAGATTTATTTATTCCAGTGTGTTATTTTATATTTTTTATTGATTTCAAAAGTGTTTATAAAAACACAAAACTTTAATCAGATAAATATCCTGATTAAACGCCAACTCTAAAGCTAGAGGAAACTTTTGTAGTTTTTTTTTTCTGTCAGTGTTAAATAAGAAAAAACTTTACTCACCAATTTCAAGAATTAATTACGTTTTTTTTATGGATAAGGAAACAAAGAAAGAATTTTAACGATTCCTTAGTTTTGTCGTTCCTTAGCAAGCTATGCGTAAATGACTCTTCTTAAGATATACTTGTATCTTGATGGAAATACTTCTCCTGAAAAATGCCCGTAAAAATCTATATTAAAATCTGAGATGAATAAAAAACCGATGTTGTCTGGTCAAACCGGGAAAATGCAGTTTCGTATTAATTAAAGCATACTTATATTGAAATGAAATTAAATACTTGTTGGAATTGCATAAAGGCATGCATTGTACATCGCATTAAGCCCCTCATGGACTTCAAACATTCACGTCGTCCAAGCTTCAAACCAAGTACAACTCTTTACGTTTAAACTGAATCAAAGCTTTTACTAAAAATGAATAGAGACTTTTCTCTCTATGGAAGCAATGTTTTAGTTTCTATACAATTTTGTTGGACGCTTTGGATGAGTTGAATACTAAAATTTTAGTATTCAATTTAAGTACAGACGAGAATGGGTAAAGCGAGAAAATGCAAATATAAACGTTTTGCCAAAAATACATAGGAACTGAAACGCTCGATATAAGCGATATCCCACTTTCTATATACATTTTTGTAAAAAGCTACGCTTGAGCTGGAACGTAGAAATTTATTCATGAGGTACAAATGGGACTTTGTAGAGCGAGTGAATGCACATACAAGCGTTTCACCAAAAATTACTAGTAACTGAAACGCACACTGGAGGTTTCTGTTTTCATATTTTTTTTCTTAAACGCTACGTTTGAGTTGAAACGTGAAATTTTCAATTTGAGGAACAGATGAGAATTTGTGGTGTGAGCGAATACAAGTGTTTTTTTACAAAAAAATAGGAACTCAAACAATCACTAGAAGTGAAATATTAGTGTCCATACTTTTCTTGTTAAACGCTCTGGTTGAGTTGAATGTTGCACAGGCGGAAATTCGCGGTGCGAGAGAATGCAATTATAACATTAGGGAAATAAAGTTACGCCCCTGTTTAAGGCTAACAGTGCTATTCATAAACAATTTGATCCATAGCTGATCTGCGGATCACAGTTTTTTGTTGTACGGAAAAATTCAGTGTAGGCTGCGGATGAGCCGTGGCTTTGCTGTTAGAGAATAACACTGCGAGAGAGCGGCCGCTGATTACCGTAACTGGCTCAGATGTAAATTGCACATATTCATGAGTGCGCTTTTGTTTATTTTTCTGAATGTCCCGTTTTATTATTTCATGTAATTAATGCTTTATATCATTAAATATTTTAATGCGAACTTTTAAATTTCATAACTCTGTCACCATTCCGCTAGGGGTGGCCAGAGCTTCTGTAGTTTTACCTCATTTTTTTCCTATTCTTCTGAAGTTCTGGGAGTGAGGGGACCATGGAGGGAAGCAGCACAAGACAGAGAGTCCTGGAGGTTTGTGATGCGGGAGGCCCTGAGTCTTCAAGGCTTATGAGTCGAAGAAAGGAAAAAGTAGTTTTCCTATTCTTGCATACCTCTATCAATTCATTCATACCCATTATATTTTTTAAATATTTCTTTCTCTTGCTTTGTATATCCCGTTCTTTCACAATTTCAGCAATCTGATCAAGCCATACTTTTCTCGGTCTTCTAATTCTCGTTGAAGTTGCAATGGTTTTAAAATACCACATTCTACAACTATGCTAATAAAGTACACATAAAATGTAACTTTCTGCCGCGAGTGTGGCGAGTGGAACCTAGTACTTACATTACAGGTAAGGAGGTCCGGCTGGACGCAAACCATTTCAGTTGAAGTGGGGGTTTCCAGCTCCCGACGGGACTGGTACTTGTTTCTTGTGAAGGCTGAGTAAGCTTTGACGATCTTTCAACTGAGTTTTCGACCCGACTACTATTCAGCTATTTAAATTTTTGTATGATATGTGGGTGATTTCTTCTAACTTAATTTCACAATTAATTGTTTCTTTATCGTGGCAGCTACCTCCCAGTCTCCTGTTTAATTGTGGGGCTTAAGTGTGGAAGCAACCTCAATATTTAGATTTTGCTAGGAGTAGCTAAAATTAAACAAACACTTAAATGAGGCAGAGAAGTTTCGCGAACATCTAAAATTAAATAAGAAAAAAATCACAGATTCAACAAATTTAAACCAGTGGAATAACATTGAAAATAATAATAATTCATAACCAGAAAATCCTGATTTGATTTATTATACTTTCCATCCATCAATGTAATACGAAGTATAAAATTCACATTTATATTCGATAACAGCGTGTCCTGAAAAAGGAAGAAAACTTAAATAGCGCCTCTTGTGAGCTTTTTAGTTTAGTACATTATTGAGTAAAACGCAATGGTTTAGTTTTTCATTGTGTATTCAGATAATTAAAATATATGAAACCAGATACAAAAATAATGAGGAGTGTCTTTGAAGATAAGCAAACAACAAAATTTTGAACAAATTTCCCTCGAAAAACGCAATCGTGAACGGTTTTTTCATTTGCGATTATGATATTAATTTAATTTAATTTTTACAAATTTATTCAAAACGCGGCGGGAATTAATTCACTATTTGCTAACGCAATCTCGCATCACTAATTAAAGGCCTTAGTGAACATTTAAAGGCCCAGGCTGTGTATTTTCTCAGGGAAGGGACAATAAAATCTACCGTGGCTCGCGCAAATGAAAATTAAGGTTTCTCCTCCTAATAATCTGGAACAGACTAAAACCTTAAGTTGTAACTCAAGCAAACTTCACCTAAAAATGTGAGAAAACTATAACAGCACACTTTGTGTGAGTTTTAGTTTATTTACATTTACATTTGAGTTGAAACGAAAAGCTAAATATACTTGAAGTTCTGGGTTCTCGTGTACACGGAACAGAGGCTGATGGAGATGGCTGACCGTTTGCTTCCTAGAAATTTGTCCTTGAAGAGAATTTTAAGGTACAGAGAACAGTCTGACCGAACGCCGAACGATTGGACCTTGACATAAATAAGATGAGTGTCTCTCAACCTTGGTAAAACTATAATTTTTACATACCTAGAACACTTTGGTTAATTGATGATTTTACAATGGTATATTGTTACCGACTTTGATGTTTGTGAGTTAAGTATTGTTAGTGGGTGATAGTGAATTGTTTAAAGTATGTACGGTGGAAATGAAGCATTTGATGGGAAAAGACAGGAAATCATGACAGGAAAAGCTCTGAAGAATAGAGTTAAGAACGCAAGGGTAAGGAAAAAATGTAAGTTGAAAGAGAATGTGAAAATTAAGGTATAAAAGGATGTGATGACGTGGTTTGGGAATGTGAAAGAATGAATGATGATAGATTAACAAAGTTTTCAAAATAAAGGGGAAGTGTGAAAGGAAAAAGACTTTAGGGACGACGGGAAGAGTATGGAGTGATCAGATTGAGAAGATTGAGAAAGAATGGGATATAAAAAGCAAATGTAAAAGTAGAACATGTATGAAAAATGTGTTGGACATAAATGAATGGAAAGAGCTACGAGTATGTAAGAATATGAAGAAATGGAGATAGCTCTGCAGAGGCTCTGGCCACCTTTAGCGTAGTTTCACTTACAGTTACAGGGTAGGATTGTCAATGAGGTCGTTACTTATACGTTTTTGTGTAAATGTAGGAAAAATAGGTCAAAATTGATAATTTAAAATATTTCAAATTGATCAAGTAAAACACTGTGGTAAGCCATTATACAGGTTTATTTTAAAATAATAAATAATCCGAAGATGGTAGAGATACCGAAAACGTTCTTGAAATAAATGTACTCAAGTGGGTTACAATTTTTTTTTTTTTAATATTTTACTTTATTTTAAAATAAGCCTTTAAATTTCTAGTTATGCAAATTGCAGGAATTCTTGTAGAACGTACCTAAAGTTTGGAAGCTTCTGGATTAGCCGATTCCTCTACACAAGTTCTCGCAGCTCGCAGACGCTCGCCCAAAGTGTCCGCCGTGCCAAATGGGAATAATATTACGTGCGTAAATTTCCGTGGATTATTTAAACAGGGACGCCAGTTTTGTTCTGCGTGCCTTCAAGAACTAAGAAGACACCAAAAGTAATTCGCAAACTTGCTGTCACTTTACTTTAAACACTCCGGACAGCTTGGGAGTGCTGAGGAAAGTCTTGCTGTGTACCAAACAGACGAAATTTTAATTACTAACTTCTTGGCTCTTAATTTAATCCCATCGTAAGAAACATCATGCTTTACAATATATATATATATATATATATATATATGGGATTCTGGCGAATGTGTAATTGTGTGTCTGTGTGAGTTGGTGTGCGTTGTGTCTGTAGAGTCCTAGATTTTTTTTTTCAAAAATAGATTTGTATGCAGTTCACCAACTTATTTTGCCTGGCTAGTGTCTTCATGCATAAGCTGAAGCTTGTGTGCATGCAATGACATCTGTTGAAGCAGGGTCGAAGTTGTTGTCGATAGGACAAGATTTTTGCCAAACTCGAGTGCCAACGCCTTGTCCCCTCCACCATCCCTGCGATGTATGAGTAGTTGCCGTGATCTTTGTTTTCCAAGCGTTTCGTTAATGCCTACGATGGACTACCAAAAAACTAAGTTTTTCTTCATGAGTTGATTTATTTATTTGAGCACTTGCGGTGTTATAACACACTTTGTTCTTTTCTTTTAATTTTTACATTATTATTTTCAAATTAATCTTTACAATCTCAATACACAAACCCTTAAATTTTTACGTCAATTTTTTATTCATTGATGATTACAGAACATATTTCTTATCTAGATACAAAAAATATTTCCTTTCCTAAAAAAAAGACCTACCAGATAAGCAAAGTAAGGCATAGTTTTAGTAGAATTTTAAAGTAAAACAAACAGAAAAATCTTGTTCTACGCTGGCAGAAAGACGGCAAGGGAAATTTTGTTTTAATATGTTGCTCGCAAAATCAACTGCAGAGTTCTTGGCTGCAGATTTTTTTTCATACTAAAAACTTCAACGTTTCGTGCTACTAATTACAAACTTTGAAAGCAAGTATGTTGAAAGCTTTCAGGATTTTTTTCATCAGAAAACATTGGCTTGCAATGAATGTTTGCATTTATGTGGAAGTAAAATTATGGTGTAAACATTATGGTAAAGTATGACAAAACGTAATATTATTTATAGTAAACTACCGTTTTTCATTCGTGTATTTCAAAAACTTATATTAGCTTGGTTTCTATAATCTATAATCTATAATCTAAGCGGCAAGGATATGTTAACATTTAAGAAAATTGTGATGACATGGGTGGAACGTCCAGAAGCTCCAGCTCCCACAGACCACGGCAACAGATCCCGGAAAACATCTCTCCAGCATTATTTATATGTTGTTACTTTGTACTTATATAAGTATTACAACAGATTTTGTAGGGTTTGTGTATTCACACAGTGAAAATTCATTTTTTTTAAATAAAATTATTTTTTCTTTAACGTAGTTTAATTTTCACAATAATATTTTATATCTCGAGCACTTTCGACCATCAATATTCAGGTTATTATCAAGAGTGATGTATGTCAAATTAAAATTATTAAGAACAAACCATAGATCAAAATTATATTATCAGGTCATTATTTTGATAATGAACTGAATATTGATGGTCGAAAGTGCTCGAGATATAAAATATTATTGTGAAAATTAAAGTACGTTAAAGAAAAAATAATTTTTGGCAATTATATTAATTTTCGGATATTTCCGAACGGTTCGTTAAATATCCGAAAATTAATATAATTGTCAAAATGTCAAACGACCGTTATTCTAACTGAAACCTAAAAATAATTTTATTTAAAAAAAAGTATTACAACATTTACTACATTTTACACGATATGTAAAACGATGTAATTAACAGGCACTCGATTTATATCATTCATAATAATGATTCACACACAAAAAGACATTTAAATTGAGTTAACGAGGCCAATAGCACGCTCATTTATTCAACTGGAATACTCCAAATGGCTTTTCGGTATCCCTTTACATTTAACTTACACCGTAGAACTTTTCCACAAAATACATACAATCTAAAACGTTCGCTGGAGACTCTTTTTAAACTCGATATATTTTTGTTTAAACGCTCTGGTTAAGTTTAAACGTACAGCTTTATACTTGTGGCACTGTTCCTCGAAACACTCCAATTTACGAGGCTCATATCCGCTGAGCAAAACCATCGTAAACACTCGACTGTGGCCTATTTTATTCAATGTAATGTTTTGGTTTGAAAGAGACACTACACGTCGATTTTAAATGTATTTTACAAGTGCGAGTGAAACATAATGATTTATATGGAAGTGTATGTTTTGCTTACCTGAGAGCAATGACTGAAAAGACACTGAATGATAGAGTTCGCAATGATTTAGTGATAAACGAGTGTGGTATACAAGAGAGCTTAAGAATGAAAGTAAAAAAAAAACCCATTGAGATGGTATGTACATCTTGAAAGAATTGATGATGAACGACTTACGAAGACTTAACACTAAAAGTTAATATTAAATGCATGCCCACAAATAGACACGAGTAAGTTCGCGGTTTGAAATTCTGCATGTGTACCTTCAAATTAAAAATCAAACCTCAGATGAACATGAGCTTTGCAACTTTGGCCGGCCTTCCCTGAAGTAGGGGTGACATTGGAAAGTGATTTTTTTTTTAACATTTTGTGTGGTCAGCCTCATACAAACTGATTAGTCAAGGGATTTCATAACGAAAAACAGTTTAACTATAAACGTCTAAAATCTGTCTCTTTTCAACGACAAACACCACCTAGTATCTCTTTCTAGCTAAGATATAATATTACTCTTATCAAAATAGGACCTTACGTTTAAACTCAACCATTACACGTTTTACGGAAAACGCATTAAAACTGAAACGCACACTGAAGGCTCTGCTTTAGTTTACATACATTATGTGGAAAACGCTGAGGGTTAGTTTAAGCGAAAAGGTTTATCCTAAAGTATTGCAAGGCGAAACAGCGAACCTGACACCTCAGAGGCAATCAATGCCCAAATAATACAATGGAGTACACAATAAACATCGACAATGGCTGATCTAATTGAAATATTCAAATGAAATTTTCCGCGTTTGGCGGGGGTTACCCTTCTACTCTTCCCCCCCCCTTTCCCAAAGCCTTTAGGCATGTAATGTGAGAACGAATGTAAAGGAGTCGTATGATGTGGATAAGGAGAAAATATTTAAAGAGAAAATGAAAGTATTGTTAATTGATAAAAGTGATACTTTGTTTACGAGTATCATCTATAAAATTTTCTTTCACAGAGTTTTACATACTTTCCTTTGAGATTCATATTACATGCATGGTCAAAAGCAGACAAGTGTAAGTGTGTGCTACAAAATAAAAAAAATTAAATCCAAATCTCAAATGAACTTGAACTCTGCATCTCATGCTGGCTTTTCCTGAAACTGAGGTGATATTAGCAATGTGAAACCGTTTTTATAGTTTGAATGGTGAGCCTCAAACCAACCTTTATGTCAAGAAATTATTTATGTTGCAATTCAATTCCTATATAATATGCATCGATGATTTTGTAATTTTTCTGTGATGAATCAAGGGTGTATTTGACGGTTCTCACTACATGAATTAGATTTGATTTTTTCATACTTTTAATAAACACGAAAGCTGTTGTTTTAAAACATATAAATATAAAAGTGTTATGGAAGATTTTCTTTATTTTATATAGAAATCTTACTTTCTAGAGAATATTTTCGAAATAAAATGGAAATTTAAAAACTGTAAAGCAATCAGGCGTGATTACCGAATTAAAATTTAACACATTAATTTAAGAAATCACAAACAGTGGCATTTTTTATGTCAATGGCATGAAATATTTCCATCCTATTGGTAAGTCAGCGGTAAAAAAACACCCTTATATTTTAGGCTTACCCGTACCTCGTGCCACATAAAGAAATGGGGAAATGAAATTTTATATAACGTGAGACATACGATTCTTTCTCAGGTAATAAACCTCGTTTTTATACTAAGTACATTTTCATGCAACTCTTTACCGATTTATTTGCGAAAGAGAAGCTTTGCTTTTATTTTAAGATTGTGTCAAGTGCCGGCCGTGAAAGCCTTAATGTACAACAGAAGCTTTGCTGTTTGACACTTATTTACTTTCTCAATAAAAGTGAACAGTCTACGCCTATAAATTCAATGAATTTAGAGAATTTTTTCGTAAAAGTAGATTCTCAAATTTTTGACGGCTAAGTAAACCTTGTGGGACTATATTTCCTAGAAACATTATTGTACAAAATACGTAGTTCGACCGTGACAAAATTCGAGTAATAAGACCAGCCCGTAGTCCAGTGGCAACACTAAATGGAAGGCTGTGGGTTCGAATCCTGGCGGAGCACAAAAAACGTAACATTTATATTTTCAAATATGCTCTTCGCTGGGTTGAAAATTTATTAAAACCATTACCAAAGACCGGTCACTAAAGGTACATCCAACAGTACAGCAACTGGGTATTGCTTGAGTATTGGTGGTTTGTAGCGACGACCAAGCTCATCAACAACACCTATGCGGCACTACAAGTGTCATAGACCCCTAGAGTCTCTGAAATCTAGGAAGTCTGCCGCACAAGATTTAAAAAAAAAAGTTCATATGATTTGGGGATTGATGATATTTGACAAAAAAATGATCTAAAATATTTTTTTTGTTAACATGAAACTCTTTAAGACCCCATAGAGCGAATACGTCCAAAACGGTGTTCTGGGTTTTAAATATCCACTATGTTTCCTTTTTTTTTAAATCTGTTACTGTCAAAATAAAATAAAGAAATGTATAAACTACAAATTGTCCGTTTCAAAAATTGATAAAAGTTATTTGAATTCTGTCAAAATGAACACAAACTTATAAAATATTACGAAATAATGTTATCTGGGTTCAATGAATAACTTGAATTTGTAGAACGAAAGTATACAAAAAATATATATAAATGGTAAGTTTATTAATCAAACTCAAAATTGTCCGCATTTTTTTTTCGTAATAATGCATGTAAATTTTACAAAATAAAATATAAAAAAAACAGCTTGAAAAGTTCGATACAAATCTCGTACGGCAATATAAAGCGGCTGTTTATACCTACATTTTGTCAGTAGCATGCTTAGGAATCTTCCATACAACGCTATTGACCACCAAGCTTCCTTACTCTACCAGTAGATGCTGCTTTATTGGTTCTTGTCCAAAATAATAGTAGGAAACTACTATTTGGTATTACCGATATTCCCTTGACAGCCAAAATGGTGCCCACAGATAATGATTGCTTGGCGTGGGGTCGTAAATTTTTAACCGTTGAATGCTGTTTTTGGCTGTTTTCACAGGCGTTAAATTGTGCAAAAAGTTATTTGAAAAGAATATAATACTTTGTGCGTGAAAAAAGTACGTGAAAATGGTGTATAGGTGGCCTGGTGCCGGACAACGTATTTCCGTCGTAACCTCAAAAAAATTCGTTCACAAATATAAGACTGCTATAAAGTACAAAAAACCTTCATGTTTTTGTTACGTTCCAGCTAAAAAATACTAGTGCCTCTAAATAAACTTTAATTGACACCAAACTTTCAAAATGATTTACAATATTTTAACTTAATTTGCCAAAACCTTAATTACCTTAATTTAGCTTTAAACCAAAATGTAGTTCGGTGCATTATTTAAGAATGTATATTTGTGTAAACTTGTATATTTTATTTTAAAATAAATAAATTTTTAAAACAAAAAAAAAACTTTTCTTTGACATGACCTCACCATTAGTTTCCTATAATATCAAAAAATATTTGAAATAAATTTTAGGTATGAGAGATATTATACATTCCATAATATTATCAAAAGCTTCCGTAATCTCCCCAGAGGTAGCTAAGATTCTGGCATTCCCACTTTTTTTTTTAAGTGGGATCTCTATAAACCTATAATACTCTATGGTCAGTAGCATTTGAGATGCGGAAGCAGAAGGACGCTCCGATGTACAACAAAAAAAAATGTTGGCTTGGCTGCGAACGCCTACACACACACACACAACGAGATATCGAGGTAAAAAGGTGATACGGATAAGCGACAAAAACTAAATTATGAGGAATTATAAAAATTTAAAAAGTTTTATTTTCATAAATTGAGTATTTATTTCACCTCGAGTACTTTCGACTCGATTGCATCATTTTTAAGAGGACATTCTAATGACATAAGCAAGTCGAAAGTACTCGAGGTGAAATAATTACTCAAAAATTTTTTTTAAAAATCATTTTTCACTGTGTGAATACTCAAACTCTTAACAGTTAAAAAAACTAAATTATTCAGGAGAGCAGTTTAAAGTTTGAGATTGCAGAAAAATGGGCATAACTTTTTTATTATGTATGATATTGTAAAAATCAAAACCGCTCTTAAATAAAAAAAATAAAGGCATTTATTGGCATTCCCATTCATGTGGTTTTACGATTTTTTTTGTGCAAAGCGCCTTTAGGACAAAAAGGCCAAAATCTTGTCGGTAACACCAAAACCATATTTCGAAACCCGTTTTTTTTGCTTGGACATAAACAACAAAAAAGGTCATCGTAGATCTATGGAAGGGAAAGCATTAAAAAGAGTGGAAGTTTTTAAGTAAGATAGCATTCATAACTAATTTTTGACCAAAACGTCACTTATGCCCCTATTTCCTTTTAACCGTAAATGTTTAATAACACGCAATTCAGACTTTGTAAGTATACGTGTGTAAATCCGCGCGGGCACTTCTGCAGGGTCTCCACTCAAAGGAATGGTTTTTTTCTTTATTTAAAAAAAATATATACATAAATCGTTTTGAAGTTAGACAATACTTGTTTTTAAAACAGATTTGTGAAGAGCAATACACTTCACTAACCTATTTTGCCTGGCTAGAAACAGGTTTGAACATCATCAATTAAAAAGTCATTATTTTACTCGCCACACGACTCCTCCGGGGATAACGCGGCACCAAGTTACACTATATGTATAGCTTAGTTGAGTTGAGTTAATTATATGTTTGTCTTCCACAACTTATAGGTTGTCACCCCTATTTCAGATAAAATCGACAAGAGAGTTGAAGGGCATTTGAGATTATGAGTTTTTATGTTGTATATTCACATGCGGCATGTGTAAGCGCAAACTTATACCCGTCTGTATGTGTGCATACACATAATATGAATTCCAAATGTAGTGTATATCTGCAATGTACATATTATATAACATTAGATTAGAATGAATTATAAACTTACAGCTACCTAATAGCGTCTGTTATACCAGGGTCAAAGCTATCATCGATAGGAGTTTAGACATGACAGGATTCGAACTTGCGATGTTTCAACAACGCTAATGAGGTTCGAACATTTTTGAATTTGGAATTTTTTATTCGGCAAGTAAACGTATTCTTTTAGTTTGAGTCTTGGCAAACAAATATTTTTTATTGGTTGCTAAGGATAGCAGTACAAGAAAGTTCCAATTTCAAAAATGTTCGGACCTTC
Source organism: Agapetus fuscipes (assembly GCA_951799405.1). Classification (NCBI taxonomy): domain Eukaryota; kingdom Metazoa; phylum Arthropoda; class Insecta; order Trichoptera; family Glossosomatidae; genus Agapetus; species Agapetus fuscipes. The sequence goes on along the minus strand of OX637353.1, from coordinate 9,669,232 downwards.
TAATAAAGTCTGAACAGTTTTGGTTTACAATTTAGATGACCATTTTAAAAGTTTTGGTTTCCAATATCGGTTGCAATTTTAAAACTTTCATTAATTGGTATTAATAATAAAATTTATAAGAAAAATAAACGTCCTTCTTTTTTTATTATTTTTTTTCTGATTCAGAAGCAACCCTGCGCAGAATTGTGTGACAGAGACAAAAATATTTCCTTGAAAGAGATCGGTTTACAATATATGTCAGATGTGTAGGAAAAGAACTGTTCACAAGAAGTGCTTTCCTTACAAATTTGTTTTTTTTTTATTTGTATCACAAGAGTTAAATTTTTTATGCAGAATCTATGATTATATTCGTGCACAAGATGGTGTAGTTTCGTTTTACTTTTACGCTATGCTTTTACGAGACATTTTATCAACTCGAGCACTTCTTCTTCTTCTCAACTCAAAAGAATTTTTGGCAGATGCCCTCTTAAGTTATACTATTAAAATTAACGTGAAAAATGTACGTTTTGTACAACAACAAAAAATCATAATAATTAATATTGTATTAAAAAAAAAATACAAAAACATATCAACGGGTGAACGTATTTTAATTATTATTATGATCTGAGAGACTTGAAAAAGGCAATAAAAAAAAAATGCAAAAATCTTTTAAAAAAAAATTCTTGTCTTTGAATCGTAATTTGTTAATTAAAAACAAGAACTGGATAATATATAATATCAAAATTCGAGTCTGAACGGGTAATTCAATTAAAAAATCATCTTTGGAGTTCATAGACTGAAATGAAATTATAGAAGGCTCTTAAGTGCATCTCTCCTGCTTAGTAAATAATTTTATTTCCAGACAAAAGGAAAATACATAATGATAACGATGTTTAAAAGATAATAGGACATAAGCGACAAAAACTAAATTGTTCAGAAGAGCAGTTTAAATTTAAAAAAAAGGCATAATTTTTTTTTTCATTTCATTAAAATCAAAATGTAGCTCTAAAATTAATAAAAAAAAAATTAAAGGCATTTATTGGCATTCCTATTTATGTGGTATAACGATATTTTTTATCTCGCAGTTGGTTGCTTGGGTATAAACAACAAAAATCGTAGAGCTATGGGAGCTAGCGCATTAGAAAGAGCGGAAAATTTCTAGTAGAATGGTATTCATAGCTCATTTTTGACCAAAACGTCGCTTATGCCCTACTTTCTTTTAACCGTCCATAATATTTTTATTAAAGACTGTATTATGCTAAGAATATATTTGCAAAAAATTGCAAATCTAGGAGAAAATCTCTCAAAAGAACCAGTTAATAATAACGCTTTTTTTCATAATACTCGTATATCAATCACTATTTCAATGATAACAATATCATCTTGTGTGCCTCTAGTACTTATAAAGCATTGCGTTAAGGGGGATTTGAGACCCAAAACAACTTTGGCTGTTCAAAAAAAAAAATATATGGTCGTCTTCCTGTATATTTAAACGAAATGAAAATATTTTTTTTTTTTTTTTTTGCCTTCCAATCAGCTGGAAATATGCAAAAAACTATTTTAAAAAGGCTCATTTTCCAATGCAACTCACGTTTCTTTTATTAATATTTCAAATCCAAATATTCAATTTAATGATAGAGTATGTATTCAGCTAAATTACCAGGATTTCCGAAAATTCATTATTTACTTAGTTACTGAGTTATTAATTTTTTTGAAAATGTATTTACGTAATTTTTTTTCGTACGCGTTTTAAGTTCCTCCGAGTAATTTTCCGAAAAAATCACATCGTGATTAAATTAAAGAAATGTTTTTAATTATTTTCGTAAATTTTTCATTTGTTTAACTTAATCAGCTAATTTTATATTTTTGTACTGTTTTATTTTTTGCACAGATGGCGGTTTCTTCCCCGTTTGGGTATTTTGCCGATTGCAATGGCGGACGGAAGACCGAACCACTAATGTATCATTATGATACTGCATAAGCAATATATGTATGAGTATATATGTATAAAAAAAACTCCGAGCCATGGAAAAGAGTAATAATAGGAATTCCAATGGAATTAATAATATTGCGGCAGCCGGCGAAACACACTTTACTATCTCGTTTCATGCATTCCTCTTCATAAATCTATTTTAAAAACACATCCTTAACACAGCCTTACACCAACTGGGTCTTGCTTGAGAATTGTCGCTTATGATTTTAGCTGATTATTGAGTTCGTTGACAAAATATAGGTTTCTATTTAAGGCTGACCCCCTATGCTATACAAACTTAATTCACTTTTGCCAATCACACCACGTATAAATTAGGGAATGGCAGCAGAGGGCCTTTCCTAATGGGCAAGAGAGGGCGGTGGTGGAGGTGGCCTTGCGTCAACCACTTAGGTTTCCAAGCTCCCAATGGGCCTGAATGGAAGGTTGTGAGTTCGAATCCCGGCGGAGCACAAAAAATATTGCATTTATATTTTCAAATTTGCTCTTCGCTGGGTTGAAAAATTCATACACCTTTACCAATGACCGGTCACCAAAGGTCTATCCAGCTTTACAGCAACTGGGTCTTGCTTGACAATTGGCGCTTTGTAGCGACGACGACCAAGCTCGTAAAAAGTTCGATAGCTCAATTGGTAGAATGCTTGCATTCCATGCCGAGAGCAAGGGTTCGATCTCAAGGCTTACTCAGACTTCACAAGAAATGAGAACCAGCCCTCGGGAGCTGGAAAACCCCCACTTCAACTGAAGTGGTTGGTGTAAATCTGGTCCCCTTACCTGTAAAAATAAAAAGGCTCGGAATCGCCCCATGGGACAACGCAGGCAAGAAGTTACACAATATGTGTAGCTTAGTTGCGTTCTGTGCTCCACCGGGAATTGAACTTACGACCTTCCGATTATGAGTTGGAAGCGTAACCACTAGACTACGGACCGATCTTTAGCACGCATTAGGAAAAAAATCACGAATTCTAAGATTATAATATTATTAACGAATATAATAATAAAAATGGAATTCAAGTTTTTACCCGAACAAATAAGAAATATTATTACGTAGGTATTATATAACAAGTAGGTAGGTACCTTTTGTAGTATTTTGGCAGTTTCTTCGAGTTTCTGGGTCTCCATACTATTATTATTTGCAATGCACGTGTTCAACCATTTAATGCGTTAGGGCTGTCAAAAATATATTGTCTTCATGCGTGAAATAAATTTAAAAATATTTTTTCGTTACTTTGGCTTAGCTTAAAATCTATAATCTATAAAGCCCTATTGCCATTTAAGTACGGCATATATTTAATGCATAACCTCACATGTTGTACAATAATAGTAAAAAATATAATATTAGGATGATTTATTCGATGAGCGCTGTTTTTGTGTGAATCACACTCTCCCTCCCTCGAGCCCTCTGCGAGCTTGGTCGTCGCTGTAGAAAGCTCCAATTCTCATGCAAGACCCAGTTGTTGAAAGGCCGGATCGATTTATTGTGACCGACCTTTGACAGAGACAGATTAATTTTGCAACCCAACGAAGCGCAAATTTTAAAAATGATATATTTTTTTGTGCTCCGCCGGAATTCGAACCCACTTTTTTCCAATCTGGATTCAAAGTTGTGACCACTTGACTGCGGACCGGTGTGCCTTTTTATGTGTAGGTTCCTTCAAAATAAATCAAATCTCACATGAACATGAACTTAGCAACTCTTAACGCCGTGTTTTGAAATCGGGGTGGCAATTGCAAAAGTGAACCAAGTTTGTTTCAGTATGGGGGTCAGCCTCATACCAAACAACTAGTAAAGATAAATAGATAAAGGCATTATTTTCTCTAAACTTACTCATTTGATCTCTCTTTAAATAATATTAATTTATGTTGACAGACTGCATTTGCGTCAACCCTTGTGAGTGATAAAAAATATGTGCATGTGTCGCCGCTACACAAACGTGTAGCGGCGAAAAAACACACACTGTAATGTTTTTTTTTGTATATTGATGGGATAGCTCCAAAACTTAATATATACATTCTGTATTATTTTCAAAACAATTCAAAGATTTCAAAATAAAATTGACAGTTAATTGTGACAGGTTTGTAGTTCAGTAGTAACACTTCGAACTCTGAATGGAAGGTTGTGGGTTCGATTCCCGGTGGAGCAAAAAAAAAACATCTATATTTTCAAATTTGCTCGGCTGGGTTGAAAATTCATAAACCTTGACCAAAGACCGGTCATCAAAACGTACGCTTAATAATAAAGAGCAATAACTCAAAAAATAAGAATGTTGGGAAATCACGTTTGAAGTTCAGACAGCCAGTACAACTTGTATGGGATGAAAAAGGCGACCGATTTTTTATCTCGGTCATATTCGTCCAAATTTAACGACTGTCGCATTCTACCTATTCTTCTCGCATTGTTCTTGCGTTTTATTATAAAATCTCGACTTTCCCAATTTTTGAGTTATTGCTCTGTATTATTAAACGTGCGAAAAGGTCTATCCAGCCTCACGGCCGTAGCTAGGGGGGGGGGGGGGGAAGGCATTGTGGGGCAATGCCCTACCTTGAAATCACAATGCCCTACCTTAAAAATACCAAAAACTAAGACAAATTATTATAATTAAATTGTTTGTTCATAGCTTGAGATAAAAAAAATGTAGAAATTAACCAAACTTTACGCAGATCAGTTTAAACAAAATCAGTTGATCTGAACGAAGTTCTTCGCATTTTTAATAACATGGGGAATCGTAAAACTCAGATGTTTTAAATATTTTTATTATTATGTTAATGGAGAGATTTCACATTTTTTTTAAATATTTTTTTTATTAAATATTTTTGGCTAACCAAATAATTTGTACTTACGTGATTTTTTTTTCAAAATTCTCATTACTTTATTATTTTGTGGGAAAACAAAAAATCACCATGTACATCACTGACCCGTGCTTCGAGGGCAGATATTATGATATTTTTTTTACTTCCGCCCTACTTGTAACCAATGCTGCCCTACATCAAATTCGACTCTAGCTACAGCCCTGTCCAGCCTTACAGCAACTGGGTCTTTCTTGAGAATTGGCGCTTTCTAGAGCGACGACCAAGCTCGCAGAGGGCTCTTGAGGTGTGATACACATAAAAACAGCGCTCACCAAATAAATCAGCCTACTTTTTATTTTTTTAAATAACATCGATTTGGAGCTCCCTACGTTTGACAGTATGCCACAGACCGGATAGCAGACAGAGTGCAAAATATCTATGTATTGGTAGGGTCTGGTCGTCTTAGGGCGGCCGCAGACGTCCGGTTTTCTGATCAGGATTCCTGATCAGGAATTCAGCTCCGGAATTCCGTTTGACTAGCGCAAACGTCCGTTTTTTTTGTATCCGGATTTTTTACGGTCAGTTCGTATAGAGACGCCTCTGTGAAAGCACCAATGGACGACGACAATGAATTGATTGCTTTTGCACTTTTACTGGCCTAAAGGCTGGTTCGGACAAGGCGAGTAATTTAGTCAAGTAACGAGTAATTTAGTGGCTAAACGTGTGCGAACCCCAACAATTTAGTCCAGTAGTTAAGTCAATGGTTTAGTCAAGCCGATCCATTTCATTCTATTTTTTCGGGCAAGTAGCGGCCCCGCCCACCGTCCGTGGGCGAGTGTTGCCGAGAAGCCACGGAAAAGTCCGAGTCCGAAGAGCCACGGAAAAGCCCGAGTCCGAGTCGAGTTTATTAGCGGCCGCGCCATTGGCCGCTCACTCTTGGCGGGGAAACGGAAATGCAAGAATGGCGGCAATTTAAATTGGCTGCAGTTTGAAAAGATAATGCCCGTTTTCAGCAAGAATATTTAAAGATAAAGTGCTGTTTAAAAATATTTAAGTACTTAAGAACTTCTTATATTTGCGAGCCCGATGTTCCGCTCCCTAAACTTAGCGACCTGTCAGTGAGGTTATGTCATGTTTAAACTGTAAATAAGTGGATATGCACACCGATATCCTTGGTTTTTTAGAAACTCTTGAGAATAAAGAAGTTGCTAGGACTTATCTACGTCCAAAAAGTTTTGAGAAAGGTAATTTTTTTTCGATAAGAATAGTATGACATCGATTTTTGGTGCGGATATCATCTGTCAAAAATACAATCATGTAGCTCCTTGCTGACAATAGAGCTGTACAAATATAGTTTTGGTAAAGATGTTGTGGAAATAACTATTATCGTCCATGAATTTATTACGTATTTAAAAACATCGATCTTTTACATTGATCGATGTTTATAGGTACCTACCATAAATTTGTCATATCACAGGCCTTATGATATCCTTCAGATGGATTGTTACTTATTGTTTTGTACAGAAACAATTCAGTGACACACGGGGATAACTAATTAGAGGCTTTACAATTTTATGCCACTGTAAGCCATCAGCTGGTATCTGTGACAGACGTGAGAGGCGTATGTAGCAGGATTGAACAAGTTTCTCGCGGTCAGCCTCTGAAAAGTTGAACCATGTTTCTTCTTTAACTTGATAATTGATTGGTGACCGCCGTGTATTTGAAAATGCCGATTTTACATGTCGAATATTGATGTTAATTGTCAACAACGAAAAACGCAACAGAGAAATGCATCTGAATGCAGCTGCAGACTAGAGCCGTATTATAGTGTGTGCATACAAAATATACTTTGTACACATCATTGAAAAGATAAAAATTCAATTAAAAAATAATGTTTGCAGCGTAAATGGTAGATATTATTATAAACATCAAATAGTCATGTGTTGTTTTTATTTAAAATGTGTATATTATTTTATAAACCATAAAATACATTTCGAATTTACAAAAGTCGAGTTTCGAAGTTGTTTGCTAAACAGGCTCCTAGCTAGGTGGCCGGGCATAAATCAGTTAATATTACCAAACTATAGCCAATTTAAAGGGCTTTATAATAACATGATTTTAATACTCAATTAATATTTTCAAACTGCAGCCAATTCAAATTTTCCGCCATTATAGAAAGGGCTTTCTGCAGCCAACTTCGCCCTTGTGTACTGTACTGGACCGTAATGCGAACGCTTCACGGGCGAGTAGCGCCCCGCCCACTACTAAATTACTCGTTACTTGACTAAATCAGTGGCCTTGTGCGAACTAGCCTTTAACGTCTGGTAGTCTGCGTGTTTATATCCCATAAATAGGGATATTTTACTACACACATTATTAGTCTGCGTGTTTATATCCCATAAATAGGGATATTTTACTACACACATTATTAAATTTTCAGCCTCACACATTTTGTTAAGAAGAAAAATTGTAAAAATACGTCAGCTCGACACAGCGCTGGCGCGGTAGGTACTGAATTCAAAATTCCGTTCGTGTGCGGCGAGCGGTACAAAATGTATGGGAGAGCTGCGTCCGGAATGACGTCATCAGGTTTTTTTCCGTTCTGACAACTCAAACGCGCGGAACCATTCCGGACCGGACCTCAGGTTTTTTTCCGTCCGGAAAAATTGAGCACGTGTGCGCCTTGTCGAACATTTTGTATGTAAGCGGAGCATTCAGGTCTCCGGATCTGAATTCCTGATCAGGAATCCTGATCAGGAAACCGGACGTCTGCGCCCGGCCTTAGTGTGGAATTGTAGAAAAAATATGATTATTTTAGTTAGCACATCTGCCTTAACACAGTCAAAGTTAAACATTATAAAAAAGTGCTGACCTTATTTAGTTACGACATTTATCAACAGATTACGAATTTTACGTTTTGTTACGAATTCCGTGTATCTATAACTTGCCGTTAAACACCTCAATTGCGTAAAACGAAATAATGTATTAAAATTTAACCATCCTCTAGGAGTGCCGTCGTATATTTCATACATTTTTGATTCACGCAAAAAAAAATATTTTTACGCAATCTTTTATACTCGGAGCATTTGAAGAAACTTAATACTATTCACAAAAATCCATAGATGATCCACGTATCATAGTTTTTCGTATGCAGAATCCACTGAAAGCGGTGGATGAACTATGGATTTACTGATTATCTTTTATCGCTTAGGTCTAGTCTTCATACAGATTCATTTATTAAAACGCGCTATTATGATTTTTTTTAAATCCTTTGTGGGAGATTCGCTTCACTTGAATCACAAAAAGTTGGTAAAAATGTATGCCATTCAAAGCATATTCGTCCAAAGTATTATACATTTGCTAAGTAAAAGTAAATACTACTAAAAATGGTATTTGATTTCATACTAATGGAATGAATAAGATATTTTTACCTATTGAAAGTAAATATAGGTAATGTAAAACTGTTGACCTCGGGTATTCCACAGGGTTCGAATTTCAGTCCCCATTTTTTCAACCTCTATAAAAACGCGAAAAAAAAGAAATTCTCGTTTTATTTATCAAACACTGTTCTTGGCACTAAATTTTATTTCCAAAGCCCAAAGACTTTCTTAAGAAGTTTTCAAATGGTATCTGAGGAGAGAGAATCATCAACCAGAATATATTTTTTTCAGGTCAACACTGACTTACAAATAAAATTAACGTGACTGATTCTACAATTTGAATGCAATTCACAATTGTTAGGCAAAGTCTGATTCAGAAAGACCTTTTAGGCAAAGGTTTTGAAAATTACTATTTCTGAAAGCAACGTTGTAAAAATTGGCAAGTCTACGACAAACTCTCTTCATTTAAAGGCACCGTCGAATTACTAAAAATACTTTTTTGTCTTGATGTCAAATTTTATTTTAACTAAATGTGAAAAGGAAATGAAGAAAATAGACGTCTGTATAATGAGGAAATTTTTTATAAAGAAGATGAATATTTTTCATAAAAAAAATACGATTTACGTAGAGTATGAACGAAAAGTGAGTGTTTTTTTTATATAAAATATATAGTAAGAAGATTAAGATCCCAAATTTTATATGCGCTCATTTAAGTCCAAAAATAATAATAAAAAAAATCTTTAGAAGCAGGGATGTAGGTAATGATAAAAAATATGGGTAAAGTAATAAAAATATACGACAAGAATTATGTACTTATCTTTTTTGCTCGAGGCTGACAAATTTTATTGTGCGTCAGGCTTTTGTCAAATAAAATACGTCTTTTAGTTGAATATTTTCTGGAGCAATTCATGTGAAATATTATATTTCGTCCCCTTTAGCAAGGCAATATGGTGGAAAAATATGTTATATCAGAGATGAAAAAGAATCCCCGTCAAATCGGCGTGTCCAATCATTGTTTTTTGCACATGTAAATATTTGTTTGCAGCATTAAATAATCTGAACATTTATTTATGTCGTTTAAGTTAAATATAGAACGTGGAAATAATTAAAATTTAGTTAATAAAAAAGGAGTGATGTATTTTATGAATTTTGTTGTACCTGATGATGATTTTGAATGATCGAAAACGTTAGTTTCTTAATGAATTAAGTAAAATTAAAACAGTGTCTTATTAGAATAAAGATTCATCTATGCTTTTATTGTTATAAAATTTACTAAGAACCGAATAAAAATAAGTTGTATTGACCAGTATATTATGTGTGTAAAGATAATAAATAAAGCAACGCAACTAAGCTACACATATACGGGTACTCCATGTCTTTACGATATAGCCCACAAAGTGGTGGCAACTATTTTTTTCACAGGAAAGGTGGACAGCCTAATACGTCATTACTTCACTTGATTCATCGCAGTTTCTCTGCTTTCCAAGGGGTAGGTTTTCATTTCTTGTGAAGTCTCAGTGAGCCTTGTCGGCACTATAAAACTGGTTTGGAAATAAACATAGATACGTGAATCATTTCAGAGGTTCTTAATGAGGATCGAACCGTAGACCTCTGGTTTTGAACGACAGCGTTATAACACTCAAGTACAGAATGGACTTTTATATGCAAATCAATATTATGTCTCATAACATTTTTTTTTTTTGCGAAATAGGGCAATGGTTTAGTTTCAATTTGTGTCTAATATGTCCTTCATATTATTCTAAGCTCACAACCTGTGTGCAAAAATACATCATTGATTGTCGCTCTCATTCCATACAATTATTTGGCAATAGTAGAGTTGCATAAAATAAATCATGCAATTGTTATTCTAGTTTTGTGTTACCTGAGTAATTTGCAATAAATATGTTAATGCATGCCAGTTCGTGGAATTACAATAATTAGTATGAGAGTATCGGCATTGCAGGGAGTTCAGTTTCAATCTGTGATGCGAATTGAGTTATGGTTGATGTGAACATTTATTTTGTTCGTCAGTGCGGGACAGTTCATGCATAATTGTGTAAAAATCTTTTAGGCGTCTTAATTTTTTTCACTAAAGAAACAATATATTGGGATCCGGTGCCGTTAGGGAATCCAATCCCGGGATCTGTCGGGATCCCGCATTTGCTGTTAATATAATCGAGATTTCATCAAACAATATTTAAAATTGCATATTCACTTATGAATTCACGAACGTGTTCGGTCATCAGACGATGCAGAAACTAATTATTCAATTTTATTTTTCAGAATTTCATATGACCGATCACGTTTCTAATTGTAAAAATAAAGAAGTAAAAATAAAGCTTTTTGATGATAACGTATTACTATTTAAAAAAAACACACACAAATCATTGACATTTTTATATTTCTCTAGTTCCGACTCTACTTACAGCAAATGCGGGGTCCTATGTATGCGGGATTGGATTCCATAGCTGCCGTGGTCCATCGGGGCTGGAGTTTCCATATTTTGACAATTCGTCAATTTTTTTGGAGGATTTTAATAATAATAATAATAATAAATGTTTATTCCAGCTTAGTCATGTGGAGGCTGCAATACATGACCAGCCATAAAAAAAATGGGTAAGTAAACAAAATTGAAATTTTGAAATCTTTGAAGGGATCTATATTTTTCTGAAATCTTAATGAGGACAACGTTCATGCCAAATTCCATTAAGTTCTGAGATGATTGAGTCAATTGTTGATTTAATACAAAATGACCCACTCGTTGAAGAGACAAGGATAGATGGCCTAAAACGGGACTGATCCACCCAAAGCAAACCACATGGACACGTTAGTTATGGTTGTGTGATAAAATCCACATTACCACATTCGGTCCAGATTTTCCAACACGGAGACGTGATAGAAAATCACATGAATCACTTTGAAGCACAGTCTAGCCGCTTCGAGATAGAAATCTCCCCCATTACACCACTTTGGTATTTTATGCATGGTTGCTCTTGCTTTTTGTCGAATTGGTGAAACCTTTATGTAAGCTAAATTGCGCACGCAATATAAAATGTTTCATAATATTAAATTGGTCCATATGGCGATCCAAAACAGTTCTAGCTCAGATTTTGTATATTTTTTAAACTTATTAATAAGTTGGAGAATTAGAAATTAGCTTCATGTGAAAAGAATAGTGGTGATATGCGAGTATTTACCAATGAACTACTGATAATTTGTAAATTACCGTAAGCAACCAAAAGAAGCTGATTCATAAAAAAAATCGTGTTGCGTATACTTATAATTTGTACAACAAATGTTAAAGAAGTTCAAAGAACAAACATTTCAAATGAGTAAGTACATAGCTATAATTTTTATAAGGTCAAAATATTTATCATTATTTGCAAGATTTTCATGCAACGCTATCATTAAAAAACATTATATTTTGTAATGTTTGTGTATTAACACTGTAAAAATTCATATTGTTTAATATTGGAAAACGTTTGTAATTTGTTTTAAAGATTTTAATCTTTTTAAATAAATTTTATTGTGAAAATAAACAGTGTTTTGGTTTGAATTCAATCAAAAAATTATAAATTAAAAAACATTATATTGGAATAATTTTATAGAATCTTTTGTAAATCAGTAATATCACTTGATATTTTTTAAAACAGTGACTTCACCATGTAATCCTAAAAACACACTTAGTGGTATTTAAGACACATACATAAGTTAGAGGTTTTATGATTTTTGAACTACTTACATTGATTCCTTGACTTATATGTAGGTTGGTATGAGGCTGACAACGCATACTGTAAATAAATGGTTCACTTTGCAATTGTCTCCCCTGTCTAAGGGAAGATTGGCAAGAGTTTGAGATTTGAATTTTTTATTCTATATGCGGCATGTGTTTGCATTTAATTTGAATCTCAAATGGAATATATCATTGCAACTAAGATTACAGATTTAAATCCATTTTTATTTTGTTTGTTTGTTGTTTTTTTGATTTGTATCAAATAAAAGATAATCTTTGCAACTAAGATTATAGATTTTAGATACATAGTTGTTTCATCCACTAAAACATTAGGATAGAACCATACGAGGTCGACTCTACAATCATTTTAGTAAAATACTAGGTACATATACCTCGCACAAAAATGAAGAAGGCACAGCCTACTGCAAATACTTCTAAGTCTACGGTTAAAATTTTCCAATACGATTATACTGCATTGCACACATTTATGTCAGAGAAAATATGGGATTGTCTTGTAATATACCAGTCTCTGGTATTTTTGAGATTACTCGAGTATGCGTGTATAGCTTAACGAAATGTCCTTAAAATCATTCGGCGTGTCTTTCCTTTGATTCACGTATGAATGGACTCGTTTAAGCCTAAATACCATCCAGACAGACAGACAGACATAATCAAGTATTGTCGCAGACCACAAATAATATTTAATCTGAACGCACCCATTTCGTTTCGGATGAAAACCCTAATCCAGGCCTTTGGTAGACGGACCTGAAAAATTCTAAAACTAATCACAATTTAATAACACAGAGATGAAATGATATTAAATGTGACATGCTTTTGTATACAGTGCACATAAATATATTTTCAAAATGTATTAGACAAAAAAATTACATTGCATTTTTTTTGCAAGTTTAATCAAAATCAGTCAACAATACAAAGTACTTCTTTCGTACAATTATAACATTTTGAGGCCTGCTTAGACCTCGAATATAATCTCTCACACTTCAATCATTTTCCCCTGATTTTTTTTTATAATTTTGTTCCCTTAGTGCTTGTTTGTTTTATCTCCATCAGAGGTAATTTCACATGGGCAATGCTTATATGTGTACTGGATCAATGTGTCTTGTGAACACTGGAAATTTATTGAAAAAAAATTAAAAACAACTCTCACACTATAGTGTGCTCAATCTAATCTAATCTAATCTAAGCTGCAAAGATATATATCATTTAAGATTTATATTAAATGCATTCCCACAAGCAGACATGTATAATTTCGCGCTAACACATGCCGCATGTGGACCTACAATATAAAAACCCAATCTCAAATGAACATAAGCTCTGCAACTCTTGCCGTCCTTCCCTGAAACAGGGGTGACATTGGCAAAGTGAACCATTTTTTACAGCATGGGTGGTCAGCCGCATACCAACCTATAAGTCAAGGAACTATCAGATTGTGTAAAATGTGATTCTATAGATTTTATTGAAAGGTCAGCTTTGAATTAAATAGTAGATAAACCAAACTAGCACTAAACGGACGATTAGACTACTTTTCCTGCCTGATCACGAACTGGAACTTTTATCACATCGTCTTCATAGAATTCTCACTAACTTGCTTTATTTGTCTTGCTCTATCGATTTCTCGATTGATAGTTCGTTTTTGTTGTTGTTAAATATTATTTTTTAAAGCTTTACTGAAAACACATCGAAAAAATAAATATGCCAATGACTCTTTAACAAAACAACTTCCAAGCTAAAAACCCTTACACTTCTTTTATTATAGAAACAAGGCTGTATTTACGCTCCAACTACTTTTACGTTCATGAAACGGATCTAGGGTCCGTAGACTAAGCCAAGCGTGACCCAATCGACGCGAGTTTCCCTTTGAGAAAAGCTTTGGTCATCACAACATCTTCCTCGTTTATTTTTCACGTAAAGAAAATATGTTCAACGGGGTATATTTTTTAGTTGTACCCAACTAAACCGGATGTAAAAGACTGTGAGATTCTTTGAAATGAACAAACTCCCGCATATTTTTTTGTATTTTTTATTCGTATCTTAACTAGGTACTTCTAGATGATGATGATATTGATGATGATGATGAGTTGGTGATTTCTTTACAGCGGCATTTCATCATGTGTTTACTCCAAGGGCACTTGTGCATGTGATGCCAGAAATTTGCTTGTCTTCAGTGCATTTCAGAACTTTCCATGGTCTTCTAGCTCTTTCACATTATGAAGCAGGCAGTTTCAGGCCAGAAGACCAGCGACTGCAATTGCACGCTCTCCAAACACAGTTTTTACCCTTCTAATCGGCTCTTCAATACGTGGCTTGGCTCCGGTTTTGCCGAGGGCAAAAGGGCGACGGGCTTGATTAAATCAGTGAGATATTTGGGTGTCTTTTCAAATAAAGCTATGTAGATAATCGAGCATACTTTAAACTCGACGGGTTCTGAGACACGGAGCCAGTGAAGCTTATGGAGAACAGGAGTAATGTGATTAAATTTCGACTCACCAGCTATCATGCAAACACATCTTGACTATTTGGTTATTAAAATCACACTATTGTTATCATGATCACTGCCAAGACAACCTTGGTTGGATTTAGCCTACTTGATCGACCGTAGTTACTGTTCCCTGACCAATGCCTCCCTCTTCCAGTCTTATACAAATAGAAAACGACAGTCTATCACCACTTCATCCAGCCATATCGATCTGGGGTTTCCAACTGCTCTATGCCACTCTAGAATCTTCGAATCAACTGTAGAGGCTGACTGACAATGTTCTAAACAATGATACCTACGTTTTGAAGATGTTACCCTAAAAGCTCACACTTCCAAGATTTGAAGAGGCTGATAAATGTGTCTTTCTTTTCACAGCTCAACAGGATGACGACCAGCCGGGACAAATTGGTAGAAAACAAGGCACTGCTTTCACAAGAAGATAGCAACTACCATGACCAGTCCGTAGTCTGACCGGTCTAGTGGTAATGCTTTGTACTCGTAAATGCAAGATTGTGGTTTCGAATCCCAGCGGAGCACATATCATTTAAATCTTAAAATATTCTCTTCGCTGGGTTTAAAAAATCATATACATACCTTTACTAAAGCCTGGTTACCAAAGGTCCATTCAGCCTTACAGCAAATGGGTTTTGCTTGAGAATTGGCGGTTTCCACAGCGACTACCAAGCTCGCAGTGTGATTCACACAAAAACAGCGATCATCAAATAAAACATACAATTTTTTTTGTTATTTGTCATGTCTAAATGGCTAACACAACAAGGCACTACCTTTACAAGAGGATTACCAAAAAGGCACTACCTGTATCAGAAGATGGCAACCAATGAGACACATAATAACACGACAATGTTTTGAATATAAAATGATATTATTACGAACTATGGATTCGTAAAACGTGCGCCTAAGCACGCTAGTGTGTGAAGTATCTCGAACACGCAAGAATCGTCTCTGCTGTCCCTATATATATACGAGCAAAGATTGTGCGGGGAGCCAGAGTCTTAAAACATTGTAACGCGAAGACATAAGCTAGAGCGAGAAGAGTAAACAGTACTGTGTAACCAATATTGTGAAAAATAAATCTTGTTTAATAAATAAATCGCTATTTGATTAAAAGAACCCCAAGTAAAATGTCGGTGTTATGGCCGAGGGGGCCAAGTGAGCTGATCTTTCTAGCGTGTTTGGAATAGAACAACGTTGGTTCAATCCCCGCCTGGGTCATTTGACCACAACTATGACCCTGGTTCAACAGATGTTATGGGGTAATTATTAATTAATAATTCATTAAAATAAATAAAATAGTGAATTATTAATTGATGATATTAATACCTGTTTCTGGCCAGGAGAATAGGTTGGTGAATTGCATTCCTCTTTATTTAAAAAAAATCAAAACAATGCCTTAAAGAAAATTATGTGTATGTATTTTGCGTAAGAAAGTAATATTGACTTTGAAGCATGATGATTATTTTGTTATTTTGTGGCAATGAATGAGACCACCAGTTTCTTAGCATTTTTCATGTTGATTGAGAGACACTAATAATGAACGAAGATTTCTCGCACGTGTATCGAGCACCGTCTAACGAAAAACAATTAACTCTACGATACTCACGCGTTTTCTAATCTTATCTGTAATCTCTATCTATAATCTAAGTCGCAGAGATACAGCTCTCAAACACTGAATGTGTACTTACAAACAAAATCCAAACCTCAGATGAAATTAAGCCCTACAACTTTTGCCGACTTTCACTGACACAGGGGTGACATTGGCAAAGTGAACCATTTTTTACAGTATGGGTGGTCAGCCTCGTACCAACCTATTAGTCAAGAAATGTGTGTGATTTGATTGATTTGCGTGTGATTTGATGATTTGATTTATACCTATCAAACAGGTCTATGCACACCTTAATACTTTTTGTTTGCATTCATAAGACTACTAAAGTTTAACTTATTATTTTCTTTTAGGATGGAATATGAATTTATGGATCGATATGTTTTCGCATCAAACAAAATTAAGTACACTAAAGTACAAAACTTTAAGGCCAAAAAGATGCGAAAAAAGTAAAATTACATCTACGTAAGCAGCATGAAAACATGATGATTTGACATTATTTGACTTAAATGTTTTCTCGGATATTCCTTTTACCATTCATTTTTTTTCGGATGGATGAAGGTGTTTTTTCTACGAATAATGTGGTGTATCCCGAATATATTTGCAAAAATTGCATCGCGCAAATATAGTAAATATATGTAAAATACAAAAACGCTCCTAGAGAGTGAAGTAGTTTATATATATATTTTTTTTTATCCAATCGAGGGCTCTTACGCAATACTTTATATGTAAAAAACTGATTGGCATGAACAAAATTATAAGATTTTGTAGGGTTTGTGTATTCACACAGTGAAAATTTATTTTATTTAAAATAAAATTATTTTTTCTTAAACCTAGTTTAATTTTCACAATAATAATTTAATTAATGTAATTATTATTGTGAAAATTAAAATACGTTTAAGAAAAAATAATTTTATTTTAAATTACAAGATCTTTATAATATGACGATATCGGACTATAAATCATCATTTCACCTTTTACTATACACATACTGTAAAAAATACTTCACTCTGCCAATGCCACTTCTGTTTCAGGGAAAGTCGGCAAGATTTGCAGGGTTTATGTTTATTTGAGATTTTGATTTTTATGTTTTAAGTTCGTGTGAGTGCGAACTTTTTCCTATATTCTTGTAGACATGCATTTAATATGAATTCCAAATGTAATACATCTCGGCATCTTAGACTTTAGATTATAGAATAAACCAAACAACATTTTTTATGCTATTCCTTGACTTATAGGTTGGTACGTGGCTGACATACATACTGTAAGAAATGGTTCACTTTGTCAGTGTCATCCTTGTTTCAGAGAAGTTGATTGGATTTGATATGCTCATTTGAGATTTGGTTTTTATTTTGTAGGTCCACATGCGGCATGTGTTAGCACGAACTTATACGTGTCTGCTTGTGGGAATGCGTTTAATATGAATCTCAAATGATATATATCTTTGCAACCTAGATTTAGATGCTTTCTGCATTTACCACGTTAACTTTGAGGACGCAGCAGAAGAATTACATTGTATTACGCAAAAATTTCACCCTTCTCCAGATACAAAAAGTGTGATATACTCAGATCTAAGTGAACTCTGTAGGGTTAAGTATTTTCACGGCCGTTTTAAGCTTCACTTTGTACGGCTCTGTTCAAGGACACTTCCCGTAAAATAAGTGAAAATTAAATAAAGATCGACAAATTATTCATGAAATTGAAATTCCCTAGAGCGTAGTAATGAATGGTTTTCCCAGTTTATGGAAAAATAATTCTGAAAATAAAATATGTGAGGGCCTTAGAATAAAAAAGACAAGTATCCCATAGAAAGTCTATAGGAAATAAGTCCATAGGACACTAGTCTATAGAACACAGTGTCCCATAGATAGTCTATCGGACACTTGCCTTTTTGATTCTAATGCCCTAATGTAAAGTTCAGTAGGCGTTCTGGCCCATCAGTCATAATAAAAAGAGAGCTTGTATGAAGAAGGTTATGACTCGGGATGCAATAGAAAAAAAGTATGTTAGGACATAAAAAATGTCAGTTGATCTGTAATGTTGGCGGCTAGGATTTTTAAATTTGAATTCCATATTTGTTTTGGGCTATTTATAAATTATTTGCTAATGGCAAAATTAATTAATTAATGAATCTATGTTTGTAGGTATGCGGCTGGCCACCCATGCTGCAGAAAATGATTCACTTTGCGAATGTCACCCCTGCTTGAGGGAAGGTCAGCCAAACTTACAGGTTTTATGTTCATTTGAGTTTTGGATTTTCATTTGTAAGTACACATGCAGCATTTGTATGCGCGAACTTACACGTGTCTGTTTGTGGGTATTTATGTAATATGAATTTTAAATGCTAATATATATTTGCAAATTAGATAATAGATTGTAGCATCTTGGTATGAGGCTAACCCCCGATGCTGTGAAAACTTGTTTCACTTTTGCCAATGCCACTCCGGTTTCAGGGAAAGGAGATATGAGTTGCTTATTTTATTTTCATGTGAGGATTGGTTTATTTTATACGTACACATGCAGCATGTGTAAGCGCAAACTGATTTAGAGTAAATGTGCCTGCTTGTGGGTATGCATTTAATATGAGCCTTAAATGCCAAATTAATATAGTTTGTAACATAAAATAATTTATGCAATATTGATTAATAGCTTTGAAAATAAGGTTTGATTTTATTTTTCTATCAATCACGACTTTTTTGCTGAACAGATTTAGAGAAAATCGTTTAAGTTTTCAAACTTCCAAATCAGGTCTTTAAATTGGAATTAAATAAATATTGAACGTCTCCTAGCGGCTATAAGCCCATCTGAAAAGTTTTGTCCACAGCTTTTCTTATTAATAACCATCTATCAATAGTAACAAACTCCTATCAACGATATATGAAAGTAATTTTCCCTCTAGAATTTCAATGTTAGATTTAGATAGCAGATGTTTTAAGTGTTTAAGTAATTCCATTTGAAAGCTGCATGCTCTTAATCTAAGTTATAAATATATATTGACATTAAAAAATCATAGATGCATGCCCACAAGCAGATATGTACTACGTGTAAGTTCGCGGTAAGAAATGTAGCATCTGTACTTACAACTTAAAAAAACAAACCCCAAATATACACAAGCCCTGCAACTTTTGCCGACCGGAACAAGGGTGATATTGGCAAAGTGAACTATTTTGTACAATATGGGTGACCGACCTATAAGTCAAAGAATATTTAAATGTTGTTATTTTGTATCTTTATTTATAAACACTATCAACAAGTCAGTAAATTTATTGATAATGCAACTGCAACGCTATGCATCTAAGCTCCACATATAGTGTGAGTTCTTACCGCGTTGTTTAGGGATTGTTTTAGGTGTTCCCGCTTCCAAGTAGGCTGGTTATCATTTCTTGTGAAGGCTGAGTAAACGTTGTTTATAGATTATAAGATTATTTTCTGTTTGAAATAAACACAGCCCTCTGGTATGGAATGCAAGCATTCCACCAACTGAGCTATTGTTTTAAGGAACCCTGTGCGGGTGGCTCCATAATTCTTAAAAGTCTTGGGGGTCTATGTCACCCTGGAAGGGTGCCGTAGAGCCTTGTTGCTTCTGTGGTGAGGCGTTGTAAGGAAGAACTAATTATAAGCTAGTGCTCATAACAAACTTCTTGACTATCGGATTTTCATACTTATTTATTGTTTTTTCTTAGACAATGGGAAAAAAGAAGCATTTATCTGAGCAACCTACGTTGGCTTAAGATGTCACTAATACATTTTTATCTTTAAAGTATAGATATGGTCCAAATTATTTGGATGCCATTTTCATTGGACACCTTGTCTTGTCTTTTTTTTTATCCTGCCGCCATTCTTCTAGAGGTGGCCGGTACCTCCACACAAGTGCCTCCACTTGACTCTATCCTTGAATAATTCTTTAATCTCATCTAATTTCATCACTATTTTCATGCATGCTCTTCTCTTGTTTCCACTCTGTAAATTCCATTCATATAGCCATTAGATCTAAAGCATTTTCCATATATGTTGACCTTAAATTTTTATCTCTAGTATTTGTATGGCTATCTATTTTTTTATTACGAAAAAGCAATCGGGAATACAAAACAGCTGTACTTAAAAAATAAATTTATTCCAATCTCGTAGGGCCAGAGAGTCCATGGCTTCCGAGCCGACATACCTTTGGTATCGGACCTCTCGCAGGGTTATATACCTTAAGCATAAATAGTTATTTCCTAAAAATATATGAAAACTAAAGCAGCGCCTTTGGTGAGAGTTTAAGAGTCCATATATTTTTAGTAAACTCTTTTGTTGAGTTTGCACGTGCAGTTTGGGGCTCTGGAATGTTCCTCCTTCCAGTGGTCATCAATCCTAGCCCCGTACATAATTCAATATCGCGTTATGTGAGCGTAGGCTCGAGCTATGACCCAGAAACGGCACAGTGACGTCACGATTCATTGACTATACGTCTAGCTACATCTGCAGCGTTAAATCAGTACACCAAGTACAAGACTTTACGTTAAAACGCATACATAGTGTATCACAAAAAATGATTGAAAATAAAAACGCTCACTAGGGTCACTGTTTTATTTTCTGTATATTTTTTGTTAACGCTAGGGAGGGCTTAAAACGTTCAGTGTTATACTTCGAGTATAGGAAAAACTCTAGGAAAGAATTGTTTTTTCTTTTCTCGTAGGACTTTTCGAGTACTTTCTGTTAATGAAATGCTTTCTCTTTGATGCAAACATTTTTTTTCTCAATTTTCTTGATTAGTGTTGGGCATTTTTTACATCTGCCGTCAAATAGAAGCAAAGGAAATGCAAAACTACGTACTTTTAAAATAATCAAGTATAAACATTGATTCTCGATTATTGCACAAGAATCAATCCGGTCAATAGCTCAGTTGGTAGAGTGCTTGCATTCCATGCCAAGAGCTCGGATTTGAACCCAACTGCGGGTGTTGTGACATGATTTACCGTTTCGGTCTTTATTTCAAACACAAAATAAAATATGGGGGTTTACTAAGCCTTCTCAAGCAATGAAAACCTCCACTTCAATTTGACGTAAGTATTCAGGTGGCCTAAGGCTGGCCCCCTTATCTGTAAAAATAAATAAATTTCACTCCCCACATGCAAATCCTTCGGAGTAAACGAAGCAATAAGTTACATTATATGGATATGTAGGAAAGATTGACGAAGAAAGTATCCGTTGCAAAAATAGATTGATGTCGTGGTAGAGGAAGACTGAGAAAGGTATGGATGGACCAAATATCCGAAATTGCGAATGAATGAAATATCCAGAGTCATAATTAAAGAAGAGCCTGTATGACAAAGGTTATGACTCTGGAGGAAATGAAAGAAGTATGTAAGGACATAAAGAAATTGCGGTTGATCTGTAATGTTGGCGCCTAGGGTTTGTTAAAATGGAATTTGTTTTCTGTTTAGTTTTGATATTATTACTAGTTGCTGATTTATAAAATGTAGCTTGTCGTGTATGTTCCTTGACTTATAGGTTGGTATGCGGCTGACCACCCATGCTGTAAAAATTTGTTCACTTTGCCAATGTCACCCCTGTTACAGGGAAACATGGCAAGAGTTGCAGGGTGTATGTCCAATGTCCATTTGATATTTGGTTTTTTATGTTGTAGGTTCACATGAGGCATGTGCAAGCGCGAACTTGTACGTGTCTGGTTGGGAGAATGCATGTAATGTAAATCTCCAATGTAACATATCTTTGCAACTTAGATTAGATTAGATATGTGTAGCTTAGTAGCGTTTTTATTTATAAAAAAAAATCTAAAACAAATAAAAAATGTCAAACCTTCATTTTCTTATGTTACAACTCAAAAAATAGAAATAAAATGGAAAGAAAACACAACTAAGCTACACATATACTGTAACTTCTTCCTTGACTTATAGATTGGTATGAGGTTGACCACCCATACTGTAACAAATGGTTCACTTTGACAATGCAAGTTTCAGGGAAGGTCTGCAAGAGTCACAGGGCTTATGTTCATTTGAGATTAGGTTTTTATATCGTAGGTCCACATGCGGCATGTGTTAGCGTACACTTATACGTGTCTGCTTATGGGAATGCGTTTAATATAAATCTTAAATGATATATATATATATTTGCAGCTTAGATTTTCTACTTTTTTTTTTTGTAAAATAGGATCATTTGAAGACCCTTTATTTGTATCTTTACTATGTAAGGAGTCGGCACAAAATAAATACAGTGGTGCCTCACACAACGAACGCCTCGCACAGCGAACGCTGCACACAACGAACTTCCTGTTCATTCATTTCACGATTCATACAACGAACTTCGCTTCACACAACGAAGTCGCCCGAGCTTCCACGACTGCTTCGCCCGAGCTTCCACGATCACTGCCGATGTATTGCATACTCCCGCGCAGGCACTGTAGTCACTGCGTTTAACTTACGCACGTATCGCGGCAATCGTTCTTCATTACGAATTAAATCACGCACGTATCAAGGCAGTCGTCTTTTTAAGTTAAACTCAATATTTTTTTTATATCATGGCTTCTAATAAAACAAGGAAGGTGATTTCTGTTGAAATGAAACAGGAAATAAATGGAAAGCAGTTCAGGAGTTTACCAATGCCCACTATCCGGATTCAGATGAAGCAAACAGGATCAACGATCTTTACTCCGATACTCTTGTCCGTTATTTCCGGCAGATGTTGGAGAAAAGAGAAAAACAAACGACTTTGGACAGGTTTTTCATGAAACCATCGGCCAAAAAGCAGAAAATGGATGAAATGTGCAAGATTCGGTAGACTCTACTTAGTGTGTCTTAAAATTAAAAAAAATATGTTTTTGTTAGATGTATCTAAATAAAAATAATAACAAAAAAATTATCTTTTTTTATGTCATCTTAGCATATTTTATGCTACAGAACGAATTTTTTTTTTTACCATGTATTGTTATGGGAAAACGCGTTTCACATAACGAACTTTTCGCATAACAAACTTGCTCCCGGAACGAATTAAGTTCGTTGTGTGAGGCACCACTGTAGGGGAAAATCGAACTTATCTTTTGTTCGGGTGCTCAAGACTTTAATCATCAAGACATGTAACATAAATTCATTGAATGATATTTTCAATTTAAAAAAATCAACCTTCATTGAAAATTTCGTATTCTTAGTAAAAACAAGTTGAAAATTAAAAAAAAAGAAATAGCACAAAAATTAAAGGTAACCATAAGTTGAAAATCACTGTTCTGTACTAATCACTTTTCTACTGTTTTCTCTTTTATTTTTTCTTATTTTTTCTTGTCAGTTGCTGTGTGCAGTCATAAAATTAATGTAAGGAACAATAATTTCTCTTCTCCTTCATTGTTTCAGAGCTTTTGTGGGCAGTGAATGCGTCGAGTATGTGATTCCGACCGTACGTGATGGCATCAAATAAAAAGCCTGGTTCCACGATAAAATGTCCATAGACAGAATGTCCAACGACACAATATCCACCGGCAAAATGTCCACCGACAACATGACCATCGATAAAATGTCCACCAAACAAAATATCCACACCAGAAAATGTTCACCGACACAATGCCCACCGACAACATTTCCATCGACAAAATGTCTACCAGATAAAATATCCGACCGACAGAATGTCCAACGAAACAATATCCGACGGCAAAATGTCCACCGACAACATGACCATCGACAAAATGTCCACCAAGCAAAATGTCCACACGAGAAAATGTTCACCGACACAATGTCCACTGACAACATGTCCATCGAAAAAATATCCGACCGACAAAATGTCCACCGACAGAATTTCCAACGATACAATGATGCCCACTGTGTGACAAAATGCCCACTCGAAACAATTTTCACGCGACTTTTTGTCCACTAACAAAATGTCCACAGACAACATGTCCATCGACAAAATGTCCACGCGACAAAATGTCTAAGCGACATAACGCCCACCTTTTTTTTGATGGATACAATTTTTTTTTCGGTGGCCATTTTGTCGGTAGAAATTTTTTTGCGTGAACATTTTGCCGGGTGGACATTTTGTAGCATGGACATTTTGTCAGTATAAATTATGTCGGTGGACGTTTTGTCGCGTGGATGTTTTGTCGATTTTGTTTTGGTCTATGGACATTTTTGTCGTGACACAAAAAGGCCTGCCGAACGTTGGTAAACGTTTTTTTTCTTTTTTGACACACTTTTCAGTACATTTCACGTTTCAACTCAGCCGGCCGTGTAAGCCTAAAACTCTTATTCAAACACAGAGTTTTACCAATAAATACATGAGGTTCAGACGCTCCCCATTGGTGATGTTGTAACTCTCTTATATTTTGTGTAAACTTTTAACTTAAGTTTAATTGTTAAGTTGCATACTGTTATGTTATTTTAAAATAACATAGAAAGAACAATCTCGAAGTGTACAGTGTGTTTTGTGGGCCAAACGGAGCCGAACGGTCACGGAAGCGGCCGAACTGCGCCGTGCGATCTAATCAGGCCGTCGCTCATCAGTTCTCTGCAAGAGGTGAACAGAGTCAGACGTCGGCGACCAAGCACCAAGTGGTGCAAGAGGGGGCATTACCATGGAGCTCCTTTCTCCCCATCTACTTGGATTTCCTGCCAGCAAGGCACCCACCTCGTAGACCAGAGACGAGGGCATAGGAGCGCCCACGCAGGGGCTCCAACGTGTGGAGGCGTCCGCCTCGTGAGCCGCAGCTAGCCTGGGGCGCTGCCCCAGGCCTTCAGTTCGAAACTCCAGTCAACGGAGTAGGGAGTGTTTTAGTGACAAGGTGCAGTTCGGGCCATTCCTTTATTTCCCCTTTTTCCCCCATATTACTAAAGTAAATAAACCCTTATTTGTTCATGTTAAACTTATCTTTTAAATATACAACCCTTCCGAAAATACAAGTAAGCAACTCAAGGAAAGAACCCCACGCCCTGATAGTGATGCTGATGATAGCTAGCCGGAGTAAGTATCCTGTAGGTACATCCTGGGAGATACCTTTCCATTCTAACATAACAATACGTGATTTTCAAAACTAAAAAAAAACACTTTATCAAGAAGTGCTATAATATCTTAGCAACTCCGGTCGATGGCTCAGTTGGTAGAGTGCTTGCATTTTTCGCCCCGTGAGCTCGAGTTCGAATCCCACCGAGGGTGTCAGAAATGATTTCCCATTTCGGTGTTTATTTCATACCCTAAAATAAAATACCGGCAAGGTTTACTCAGTCTTCACAAGAAATGAGTACCAGCCCTCTCGGGAGCTGGGAAACTCGTAAGGGCGTAAGGCAGGCCCTCTTACCTGTAAAAATAAATAGGTTCAATTCGCCACATGCGACTCCCTCGAGGATAACGTGGCAAGAAGTACACTATATGTGTAGCTTAGTTGCGTTTAACTTATATTTTATATTATAGAAAACTTTCATATTAAAATGTATGTAAATTTTGACTTCGGCAAAGAAATAAAATAATATAAGGATGATTTATTTGGTGAGCGCTGTTTTTGTGTGAATAACACCTCAAGAGCCCTCTACAAGCTTGGTCTTTGCTATAACAACGGTCAATATGTAATCAAGACCAAGGCTGAATGCACCTTTAAAGGCTAAACGTTGAAATTTTCAAACAAGTAAAAAGCGTTTTCGGAAAAAACTGTATTTATTACTTGTGGTCCTCGCGGCATCGCACCCACTACCTTTTGATTACAAGTCCAAAGAGTTAATAAGTAGACCACGGACCGGTCTTTTTTTTAATAACGGATTATTTGTAAATATGTTCCGAAAAGGAATGTTACCTACATAAGATTTGTAATGTATCTTTGACTAGAAACGACTGCCTCTTTGCCTGTAAAAATAAATAAGTTCTACTCGGCATATGGAATCTCTTTGGCTCTAAGAAGATTCACTCTAATGCTTGAAAGTGTGAAAGGAAAAAGAGGGAAGGGACGACCGAGAAAAGTATGGAGTGATCAGAGTGAGGAGATTTTGAAAGAATGGGATATACAAAGTGAGTGTAAAAGAAGAGAATGCACGAAAAAGGTGATGGATATGAAGGTGAATTGAAAGAGGTATGTCAGGATGGTAAAAAATGGAACCTAGTGGAATGGCGACAGAGTTACAGTTACAGCTTGTAAGATTCCATACAAAAAAGATTCACAAATGCATGTCATACAGTGCAGATTGTTCAATGAAACCTTGCATATTTAATGTCTTAAAATCAAGGCATTCACTTTCAATCTCTGAATGAAACAGTCAAAACAATCCTTGTTCAAACATTATGTGACTCAAAATAGGCCAGAAGTCTGCAGCGTCAAAATGCTACAACGAAGCAAACTGTTCTATTGTTCGCTGTGTATCCAAAGAGATCTAAAGACGGGATTCGCAATCCGCTATAAAGTGCCTTTGAAATGCGACTCCCACATGCACGGCTATGTAAATCTCAAAAACCCAATCTTAACGTGTCAATTGTAAACAATGAATTGAAAGCAGATCCAGCACGTGGAGTCTAGCGTGGCTATTCACGGTCGTAGACTAAACAATAACTACTTGGTTCAAGTGTAGCTCTGAACTTCGTCAAAGAAAATAACTTTAAAATCACTCGGTCTTCTTCTTCGTGTCAGTTTCACACCGTATTGGCCCAGTAACGAGCAATGTCTACAGCTCTTTGGTTTCCCGCAAAGAGATCATCCATGGAGCAGCTTGTCGGACAGGAGGGACAACACCGCAGGTGCTCCATAGTTTGCTGAGCTCCACACTCACATAGTGTAGAGCCCTCCCGTCCCAGAAATCCCCAGGTCAACATGTTGGCCCGGGCTCTTCCAACATTGGTCCTCAATCTGTTCATGGATTTCCACACGGGCCACTCGAGATTCTTTCCTGGAGGTAGGCTCTCTGCAGGCTGCACAAAGCTCTCAGGGCATTCCTCTTTCCACATTCGCAATCTCTCCGCCACTGGATCCGTAGACAAGGGCTGCACGGAACTAAGGAACTAAAATCACTCGGTATGTAGTTTTTTATTATGTCCAAGACATCATGGATCGAAAAAAAAAGTGTTGCGGGACGTAGAAGAGAGAAGAGAGCTTGTAAGTCAAATTTTGAGGAAGAAAGCCAAGCTAATAGGGCACTCGATTAGACATAGCACCTTATTTAACAACATCTTCGAAGGCAAAATCTTGGGAAGACGAACAAGAGGTCACCCAAGACCTTCACACTTCAAGGATGTAAAGCGGCTCATGGATGTCTCCTCCTATTCGCATCTCAAGAGGATGGCAACAGACAGAGACAAATAGCTGACTTAACAAGGCGCTGCCTTTAGAAGATAGTTTTTTTACGTTACCTAATCTCTCCCCAGATTTCGAACAATTTAGATGTATAAAATTATAAGTATAAAATCCTTATAATTCTATTTTATAAATTACAAAACCATTTATTCAGACAATAATAATAATATTAATAATTTATTTCTATAGCTAAATACAATACAATTCTGTAATAAGTGAAATACATTTTGAACTATATATTGAACAAACTTTATTTTGGAGGGCTGGAGCCTAAACTAGGTCTTGCCTGTTATTATAGGTCTCCAGTCACTCTGTGTGCGTGTGTGTGTGTGCGTGTATGTGTGTATTTGTGTGTGTGTGTGTGAGTGTGTGCACTCATTTTCAACCCACAACCTCCAAGAGGGATTCTGTAGCGGCATAATCAAGGTCTTGTAACCAGGAATGCCACCTTCCTTTTGCATTCCAACTTTGTCAAAGAGTATACATCCACCTTACTATCAATCCTGTTGTATAAAAAAGGACCCCGAAAGTGAAAGAATCTTTGTGCAAACGATGTTGAGACTGTGTTTCTAGGACACATGCCACTTCGCCTCGACAGGGTTGTAGAACGATCAAAAGGAGATAGCTTGTGTTGTTTAAGAATCGTCTGCAAAATATATAACTGTCTGACAGTTAAAACTTGAGACCTCTGGTACAGCTCAACCGTTGGGAAACGGAAAGGCAGAAAGTGGATCACTTTCAGAATGACCCTTTGAGATCTTTCAATTTTCATGTCTGTGACACTTATCGGCATGCCGCAGAAGTGTGGGTGTTCCGGGTTGGTGAGGTGACGGCTGATTCTTTGTTAGCTGCCTTGTATTGTTTTGCTTTTGCTTTGTGCCTCTGAAAACTTCCATTCGAGAGGCATCTCGTATGGTCAGAAACACGCAAGAATAGGCCTTCGTCACATATAAATATAGGCTGCGGTTCTACGAGTATAAAGCTTCAGTCGTCCAAGCCGTAAAGCCCCCAATACAGAAGTTACAGATTGAACCATATTATGTTTTTGAGTTGTTAGAAGTAAATATAATACTTTAAAATAAATTCCTCTGCAATTTTATTAAAAGTGAACCCAAAATACATAAATCATATCAATATATTACATGTCTTTATTCATCGTTTATGTTTTCTATTTAAAAAAGTAGGACTGTGTTTGTATTTATTGTTACGTGTTACTTGTATATCCTTGTTTATATTTTATCATGTAAAAATATGCCGCTTTTTTCCGGAAATTGTCGCTGACTAGTAGGTACTCGGTATGTAAAAGACAATATACTCAAAGTGCACCATCTACATTCTAGGACACGATTTAATTTTCCATTTACGAGAATTTTATGAACGAGAGAGCTAGCGCCGCGACGAGATAAAGCATTCCTTAAAATGGCGATTTATTTTTATTGGAAAGCTCCACTGTGAATTTTCAATCGAGTGACACTTCACACTGTACGAGTATGGCCGAAATAATATGGTCGCGTGTTTTGCATAGAATAAACATAACCTTTTCGTAGAAATCGGGAAACGCTATCGTAAAAGCTAAGCACTTTACCCTGAGTACAAACACACTGCGTAAATCTCAACCCGATCGCGTAAATCGAAAAAATGTATGAAAACTAAGTCACTCATTAGCAGTGTCGTCGTATATTTCATACAATTTCGATTTACGCAATTGAGGGGAGAATATGTAAATGATTTATACTAAGGGTATTGAAGGACATGTTTGAAAATAAACGAAAATTTCATTGAAAGTGTAAAGATGAGTATGTAAATGTAAACAAAAGGATTACTGGAAAAAGATTGCTTTAAGGACATAAAAATTGCAGGATGGGTCCTAGATTTCTTTATTTATTTTAAAAACACAATCAGGGTTATTCACAATACGCTTGATCCATAGCTGTATCATGGATCATATCATGGATCATATAATAGAGCAAACACATCAAATTTTGCAGACAGAAGCTTTGCGGTGGCCGGGCCGGTGGCCTGGAACAATTTGCCCATCGGTGTTCGCGCGAACCAGCCTACCACCACCTTCAGAAAGGAACTGAAGACACTACTTTTCTCCAGAAGCCATGGCGCCCTTGAGATGGTCCTGGACCATTAAATGGCGCCACAGGAAAGAAATCATCCATCATCATCATCATCATCATCACTTTTTGGACGGAAAATTCATATTAGGTGGCAGTTGAATTATGGATTGGCTGTGTGTGAAGAACACCAAATGAAGTTAGTTTATCACTACGCAGTTTGTAGAGATCTGGATTTGAGAGATTTCTTATTGCCAAAAACCTGCAAAACCTAGAAAAAAAAAATAATACATAGGATGGTTGATTTGTTTAAAGCTCTGTGGTGTAAATTACACATCAAAAAAAGGTCCGGTCGATAACTCAGTTTGTAGAGTGCTTGCATTCCATGGCGAGAGCCGGGTTCGAACCCCACCGAACGCGGGGGTGTCAAAAATTATTTCCCGTTTCGTTATTTATTTCATACCTAAAACTAATGCCAGCAAGGCTTACTCAGCCTTCACAAGAAATAAGAACAAGCCCCCTCGGGATCTGGGAAACTCTCATTTCAACTGAAGTGGTTGGCGTAAGGACGGCCCCCTTACCTAAAAAATATAAAAGGTTCATTCGTCACATGCGACCCCTTCACGGGAAAATTCGGGAAGAAGTTACACTTTATATGCAGCTCGGTAGCGTAGCGTTTTAAGCCTTTGAGAGCTTGGTAATTGCTATAAACGCCAACACATAAGCCACATAAGCAAAACCCGGTCGCTGTAAGGCTTGATGGACCTTTGATAAAAGGTTTTTGGTGTAGCAACAAGAGTAGCATTAGCCGCTAGATTACAGACCGGACAAATCTGAAAAAGGTTGTTATTATCTTACTTATTTACTATTAGTTTATTAAGATCGCAGGTCTCTCGATTGATTGTGATCGCAAGCTTTATACGAATCGTACAGATCTTTTTTTTTAATTGTGACTAATTATTAGAAAATAGCGCCTAGTGTCTCTACATCCATACCTATCTCATATTTGTAAACAAATATTGCCGACCTTGGCTTTATACGACTCACATAAAAAAAACGCAACTAAGCTACACATATACTATAACTTCTAGCCTGCGTTATCCCCGAAGGGATCGCATGTGTCGATTCGGGACCTATTTATTTTTACGCGTAAGGGGGCCAGCCTCACACCAACCACTTTCAGTTGAAGTGGGGGTGTCCCAGTTTCCGGGAGAATGGTTCTCATTTCTTGTGAAGGATGAGTAAACCTTGAGATCGAACCCTTGCTCTCGGTATGGAATGCAAGCATTCTACCGATTGAGCTATCGACCTTTTTACGAGCTTGGTCGTCGTCGCTACAAAGCGCCGATTTTCAAGCAAGACCCAGTTGCTGTAAGGCTGGATGGACCTTTGGTGACCGGTCGTTGGTAAAGGTTTATGAATTTTTCAACCCAGCGAAGAGCAAATCTATTATATAAAAATCTAGGGGGTATTTGCGTCTGTTTTTTTCGAATTTGCAAAAATGTTTTTCCAACAAGTGTTTCTATTGACGGACTGGACTAAACCTCATATCCAGAATTTTTGGTGTTTGTTTGTTTGTCCGTTTGTCCGTTTGTTTGTTTGTATATTTGTACCATTATAGGCGCCCAGACCGTTTGCAGCACGATGCTGAAATTTTGCACACCCCCATAAAATGTTAGTGGCTAAACAACTGTCAGGGTCCGGATGACGTCACGTGCATATTTCGCATACCTGCCATACAGACTGAAAATTGAAATCTTGCCGCTGGCGGCCATTTTGAATTTACAGACTTGATATTCGAAATGGTCATGCCTCTTAGTAATTTTAACAACTTTTGGAAGAAACTTTTTCGCAAAAAGTAAATTCTTCAAACTAAATTTGTAAATACCTACATAGAAAAAAATAAAAACTCATAACTTTCAGGTGGCACAACGGGCGCATGCATAAAGTTGGAACATTGAAATTAAGCATGCTACCTCAAAATAAACCGACTTACATATTTTAAAAAATACAAAAAAATACATGAAGGATTAAGAGTAGCTGCGATACATTTTTTTTTGTTTCTTCAATATTTAACACTCTTCTGACATTCATTTAAAAATTCTGGAAGTTCATTCTCAATGATTGAGTTTGTTTGATTAATGCTAACATTTTTTGAAAGAAAACTTTTTTCAATGACAAATTTTTTCGAACAAAATTTTGAAAAACCTGATTTTCACAAAAAAGTCAAATTTATAAGTAAAAAACTCAACTATTTTGATGCTACACTCACAATTATAATTTAGCAAAATCTTATATATAAAAAAGGACAGGGTATTTGCGTCTGTTTTTTTCGAATTTGCAAAAATGTTTTTCTAAAAAGTGTTCCTCTTGATAAACTGAACTAACGCTCAATTCCAGAATTTTTGGTGTTTGTTTGTTTGTTTGTTTGTTTGTTTGTTTGTTTGTTTGTTTGTTTGTTTGTATATTTGTACCATTATAGGCGCCCAGACCGTTCGCAGCACGATGCTGAAATTTTGCATACCCCCATAAAGTGTTAGTGGCTAAACAACTGTCAGGGTCCGGATGACGTCACGTGCATATTTCGTATACCTGCGATACAGACTGAAAATTGAAATCATGCCGCTGGCGGCCATTTTGAATTTACAGACTTCATATTCAAAACAGTCATGTCTCTTAGTAATTTTAACAACTTTTGGAACAAACTTTTTCGCAAAAAGTAAATTCTTCAAACTAAATTTGTAAATACCTACATAGAAAAAAATAAAAAATAATAACTTTCAGGTAGCACAACGGGCGCATGCATAAAGTTGGAACATTGAAATTAAGCATGCCACCTGAACATAAACAGACTTACATATTTTAAAAAAAAAACAAAATACATGAAGGATTAAGAGTAGCTGCAATACATTTTTTTTGGTTTCTTCAATATTTAACATTCTCCTGGCGTTCATTTTATAATTCTGAAGGTTTTTCCTCAATGATCAATTTGGCTTTGCTTATGTCAACATTTTTTGAAAGAAAACTTTTTTCAAAGACAATTTTATTCCAACAAAATTTTGATAAACCTGATTTTCACAAAAAAGTCAAATTTATAAGTAAAAAAATCAACTGTTTTGATGCTACACAAACAATTATAATTACGCGAAATGTAATGATATGTAGTAGGGCAATCCCGCCAAGTGTATATTTTGCATACCCGCGATACCAACTAAAAAAATACATTGCTCTGCAGGCGGCCATTTTGAATGTCTAGGCCTCATACTCGAATTTAAAATGCATTTTAGTAAACTCCATAAATGTTGGAAGAAATTTTTTTTCTACGGCAAATTTCATTGAACAAATATTTAAAAAGTAAAATTTCATACAAAGTGTCTTATATATAAAAATAAAAAAAGTTAAAAAGTTTTTTTTTTTACTTTTTCAAAAGTCATTTTTTTCTTAGAGTTCTGTCGATGGGTCGAACGTTTTCCCATACTTAGATTTTTTGTAGATTGTGAGTTTAGGCATTTTAAGGTATTTTCAGGTACCAAGCAGTATCAGACACTAAAATATCGTGAAAACTATCACAAGCAGTTTTAAGATATGAAAAGATAATTCAGAGCAGGACGAGCAGTTTGAAGGCATTTCATGACAATACTGGAACAATCTAAAAATAAAAGCACCAGTACCAACAAAACAATGCCGTATGGCAAACGCAGTCATGTTTCATGCCACTATAAGACAATTGCAAGCAACACAGGTACGCTTAAGATACTATTACCAGCAAAACGAAAAAGAGCAGAAAAGACAAGTTATACACTTAAATGGTAATGAACGGGTCGAGAATCATTAAAAACCAACCCCAGAAAATTAAAGAGCAGAAATAAAAAGCAGGATAAAGACTTCAGCACCTGCACAACAATAGGAAGTAGCACGATCAGGCCTGGGATTCTACCATAAAATTGTCCACTTTTTGTTGTTGTTGTTGGTCAGTTCTCATGTATCTTTTAAAAATCAAAGCAAGGGTAAAGTGTGCTGGCGAAGCCGGACTTTAAACTGCCCGTAGGGCCTAGCAGCCAACCGTGCGAGAGCGCGGTTTGGCCTGCTAGTGTAATGATATATAATAGGACAATTACGCCAAGTGTATATTTTGCATACCCGCTATACAAACTAAAAAAATATATTGCTCTGCAGGCGGCCATTTTGAATTTATAGACCTCATACTCAAAGTTAAAATGCATTTTAGTAAACCCCATAAATGTTGGAAGAAACTTTTTTTCTACGGCTAATTTCTTTGAACAAATATTTAAAAAGTAAAATTTCATACAAAGTGTCTTATATATAAAAATATAAAAAAAACTGAATCTTTTTTTATTTTATTTTCAAAAGTCTTTTTTTTAAGAGTTCTGTCCATGAGTCGAACGTTTTCCCATACTAAGATTTTTTGTAGATTGTGAGTTTAGGCATTTTGAGGTATCTTCAGGTACCAAGCAGTATCAGACACTAAAATATCGTGAAAAGTATCACAAGCAGTTTAAAGATGTCAAAAGATAATTCAGAGCAGGACGAGCAGTTTGAAGGCATTTCATGACAATAAGAGCAGCTGGAACAATCTTAAAACAAAAGCACCAGTACCAACAAAACAATGCCGTATGGCAAACGCAGTCATGTTTCATGCCACTATAAGACAATTGCAAGCAACACAGGTACGCTTAAGATACTTTTACCAGCAAAACGAAAAAGAGCAGAAAAGACAAGTTATACACTTAATTGATAATGATCGTGTCGAGCATCATTTTAAACCATCACCAGAAAATTAAAGAGCAGAAATAAAAAGCAGGATAAAGACTTTAGCATCTGCACAACAATAGAAAATAGCACGATCAGGCCTGGGATTCTACCGAAAAACTGTCCACTTTTTGTTGTTGTTGTTGGTCAGTTCTCATGGATCTTTTAAAAATCAGAGCAGGGGTAAAGTGTGGTGGCGAAGCCGGACTTCAAACTGCCCGTAGGGCCTAGCAGCCAACCGTGCGAGAGCGCGGTTTGGTCTGCTAGTCTATTATATAAAAATCTAGGGGGTATTTGCGTCTGTTTTTTTCGAATTTGAAAAAATGTTTTTCTAAAAAGTGTTTCTCTTGATAAACTGAACTAACGCTCGATTCCAGAATTTTTGGTGTTTGTTTGTTTGTTTGTTTGTTTGTTTGTATATTTGTACCATTATAGGCGCCCAGACCGTTCGCAGCACGATGCTGAAATTTTGCATACCCCCATAAAGTGTCAGTGGCTAAACAACTGTCAGGGTCCAAATGACGTCACGTGCATATTTCGCATACCTGCCATACAAACTGAACATTAAAATCATGCCGCTGGCGGCCATTTTGAACTTAAAGACTTCATATTCGAAACAGTCATGTCTCTTAGTAATTTTAACATCTTTTGGAAGAAATTTTTTCGCAAAAAGTAAATTCTTCAAACAAAATTTGTAAATACCTACATAGAAAAAAATAAAAAATTCTAACTTTCAAGTCGCACAATGGGCGCATGTATCAAGTTGGAACATTGAAATTAGGCATGCCACCTAAGCATAAACAGACTTACATATTTTCAAAAAAACAACAAAATGCATGAAGGATTAAGAGTAGCTGCCATACACTTTTTTTGGTTTCTTCAATATTTAACATTCTCCTGGCGGTCATTTTAAAATTCTGAAGGTTTTTTCTCAATGATCAATTTAGTTTTGCTTATTTCAAGATTTTTTGAAAGAAAACTTTTTTCAATGACAATTTTTTTCCAACAAAATTTTGAAAAACCTGATTTTCACAAAAAAGTCAAATTTATAAGTAAAAAAATCTACTGTTTTGGTGCTACAAAAACAATTATAATTTAGCGAAATGTAATGATATGTAATAGGTTAATCCCGCCAAGTGTATATTTTGCATACCCGCCATACCAACTAAAAAAATACATTGCTCTGCAGGCGGCCATTTTGAATGTCTAGGTCTCATACTCGAATTTAAAATGCATTTTAAAAAACCCTATAAATGTTGGAAGAAACTTTTTTTCTACGGCAAATTTCTTTGAACAAATATTTAAAAAGTAAAATTTCATACAAAGTGTCTTATATATAAAAATAAAAAAAGTTAAAAAGTTTTTTTTTTTTTAATTTTCAAGTCATTTTTTTCTTAGAGTTCGTCGATGGGTCGAACGTTTTCCCATACTTAGATTTTTTGTAGATTGTGAGTTTAGGCATTTTAAGGTATCTTCAGGTACCAAGCAGTATCAGACACTAAAATATCGTGAAAAGTATCACAAGCAGTTTTAAGATGTCAAAAGATAATTCAGAGCAGGACGAGCAGTTTGAAGGCATTTCATGTCAATAAGAGCAGCTGGAACAATCTAAAAACAAAAGCACCAGTACCAACAAAACAATGCCGTATGGCAAACGCAGTCATGTTTCATGCCACTATAAGACAATCGCAAGCAACACAGGTACGCTTAAGATACTATTACCAGCAAAACGAAAAAGAGCAGAAAAGACAAGTTATACACTTAAATGATAATGAACGGGTCGAGCATCATTATAAACCATCACCAGAAAAATAAAGAGCAGAAATAAAAAGCAGGATAAAGACTTCAGCACCTGCACAACAATAGGAAGTAGCACAATCCGGCCTGGGATTCTAGCATAAAATTGTCCACTTTTTGTTGTTGTTGTTGGTCAGTTCTCATGGTACTTTTAAAAATCAGAGCAGGGGTAAAGTGTGCTGGCGAAGCCGGACTTCAAACTAAAATGCCGTTATCGTGCGCAGCACGAGTAGGCAGGCTATTTAACTTAAATTCGTCTTTCGTGGATTAAAGATATTCGGAACATGAAAAGAATTCAATTACCTTTTTATCACAAAATTTATTAAATTATATCTTAAAGCATTCAATGAAATAAACATATGGGAAAAAAATTATGGCGAAGCCAGACTAAAACCTGCCCGGAGGGCCTAGCAGCCAACCGTGCGAGAGCGCGGTTTGGTCTGCTAGTCTTATATATAAAAAAGGAAGGGGTATTTGCGTCTGTTTTTTTCGAATTTGCAAAATGTTTTTCTAAAAAGTGTTCCTCTTGATAAACTGAACTAACGCTAGATTCCAGAATTTTTGGTGTTTGTTTGTTTGTTTGTTTGTTTGTTTGTTTGTTTGTGTGTTTGTATATTTGTACCATTATAGGCGCCCAGACCGTTCGCAGCACGATGCTGAAATTTTGCATGCCCCCATAAAGTGTCAGTGGCTAAACAACTGTCAGGGTCCGAATGACGTCACGTGCATATTTCGCATACCTGCCATACAGACTGAAAATTGAAATCTTGCCGCTGGCGGCCATTTTAAATTTACAGGCTTGATATTCGAAACAGTCATGCTTCTCAGTAATTTTAACAACTTTTGGAAGAAACTTTTTCGCAAAAAGTAAATTCTTCAAACAAAATTTGTAAATACCTACATAGAAAAGAATAAAAAACAATAACTTTCAGGTAGCACAACGAGCGCATGCATTAAGTTGGAACATTGAAATTAAGCATGCCACCTAAACATAAACAGACTTACATATTTTCAAAAAAAAACAAAAAATACATGAAGGATTAAGAGTAGCTGCCATACGTTTTTTTTGGTTTCTCCAATATTAAACATTCTCCTGGCGTTCATTTTAAAAGTCTGAAGGTTTTTTCTCAATGATCAATTTGGTTTTGTTTATGTCAACATTTTTTGAAAGAAAACTTTTTTCAATGACAAATTTTTTCCAACAAAATTTTGAAAAACCTGTATTTTACAAAAAAGTCAAATTTATAAGTAAAAAAATCAACTGTTTTGATGCTACACAAACAATTATAATTTAGCGAAATGTACTGATATGTAATAGGACAATCCCGCCAAGTGTATATTTTGCATACCCGCTATACCAACTAAAAAAATACATTGCTCTGCAGGCGGCCATTTTTAATGTCTAGACCTCATACTCGAATTTAAAATGGATTTAAGTAAACCCCATAAATGTTGGAAGAAACTTTTTTTCTACGGCAAATTTCTTTGAACAAATATTTAAAAAGTAAAATTTCATACAAAGTGTCTTATATATAAAAATAAAAAAAAGTTAAAAAGTTTATTTTTTTTTAATTTTCAAAAGTCATTTTTTTCTTAGAGTTCTGTCGATGGGTCGAACGTTTTCCCATACTTAGATTTTTTGTAGATTGTGAGTTTAGGCATTTTGAGGTATCTTCAGGTACCAAGCAGTATCAGACACTAAAATATCGTGAAAAGTATCACAAGCAGTTTTAAGATGTCAAAAGATAATTCAGAGCAGGACGAGCAGTTTGAAGGCATTTCATGACAATAAGAGCAGCTGGAACAATCTAAAAACAAAAGCACCAGTACCAACAAAACAATGCCGTATAGCAAACGCAGTCATGTTTCATGCCACTATAAGACAATTGCTAGCAACACAGGTACGCTTAAGATACTATTACCAGCAAAACGAAAAAAGGGCAGAAAAAGACAAGTTATACACTTAAATGATAATGAACGGGTCGAGCATCATTATAAACCATCACCAGAAAATTAAAGAGCAGAAATAAAAAACAGGATAAGGACTTCAGCACCTGCACAACAATAGGAAGTAGCACGATCAGGCCTGGGATTCTACCATAAAATTGTCCACTTTTTGTTGTTATTGTTGGTCAGTTCTCATGTATCTTTTAAAAATCAAAGCAAGGGTAAAGTGTGCTGGCGAAGCTGGAGCTTAAACTACCCGTAGGGCCTAGCAGCCAACCGTGCGAGAGCGCGGTTTGGTCTGCTAGTTTGAAAATATAAATGGTATATTTTTGTGCTCCGCCGGGAATCGAACCCACAACCTTCCATTCAGAGTCCGAAGTGTTACCACTGAGCTACGGACCGGTCACACGGACTCATATATAAAGATAAAAAAGAAAACAGAATTAAAATATACATAATATTATTAAAAGTGGTATTAATTGTAAATTTAAATAGTAGAGTAAAAACATCTTCACGAATATTCAATATGAAGCAAAAAATAAAACAAATGTTTCGAATTTTCAAAGATGTAAACATCAATCTTTGTTGGGTTTTTGCATTAAGTACAAGAAGATTAAAAAAAATAATTCATTATTATCTTTAACGTCTTTGAACGTCCTAAAATGAAAATCGCTTCCCTCAACTTTTTAATTTGGAAAGCGAAAAATGCAAATGGGATTTAGCCTCCCACGCGTACCTACTAGCGCCCAATTTTACTAACAGCCGAATTTAAGCAATCTATTAAGATTTTTACTAATACTAATGCACTTAACGCACACACTCCCATTGTTGTGTGCCCAGCACAGATATCCCAAACATAGCTTACCAAAATTTATTACGAAATTTAAAAAAATATGTTGTAGCACTGGTATACAGCGAATAAAATAAACAACTGTGAAGGAGAGCGAATGTTTCTGATTGTTTTCTTGAAAACCACGCAAAGCTTCATTTGTAAAAACACCCAAATATCTCGCTGATTTAATCAAACCAGTCACCCTTGGCAAAAAAGCCTAACACTGCGCTCGGCTGAAACTGGAGCCAAATCAAAGATTGAAGAACCGATAAGAGGAGTAAACACAATGTTTGGAGAGCGTGCATTTGCAGTTGCTGGTCCTCTGGCCTGGAACCACCTGCCACATCACGTGAGAGAGCTAGAGGACCATGGAAAGTTCCGGAAAGCACTGAAGACAACCAAATTTCTGACATCATTTGCACTAGCGCCCTTGGAGTGACTACATCACGAAAGGGCGCTATAAAGAAATCATCAACTTATCATCAAGATAAAACTTAACAATTTCCTTTTAATATTCGGGCACTTTGACGAGGCTTCATTTTTGTTTTTTTACATGGTTATTATGCCAACTTGTCATAGAACTGATACCAACACTTACTGTCGATGAAATCTGTCACAACTTTTTATCCTTTTCTACAAAACTCATACAAGCACAAGCCATAAACCATTCGTGAAAGTTGATCGTTTAGTTCACTTACTTCCTCATATTTACACATTTTTGATAAATCTATATCCCTTTCACGTGATAATCGCAAAAGTGAGTCAATGAAATTTTAGCCCTAAAGCGCTATTCTGCTGAATTCATTACGATCTTAAGGTGACGAGATAGCGATTCGTGTCCAAAAATAAGGTTAACTGTGATTTTTTATCGTTGGAGTTCTTTCGCAAGCGCTAGCAATCTTCGTCTTGGATTGATATCCAAAGTGTAAGGATACTCCACTGGCTGAGGTTTCCTCAACGCGTCAAATTTAAACTTGGCCTTATCACATACAAAGCTCTCCATGATGCAGCTTCTTTTTACATCCAAGAGCTGATTGTCTCAAAAGTCCTGGGCTCAAGGGAGCAAACACTAAGATCAGCAGAGAACGGAGCTGAAACCCTGCTAAATGAACCTAGAAGAAAAATTGCCACTGTTTTCGGAGACCGTGTTTTTTCGGTGGCCGGCCCTGCGACCTGGAATCAACTACCACCAGAAATCCGGAGGTCTAAGACGATTGAGGAGCTAAAGAGGAGGATGAAGACACACTTTTTCGTCCAGTAAAATACTAAGCGCCCTTGGAGTGACATTGAGTTACGAAACGGCGCTGATAAAGAAATCATCATCATAAATTCCTTACGCTTTGGATAACACTTCGCTTCTGGGAAAACCGAGAATAGATGTCATAATTATGACCGCAAAAAAGCTCATGAAAATTTACGCCATCAAAGGAAAAATATCAATCTCACAATTTTTTGTGTGTAATCAAATTTTTGATACCCTTGAAAAATTTTATTTAAATATCTAAGGTGAGAAAAAGCCATTACATTTTTGACGAAATTTAATTTTGTCATGTAGGCGGTCTTTAAAATACGCCCACAGAGTTTTCTTTAATTTGAGCTCCATTTTTTTCACATAAAATAATATTTTAAAGGACAAAATACTCCCTACTAGTCTTTGAATATTTCCTGGAATACTTTAATATAATAAAAACAAGCATTTAAGTGTTTTATTTTCTTATTTTTACAATAGACATGTACCCCAATGTAATTTACATTTTTTTAAAGTACTTATTTACTATTTACCAGAGAGGAAGATGTAACTTTTATTTATTCATTTTCTTTGAGTTTTAAGATGGTGTTAGGTATACGATGAGAACGGTCAAAACGGTTCACTTTGCCAATATTACCCCTGTTTCAATGAAACGCTAAAGAATTGGAAGGTGTTTATTCAATTGAGAATTGTTTTTTTTTATTTATCACACGTTGCGTATATATCTGCTTTTATACATATATTTTTGTAAATAAGAACATAGGTAAATAATAAAGATGTTAAAATCATTTCATTTTCGATCGTCGCGTCGTGCAGAAAGGGTGCCTCCCGAAGATGTTGATTTTGTCACTATCGAAACTTTATCTTTTTAGCCGGAGGCTTTTTTTTATATAACACTACAACACAGAGTAAATAAAAATGAATAAAATTTTAAATTTTGATAACTTTAATAAACGTAAATTTCTCTCATCATAAATTCTAAATGGCCTCTATTGATGATAAATGTATTACGCTGACCTCATTCACCAGTAATATGACTAATTAATTGCCTGTTAATTTATTCCGATGATTGATTTTTGGAATGCCTTTCAACGAAATGATTGGGGTCTAACAAAACCGCTTTACAAATTACATCAAGCGTAGATAATTTTCATTGTAGTATAGAAATGATGTACTTT
This sequence comes from Agapetus fuscipes, assembly GCA_951799405.1. Taxonomy (NCBI): domain Eukaryota; kingdom Metazoa; phylum Arthropoda; class Insecta; order Trichoptera; family Glossosomatidae; genus Agapetus; species Agapetus fuscipes. Next base: position 9,628,152 of record OX637353.1, on the reverse strand, counting down.
GAAATTGTCATTTATAATTTACGTGAAATAGAGTGTGCATTTAAAATACCTTCTTACCTATATGTACAACCTTCTGATTTCAAATCTGTAGCGTTAACCGCTGCACCAAAGACCGGGATGCAAAACTCTTTTTACTTACAGCTATTTACTTAGACCTTAAAAAGTGGAAATTTTTCATAGTTTTGTATTGCTTTCTTTAGAGCGCTCAATTCATTTAGTTTTTCGTATTAAATTTCATCTTCTTGTTGTCAGTTTTATTTAAATGAAATTGAATACAATTTTCATTCATTTAAATGTATTTCTACTGAAATAACTTCTCAAAGAAAACTTTTTCCAGTAAAGACCCACAAACCGCAGAGTGCTGTACAAAAATAAACATTCAATACCCCCAGTATAAAACCTTCCTTCTAAACTCCACCGTAGCGGTTCACCGAAAATGAATAGGAAAACTAAAACGTTCTCTAGATGATCTATTTTAGTTTCCACACATTTTTGGTAAAACGTTAAGAGGTAGAGTTTTGTACTTGCGGTAGGTGGTACATATCCTTTCTTCCCGCTCAAAGTAGCTCAGTATTGACTGAGAGCTCCAGGATTGGCTATTTGGCTCGTGACGTCACTATCCATGAATGCAGCTACGCTGTAGACAAAGGCACTACTTACACGTGGATCAACAACTTCTTGTGTTTACAACGCTGTTAACTCCTGCAAGGGATGAGTGTGTTGTAACGAAACTCCTTAAAGTCATCCCTTAACATCTTCTTTGTCTTTTCCAACTATTTTAAGTCCAACCTTGGATAAGGGACTTCTGAAAAAAAAAACTACATGCTTATTGTTGTTTCTTTTTCTGTATTTTAAGTCCGCTTATACAATTTTCTGCATGTATAGTTTTCTTTGACAGAAAAGTATGAATTGCGCTTTTTTGTTGTGTCTTTAAAATTAATGAACTAAAAAAAACTGTTTCTTCTTTTTATATATTCTGATCATTTTGCTTGAAGTCTTTACTCACGGCTACCTATTTAATGCCTTTTTTGTATTGACAGTAGCTCTTGTCATTTATAAAATGACTGATTGATAAAAACAATGCAAATGATGTCTGATACGAAACATTTAGAATCGCATGGAATAAAAAGAATGAAGTTTTGTGATATAGAAAGCACATTGCCATTTTTTACACGAAGGTACATAGCTGATCAGTTGAAAGATACTTATTTAAGGAGTCACGTTTTCATATTTTTAATTACAGTGAATTGTACTCGTATGTACTGATATATTCTCGCCAACTCCAATATCCATATAATCTAGCACTTCCGATTGATAATGTTTACTTTAAAAATGTTCATAAATACAAATGTATAATACATTGAGGTTCGCACATTAATTGACATAGACAAAATCGTTTCGTCACGTGGCTGGGTTGCTACGGAAAATGTTTTGTAATGAGGTTGGAACATTTTTGAATATGTTGCTTTTTTCTCGGCGAGCAAACTTAAGTCTTGTATGAGACTGCCGTCCTTAGCAACAAATCATAAAATGTATGTATGAATTTCACTAGCGATCCGGCCGGGTAACGAGACAATATTTTATATGCGCATTCACGTGTGGACCTCATTGGTTGCTAAGGACGGCAGCCCCATACAAGACTGACATTTTCAAACGCGAGAAAAAAGACCATGACATAATAAAAGTAGCTTTTTTAAAATCATTATAAAAAGTATTTTGAAAAAAAAAAGCATTTCAGAATCTTTTTGACTGCTCGCATCACTAAAAAAAGTTTGTAAGAAAAGCTGTTTACATGAAAGTTCTGAGAGTTTTTCTTTACATTCACGGAAGCAATGTAAACTTTATATTGTACTACGCATGAAAGCTGGGATCCCATCTAATTAGTGAAATGAGAACCCGGGAAACTCATTATGATTTTATTTCTACGTACTTAACAATTCTATTCCGAAAAATGTGTTTATAAAAAAAGAAAATAAGAAAATATATCGACAATATATATTATCAACGAATGAATGAATGCATATCAATGAATGAATGGAATATCCAGAGTCATAATAAAAGAAGAGCCTGTATGAAGAAGGTTATGACTCTGGGGGAAATGAAAGAAGTATGTAAGGACAGAAAGAAATGGCGGTTGATCTGTAATGTTGGCGGCTAGGGTTTATTAAATTGGATTTTTTTTTGATTTGTAAATGGATATTTTGTATCTGGATATTATTATTTAGTGATGTATAAAATGTAATTTGTCGTGTGTGTTCCTTGACTTATAGGTTGGTATGCGGCTGAACACCCAAGCTGTAAAAATGGTTCACATTGCCAATGTGTCCCCTGTCTCAGGGAAGGACGGCAAGAGTTGCAGGGTGTATGTCCATTTGAGATATGGTTTTAATGTTATAGGTTCACATGAGGCATGTGCAAGCGCGAACTTGTACGTGTCTGGTTGTGAGAATGCATGTAATGTGAATCTCCAATGTAACATATCTTTGCAACTTAGATTAGATTAAATTAGAACCAGTACATTGTTTAACCTTGCTTAAAAAGGTACACATTGAAAATAAAGAAAATCAGAAAAAAATATAAATCATTTTGGTTATACTAAAGAAAATTATTTTTATATCGCTGATTCATAGATTTGAAAAACCGTGAATACAACATTTTATTGGGTGTAACATCTCGCAATCAGTGAACTCATTTAAGGAGATGCTCATGAAAAACTTTGTAACTACAAAATTCTCTGACTTTTGTTATTGTTTTCTCTTTTATAAAATAGGAAAAAGATGCATTTATCTGAGAAAACCATGTAAACTTAATATGAACCTTATTCAGTTTTACTTTAAAGCTATCGCTGTAATATTTAATCTCATTTGCAAAGACATATTAAAATTTAAAATTCATATTAAATGCATACTTACAAACAGGCACGTGTAAGTTAACGTTTACAAATGCTGCATGTGTACTTACAAATTAAAATCCAAAACTTTATTAAATAAACATAAACCCCGTAACTTTAGTCGACGTTCCTTAAAACAGGGGTGACATTGGCAAAGTGAAATATTTTTTTAAGTATGGGTAGTGTAGAGTTCCCCCCCTTGATGAAGAAGATGGAGTAGTGGACGAGTGGTCCATCTTGGGTATTCTGGAAAAGGTGTTATGGTGAACTCCTGGTTGATGAAGAAAGTGAAGGTAGATCAGAGATCTAGGAACGCTGGTACTGCTCGTACTGGAACTGTTAAATATCCCTCGCTGCCTCCTCAGGTGTCGTCGTAGTTTTCGTAGTTTTGTGTGTTGCGTTAGTACATAAATGACAGCGACAGTAGATAATTACTTTGTTGAAAATAAGAAGAAAACCCTTCCTCCGCTAGGTTAAGTAGGTGAATCTCTGAAATAAACTTATAATTAACAATTATGCATCGATAAGAAAATAAGTAGGAAAATCTTTCCCCCGCACAGGTAAGTCGATGAATCCCTGAAAGTAAATATTTATAACCAAGTTCACAGCGATAAGAAACTCTGAAAGAAAACACCAACATAAAAATGAAATAAAGTAATATGTTCAATGAAATTTAGTTTTAGTGTAGTAGATTTTTAGTTAATCTGTTAGTATAATCAAAGAAAACTCAGCCCAGGAGAACAGCTCAGGAACAACTCTGTTTTAAACGTAAATAGTCGCTTTAATTTTAAATAATGAAATGCCGGATCCCAATAAGAAATAAAACCACTGCACTTTTCACTCCACAATAATAATGCCAAATTAAATCAAAAGAATTTCCGCGCTTAATATTTACAAAAGTTATTTTATTAAATTTCAAGTTCAATAGATGCGTATTCAAAGTTTTGTTGATTAATGTTCCTTTATTTATAAAATATTTTTATTATTTAGAAAATCGGAATGAATATATTATTAAGCTTTGAAACAAAAGACATCCGTATCGATCTCCGGCCGAAATCAGACTCCCGAGTTTATTAAAAAATTAGGAAATGAAATTAATTATTTTTAGTGTTTAGAGAATCAAAACACATCCGTATCGATCGCCAGTCAAAATCCGAGTCCCCCCATCCCTTGCAACGTCAGGGGTGCATCTCTTCCCTCTCCTCCCCTTGAGATCTCCTTTCCTCCACCCCAAGATCTGCCGCAAGTCATAGCGACATAATTATTGGTTGAAAAAGAGAGAACTCTACAGTAGTTAGCCTCATACCAACCACAAGTCAAGGAATACAAATGATAACATTAAGGTTTCCTCACCACACACAAGAGCTTAATCTCTTTTTGGTGAGTTATGGCGTTACAAAAAATATAATTCAACAATGTAATGGATTTAAGAACAAAAATGTTTCTCTAGAGTTTGTTTTACATAATATACATACAACAATTTTCTAACTATTACTGTACCACGACTCCACTAGGGGTGTCAAAAGTCCCTGTCTGAATAGTAGCCTCCACTTTCTCATACCCTTGCATTTATTTTTCAGTTTGCATCACTTTTTTCATACATTTCCTTTCAGATAAATTTAAAATTCGATATAAAACAAACTGCGTACCATTCTCACTTATGTAAGCTCAATTTTATGCTCGGAAGAGTACAAAATGGGCAATCTAGGATCCTTTCACGACAAATCGATAAATGACATCTCGTCCACAGACGCATCGGTCACCGACAATTCAATCGCATGACAGTTCATCCATACGACTTTTCCGTCAACGACATTTCGGTCATAGATAACTCGGCCACAGATAACTTGTCCGCAGACACATCGACCAAGGATAATTTAGTCACACGACATTTCAATAAAAAAAACATTTCGATCACATGCGAAAAAAGCCCACTGACAGCTCCATCACAAAAAACTCGCTCTCCAGAAATCTGTCATAATTACTGTAGTTTTAATTAATTGTAATTTTCCGTGATGGAGCTGTCTGTGGACCATATATTTTATTTTCTTTGGCTTATAGGTTGGTATGAAGCTGATCATATACTGTAAAAAATGGTTCACTTTGGAATTGTCATCCCTGCTCCAGGGAAGGTCGGCAAAAGTTGCAGGGTGTATGCTTACTTGAGATTTGGACTTTAATTTGTATGGACACATGCAGCATTTGTAAGCACGAACTTACACTTGTCTGTTTGTGGACATGCATTGAATGTGAACTTTAAATGTTAAGATATCTTTGCATCTTAGATTATAGATTTTAGACTGAATTGTCGCTGACCGGATAGTCGTGTGGACGAACTGTAGAGTAACCGATTCGTCCATGGGTGAGCTGTTGTGAACGGGCTGTCTGTGACCAATTTGTTGTGGAATCATCAAGAATAGCACATCCGAGGACATTGTTAACCGGGATTTTTATTGTTTCAGAAAAGGCTGAGGAAGGTTATTTTTTTATACGTTTCACTACAGACGGAGAGAAATAAAGAGAAACACTGCAGTGCCCCTAGTATAAAGCACAACGTACACTCACCTTCATTGCGTAAATCGAAGAAATGTATGAAAACTAAAGCACTCTCTAGGAGTGCCGTGGAATATTCCATACATTTTCGATGTACGCAATCTGGGTGAGATTGAAGCAATTCTTTACTTACTTTTATTTCACACTCTGCGCTACTTAACTGATTTGAAATGGGATTAATGTGAAGAGTTTATCATCCCGACAACAAAAAAATACAAAAAAAAAAACAATAAAATAGTGTCACGAATGAAGAACACCTTGTACTTTTCTTTGAAATAATAATGAATTTTAATATTGATATTACACTGTTTAATTTAAAATAAAATTAATTTGTAACAAGCAAATGCGTTCTTATAGTTGTATTCACAAGTATTCCATTATTTAGCTGACCCATGGATTATTTCATTTTTTCTATGGAAAATTCCCTTTTACATGTTATTCGTATCCATTTCATAAAGAACATATTTTTTTCAGGAAAAACATTCAGTACCTACTTCGTATATGGATAGATTTTCTTAGGCTCAGTTTAGACACACGAATATTTTTTGAATAAGTTTCGATAGTGACGTCAAGCAGGATGGCCGCTCCGAAGTGACAGAAGTTGGCAATTTTGATTTTATGATGATGGTTGAAATGTGCCCTGATTTCTGACTGTTGGTTAAACTGATTTGTCAGACATTTCCACTTCGGAGTTAAAATGTCTAAAAAGTCAAAGACAATAATGCTAAGGACTCGAAAATTTTGGTAGGTATTTAATTTTTTTTGTGTATTTAAAACTCGAAAGCCTTTATTTTCTGTGAATACCACAGAGTAAGGGTGAATAATAAAAACAATTTGGAACATATAAAATAATTTTTAACCCATTGAAAAGAGAAACAAAGTAGGTAATAATTAAATTTAGTTTGTTCTTACTTTTGGATTAAAAACAAATAATTTCACAACGGTGTTTCTTTCCATTGCAATGTTTTAATTATAAAATGATTCCGTGAAACTTTTCACGGAAGAAACGTGTAAATCAACTATTTTTATAAATCGTAAATAATTTCAGTCGTAAGGGAAGTTTTAAATTCAACGTTGGTCTCGGCAAATAAGCGCCAAAAACAATGACACCATATAATGTTAACACAGTATATAATACCAATGTAATATTAATGACACAATTGCAATTTTGCATTCTGTTTCATAAAAATATTTTTGAGGTTAAGAACCTGTAATATATTTCCACAACTAACATTGGAATATTCAGCCAGTTTGAAAAACACCACGATGAATTTTAAATTATCTGTATGATTCTTTTTTTTACTGACGCATAGTTTAACTTAACACGTATTAAAATAATTTGATTCCTACATTATTTTAATCCCATTCGATGTTTAAATAAAACGGAACAGCTAAATGCCATTAGAAGAAAAAGATTCTGTTTTGTTCAACAAATATTTTGTTCAAATGTGTGTGGAGACGGAAACCGATAGTTACCGCTAAAAATCGGTGTCACTATCGAAACTTATTAAAAAAATATTCGTGTGTCTAAACTGAGCCTTAGGTAAGTTAACCTGCGGTCTGCGTACATTGAACAAACACGTGCCTGTCGAATGCTTAGTAAACCATAAATTTTAATAATCATGCAGAAGAAGATGTGAATAATTCATAAAAAGTTGACGAAAATAATCTAAATATTCATCGAAAGCCAACTGACGTAGAGCGTAAATTTTTGTAATATTTTGGAAGGTAAAAGGCACGTGTAGGATCATACAACGTAAGCTACACATGTAGTGTAACTTTTTGCCGCGTTATCCCCGCAGGCGTCGCATGTGGCGAGCTTAACCTATTTATTTTTTACAGGTAAGAGGGCCGACCTTACGCCATAACCACTTCAGTTGAAGTAGGGGTTTCCTAGCTCCCGAGAGAGCTGATACTCATTTCTAGTGAAGGCTGAGTAAACCTTGCCGGTATTTTATTTTGGGATTTTAAGTAAACACCGAAACGGGAAATCATTTATGACACCCTCGGTGGGATTCGAATCTACTCTACCAATTGAGCTATTGACCGGACGGATAAAAATATATTGTAAATATGCAACCTTACTGGTGGAGCCAAGTTCGACTCCACCAGGTACGAGAAAAGAATGAATGATTGAGTGTTGTTCATTTATTTTAATAATTGTTTGAGCAAACTGAATCCAGGCAAATTTGCCAAAACTGCAGACCATCAGGAACGAGGATGGGAGCCTGGAATAGTCTGAAGATATTCTACTTACTCACGAGTAATCTTCTTTTGCGTTTCTCCCTGTCAACCGCCCGGGACTTGCGTTACAACCGAAGAGACTAAACACGTCTCTTCACTTTTGAGAATTTACAAGTGCTGACTCTTGACACTTGACACAGTTTTATTGTCTTAAGGTGAGAGGAAGGAATGGACAGGGCCTCAGTAATAAGGAATTTAACGGCCTACAACTCTTGACAAAAACTACATATTCACAACTCGCTCAATCACTTACTGAAACACAAATAATTTGTGCGCAATTTTTCACAGGCAACGAGCTAACGCAGGAACATTTATCTATAAGGTGTGCAATAAAAATGGTACAATAATGCATTTTAATTAGAAATCAAGAAGTAAATTTCAAAACACTCGTTCAATGTTAGCTTTTCTTAATTTTAATGTGATACTTTAAAGACGAAGGAAAGTTCTTAATCTAAAATACATTTAACTCTACGTAATGCACGCACCTGATACATTTCCTCCATAAAATTTTAATTGCAATTTCTTCTTCGTGATATTCTCTGTATGATTTCTGTTATCCGGTTGTTTTTCATAATTTTTCAAAAAAATCATTCCTCACTTGTTTCATTCGTTTCCTTACTTTACACTCTCTAGATACCTATCCCATAACTTTATTTTCAACTTCCCTATTTATGTATGTCAAATTACCATTTCAGCTGTATTTCCAACTCGGTTCCATGATAGAACGACTCAGTGACAAAACAACACATGACATGACAGAACGACACATGACATAACAACACATCACAATGACAGTACATCACATGACAAAACATGACAGAAAAGAACATTACAATGACAAAACATCACATACCATAAACGGGACATGAAAAACATCACATGACAAAACATAAAACATCACAAGCGGCATGAAAAAAAAGTGAGACATGAGAAAATGGAACTCGTGCATACCATATTATTTGATAAAGATTGTAAAAAAATTAACGCCCACGATTATCATTATAAGACAACAACAAAAACTGCACACAAAGAGCAACTTCTTACTACGTTATCCCCGAAGGAGTCGCACATGGCGTGTGAAAGCAAAATAAATGTTTTGTTTTTTTTTTTTTTTTTTTTTTTATTATGGAAAAAAACAGTTACAGAAAAATTACAAGGTTAGATTGACAGTTGAAAAGACCAGTAAATTTTCCAATTATAGATTATAAAAAAAATTAAAAATGTTTGTGTTTGTTTTTTCATGTGCCGTTTATGGTATGTTCTGTTTTACTTAGTGATGTTTTGTCATGTGATGTATTATTATTGTGATGCTCTGTCACGTGTTATTCTGTAATTTGTCGTTATGCCATGTTTCGTTTTGTCACTGTGCCGTTCTAAGCTGTCACCTTTCAAATCACATCACAGACTCCTGATAATCAGCTTAACCGCTGCTTCCAATGGCTGTCAACAGTCAACTTACCCACCTCTAGGATTTCTAGTTTTCTTTTTTTCCGTTCTAGGGAATAAATTCTTGGGATTTTCTCTCCGCGCTTACAAGACGGATTAAGATCCCGCTCCGTCTTTAGCCCGAAGTAAAAGCTTGAAAGAAAAACGAGAAGGGAAACGGAAAATGCGAAGAAAGTGTTTTACAGTTTATGGAAATGTATAGTACCTACTTGGAAAATTGCAGTGGGGCTCTGGGCTATTGGCAATTATTAGTTTATTAAATCTTGCAACTGTTGTAAAAAATATCTTCGGATGTGATTCATACAAAAGTGTATACTGTTGCGTATTTCTGCTTCTTTAGTTTTTTAATATTTTTTATGTGCAGCTTCTTTAAGACGTAACTGTAACTGTTACTGGAACTCTGTCAACATTCCGCTAGTGGTGGCCAGAGCCTATGCAGAGTTGCAATAATATTAATGAGAATATAAGGATGATTTATTTGGTAAGCGCTGACCGGTCCGTAGTTCAGTGGTAAAACTTCGGACTCTGAATGGGAAGGTTGTGGGTTCGATTCCCGGTGGAGCACAGAAAATAAACCATTAATATTTTAAAATTTGCTCTTCGTTGGGTTGAAAATTTTATAAAACCTTTACCAATGACCGGTCACCAAAGGTACATCCAGCCTTACAGCAACTGGGTCTTGCTTAAGATTTGGCGCTTTGTAGCGACGACGATCAAGCTCGTAAAAAGGTCGATAGCTCAATTGGTAGAATGCTTGCATTCCATGCCGAGAGCAAGGGTTCGATCTCAAAGGTTTACTCAGCCTTCACATGAAATGAGAACCAGCCCCCCCCCCCCCGGGAGCTGGGAAGCCCTTACTTCAATTGAAAGTGGTTGGTGTGAGGCCGGCCCCCTTACCCGTAAAAATAAATAGGTCCCGAATCGCCATATGCGACCCCTTCGGGGATAACGCAGGCAAGAAGTTACACTATATATGAAGCTTAGTTGCGTTTTTACAATATTTTATCATGTTTGCGATGAAAAATGAGATTTAACAGAATTGTTTATTTAAAATACAGGCCTCTTCTTTTGATTATCAATATCTGAAGGTATTTTAAACATAGTTTTTTATATACAAAGTGATTGAAAATACAATATGAAAAAAGAAAATTTCCTTACCCACATCTTTCAAATAATTTTACTGATATTTATGTTTATCACATCTCATGGTCTTACCTCTACATAAATATTCAACTTGGAAACTGTAGAGCCCTGGAAAGAGACAGTTCGTAATATATTATGTGTTTTTAGTTACGAACACGTTAAGAACAGGGGCGGTGTTCTCGGTACGAGTGATTTATACGTAAAAGTCAACGGAAAGACGAAATAATGTTCGTATACTGAGGTGAGTAGGTATACATATTATATAATACTCGGCCTTGTCAGGTGAAATAAGACAGTTTACTTTTAGTTCACGTTTTAACATGTATTTTATAGTGAACGAACGTTACATAAATTTGAAGTCTAAATTTATTTATACGTCTCGATTTTGTCAAATGAACCGCAAATGAGAAAATAAAGTTTTTGCTTGCAATAACGCTGTATAAACATTTCGTTCACCAACTCGTCTGGAAAACGTGGTAATTTTTTTTCAAGAGCTGGTTTCAACAAACCTATGGTGTGTCAAATTTAAATAATAAGATTGGTGGAGGTCTGCGCTCAGGAGTGGACAAAAAGAACTAAGAAAGAAGAAGAAGACATTGAAATTTGATTTAGTAATATTTTATACACTAAGATGTAGAGAAGGGTGGAATCCTCTAAGTTTCACCAAAGTCGTATTTAATGTCATTAGGAGACGTGGCCATTTACGACAAAAAGGCCCAAACGTTGGCGTAGAAAAGACATGTTTCATGATGACGTCAGTTACGCCTCCGACAAAACGCTGATAATTTTGTTACTTTCTTTCAAGTCTTCATTTAATTTTTTTGTATTTGGTTCGTTAATGATATATTTCAAAAGGAATATTAGAGAATAAGGTATTATGTAAAAATAAACAATGCTTTCATGAACCAAAATTGTTGACGTACCTTTCAATGACGTTTTGTGAACATGAATCATAAATGAAACAATTATTGTCACATCTATTCACTCATGATTTATCTCCCACTATAAAATCAACAAAATATAGTGGTTAATTTCATAGAATTTACTGACGGTTTAGCAATTCAAATCCATGTTAACTCATTTGTAATTTAAATACCTACGTTAAAAATTCGTTTTTCAAATAAAAGAAAAACTAACGGTTCTCTAATGGTTTACTCTCTAAAATGGGCTTTAAAAATAAACCATTTCAAATCGCGTTAATGGTCTCACCCACTTGTCGGGATTTCTTCCTCCAATCTCAGCAACGAATCTAGTTCTCCTCTTAAAAGAAAGAAAATCTTTTCATCGAGAAAAACTTCCACCGGCGTTCAACAGCTGTAATCTTTTATGCATTTCAGAGCAAAACCAGTCCACAAAGTATCAAACATAGCGTTGAAACTAAAACAACTAGTTTACCAAAAAAATGTATCTAAATTTAACCGTGCCTCTGTTAATCGTTTTAATTTATAAACATTTTTAGCTAAACGTAATGGTTGATTTTAAACGTAAAATTTGATACTTGGGGTAAAGCTCATTCAGAACACTTTGTTAGAATAATATTATTTTATTTTATACAATGGCATTATGTTAAGGGTGCAACAAAAGGTGACTGAGTCAACAGCGAACTTTTCCGCCAAACAAAAAGTTCATTGTCAAAGTGAACGCAGTGTTACAATGCTATACCTAGGAGCTTCTGAAATAACGAATGCGACTGAACAAATTTAATACATTTAAATGAAATAAAATGTTGTTATAAATAAAATGCTCGATGTCAATAAGGTTAGTTCCTTAAAAAAAGCGCTACCAAGCTACACATATAGAGCACATTCTTTCCAGGTTATCTCCGAAAGGTCCCGCTTCGTGATGTTTCGGGACCCATTTTTTTACATGATAGGGGGCCGACCTGATGTTAACCACTTCAGTTGAAGTAGAGGTTGCTTGAAGGCTGAGTAAACCTTGCCGGTATTTATTTTGGTTTTGAAATAAACACCAAAACGGGAAATGATCTCTGACACCCTCGGTTAGGAAAGAACCCTTGCTCTCGGCATGTTATGCAATCATTCTACCAACTGAACAATCAACCAGATTTTTACAGGCTTGATCGTCACTACAAAGCACTTATTCTCAAACAATGCCCAATTGCTGTAAGGCTGGATGGACCTTTTGTGACGGGTCTTTGGTAAAGGCCATGAATTTTTTAATCCAACGAAGAGCGTTATTGATGAATCGAACTTACGACCATCTGATTGCGAGTTCGAAACGTTATTACTAGACTACGGACTGCGCATCGGTCAAAGTATGTTTTTTCTTAATATTTAGAGAAATTCAACATTGTAGGAAGGGTTTTGTGGTTTATTTTTGTAGTATAAAGTTTTCCAACGGTTGCAGAAGATGTAAAATGCAAATTTAATGCTGAAATTTAAAATTCCTACTTTCAGTGTTGTACCTACCCACACAAGCGTGCTTGAATTATTTTTACCTTCAAGAAACTTATTTTTAATGCGTAGACATTTAAAGGAATATTTCGTAATAATGATGTATATGTAAAACTGAAAAAGTGGTGATTCACTGATTTGCGAAATCGTGGATAAAACATTTCATTTTGTGTAACTTCTCGTTGTAAGTGAACCAATTAGAAGGAAGTGCTCATGACAAATTTGTAAACTACGGGATTCTTACACGTATTTCGTGCTTTTTCTCTCATAGAAAATTTAAAAAAGGTGCATGTATTTGAGAAACCCATGTTTGCTTATTATGCCATTTATTCAATTTTACCTTTAAGGTATTAATTTATCTATATTTTTTAGGGGGAAAAATACAGGCCTTTGGAACATAAATGCCTACCTACATACATTTAATTTTCTGATCTGGAGATTAAGACCTCTGTTTCGGAAGGTCGTGGGTTAGAATCCCGGTCGAGCACAAAATATACGTGAAATTATACTTTCAAAATTTGCTCTTCCCTGAGTTGAAAAATTCATATATCTGTATCAAATACCGGTCAGCAAAGGTCCGGATCTAGCCTTACAGCAACTAGGTTGAGAATTGGCGTTTTTCATTGCGATAACCAAGATCGCAGAGGGCTCTTGAGATGGGATTCATACAAAAACAACGCACACTAAATAAATCATCCTAAAGTTATTATGATCGCCGATTTTCGATTGAAATCGAAAAAAAGAAGAAGATCTGGAGAGAAAGGTTCGAATCTTTATGCCAAGTATAAAATACTCACACAAGCTCCTTTCGATTGCGTAAATGAAGGGAATATAAGATGGTACTCCTAGTGATTCGTTTAGTTTTCATACATTTTTTTCGATATACCCTATCGAGAGAGAGAGGTACAGGTTACTGGAATGATTTCCTAGATCGGTGGTTTTTTCTCTTTTATTCGTGTCGTTTAGTTTGACGGGAAATGAGAACCTGTTCTTTCGGAAATAAGGGAAAGCTGCTACTTAAAAAAAAATGGCAGGCGGAAGACTGGGTACCTTGTCTGTAAAAATGTACAAAATATAAATAATACCATTTTTCTGAGATGAAACGGAATAAAGTTCCATAGAAAAAGTCAGTAATAGAAAGAAGAAATCTGCGGAATTATTTTTTTGATCGTAGCTTGGCTTTTTACAAAACCATGGCTTAGGATAGTTTATAACAACTGTTATTTTTTCTGAGTCATTTTTCGGTCGATAGTTCAGTTCGTAGAGTGCTTGCATTCCATGCCGTGAGCTCGGGTTCGAATCCCGCCGAGGGTCTCAGAAATGATTTCCCGTTTCGTTGTTAATTTCAAACCCCAAAATAAAATACCGCGAACGCTTACTCAGCCTTCACTAGCAATGAGTACCAGCCCTGTCGGGAGCTGGGAAACCCCCACTTTAGCTGAACTGGTTGGCGTAAGGCCGGTTCCCTTATCTGTAAAAAAAAATCGGCTCCACTTGCTACATGCGACTCTTTCGGGAAAAGCGCGACAAGAAGTAACACTATATGTGAAGCTTATATCTTGCGTATGATTTAACTCATGGCTTAGTAACCCCACTAGTTTTTTTAACTATGGAAAATTTCATCAAACAAATCACAAAAAACAACATATTACACAAAATAAGCATCACTTGAATAGGTTTTATCTTATTTATAACAACAACAAAATGAGAACCATTATGGAGTGTCTTTACCAGCTGAAAATCTGGTTGTATGCTTTTGAATTGTCTTCTTAATCGCCTAACGGTCCTATTGAAAAAAAAGGTTTCCGATAAACGCAATCATTATCAAATGAAGCAACGACTTTTCAATGTTTTTTCAGTTTTATTTTTCGAGTTAATATTTCACTAATAATACAAATATACAAGAAAATTACTTAAGTGGCAATATGCATGGTGTTTTCACAATGCATTTTTTTGTTTTGTGTAATTTAATTTAAGCGCCCTTGGAGTGGCCAGTGCCACTAACCGGCGCTTTATAAAATTGTCCAAATAATATTATATTTTTGACGACTTTCTCAAAATTTGAAGATAAGCCTTTTTAATAATATACAAACTCTCTTTTTTTTATTTACCGCAGTATTTTAACTCTATGTTTTAAATATATTATTCTTTGAGCCTACGCCTACGCTTGGTACAAAAACGTTGCACGTGGATACTTTATCGAGGAGTGGATTTTTTTTTATAGCCCTGTGTCTGCGTAGGCTTTTTCTTGGATAAGAGCTCGTAGCTTCTACGATGCCCTGATGTAGGCTTCATAATATAACACGTGTGCTACGACAATTCCACTACACAAAAATCTGCTTTTATTTCGTCAGAGATTTGGCTACATAATTTGTCCATTTAAAGACATCTATCATCCTCGATCGTCTCGCAGAGACGATGCCTCCTGAAGACGTTGGCTACGTTGCCAACGACACGTCGAGAATGGTGTAAGTTCTCCCATAATGGTGCGTCTAATATCTGAAAAATTCAATTACGTGAATAAGTCCGGTGGATAGCTCATTTGATAGAGTGCCTGCATTCCATGCCGAGAGATCAGTTTCGAGCCCCACCGATGATTTCCCGTTTCATGAATTCCAGCTCCCTCGGCAGCTGGGAAACGCCCACTCCAACTGAGTGCTTGGCGTAAGGTTAGCCCTTTTACCATTAAAAATAAATATGTCCTACTCGCTTTCGGGGAGAACCCATGGCAAATCAAATCTAATCTAAGTTGCAAATTTATGTTACATTGGGGATTCACATTACACGCATTCTCACAAGCAGACACGTACAAGTTCGCGCTTGCAAATGCCGCATGTAAACCTTCAACATAAAAACCCAAATCTCATATGGATATACACCATACAACTCTTGCCATCCTTCTCTGAAACAGGCGTGACATTGACAAAGTGAACCATTTTTACAGCATAGGTGGTCAGCCGCATACCAACCTATAAGTCAATCTAATCTAATCTAATCTAAGCTGCAAAGATATATATCATTTAAGATTTATATTAAATGCATTCCCACAAGCAGATATGTATAATTTCGTGCTAACACATGCCGCATGTGGACCTACAATATAAAAACCCAATCTCAAATGAACATAAGCCTTGCAACTCTTGCCGTCCTTCCCTGAAACAGGGGTGACATTGGCAAAGTGAACCAATTTTTTTACAGTATGGGTGGTCAGCCGCATAACAACCTATAAGTCAAGGAACATACATGACAAATTACATTTTTAAAATCAATAAAATAACAATATATACATTGACATAAAAAACTAAATCACAAAACCAATTTTACTTTAACAAACCCCAGCCGCCAACATCACAGATCAACCGCCATTTCTTTCTATCCTTACATACTTCTTTCATTTCCTCCAGAGTCATAACCTTCTTCATACAAGCTCTTCTTTCATGCCGCATGTAAATCTTCAACATAAAAACCCAAATCTCATATGGACATACACTCTGCAACTGTTGCCGTCCTTCCCTGAAACAGGGGTGACATTGGTAAAGTGAACCATTTTTACAGCATAGGTGGTCAGCCGCATACCAACCTACAAGTCAAGGAACAAAATTACATTACATATACAGGTAAGTCACGTGTAGTAATTTCATTTGTAAGTATTTCTTTGCTGCTTTGAAATATTACAATTTTGATGTGTTTTGCGAATTAGGGAGAAAAGGAAAACTTTTGTCATTGTTTGCGAAGGTGGCAAAAGTCTGTGAAGAAGACAAAAAATGGAGGTATTATTATGAGCTATGAAGCTCTCTTTTGCTTCCTTGTGATATCACAATTATTCTGTGTGCTGTGAGTGAGTCTGAATGTAAGAGAGTGTGTGCTAAGTCTCTCTGCTCGGCCACGATAGCGGAGTAATCAATTTCCCCTCGTGGATGATATTCCTGACGTCGCTATTACGAGGCTAAGCTTGCTGGATGTGGAAGTGCTTTTTACAGCCTTTCGCTACCGTGAACTTTCGTTTATACTACTCTCACCTTTCCGATAAGACATACAAACTCACTTACCGTAACAATAAAACCAACGCCTGAATTCTAATATGATATTTTTTATAAAATTTTTGTTATGTTATACAGGCACGTGTATCTACTATCTATTATATAAGGTAGGCAATATTCTTTTACTCTTTGGATCCCTGGATTATTTTGAAGCAACGTTCACAATTCCAAAATTTTAGTTGAAAAGGAATTTTCCCAGCTCCCGAGGTGGTTACGTTACTAAATCTAAATCTAAATCTAAGCTGCAAAGATATGTATCATTTGAGATTCATATAAAATGCATTCCCACAAGCAGACATGCATAATTTCGCGCTTACACATGCTGCATGTGGACCTACAATATAAAAACCCCAATCTCAAATGAACATAAGCCCTGCAACTCTTGCCGACCTTCCCTGAAGCAGGGGTGACATTGGCAAAGTGAACCATTTTTTACAGTATTGGTGGTCAGCCGCATACCAACCTATCAGTCAAGGAGTACAAGCAATTAATACAATCAGATATATAAAACAAATAAATTCTAAGCAATTAAACAGTAAAAAATTAAAAAACTACAACACATAGTTTTTAAATTTAAAAGCCTTAGCTTTAACCACCAGCATTACAGATCAACCGCCATTTCTTTAGATCCTTGCATACTTCTTTCATTTCATCCAGAGCCATAACCTTTTTCATACAAGCTCTCCTTTTATTATGACTCTGGATATCCCATTCTACCGGTATTTTAAAACACCGAAACGGGAAACCCATTTCTGATACCCTCGGTGGGATTTGAACCCGAGCTCTCGACGTGTAATGCAAGCACTCTACTAACTGAGCTATCGACCGACATAATAAATTACGTAATGTCAATTAATGACATATTTGGAAGAAATATTTATTAAATAAGTTATTGTAACATATCTTAACTTTTGTTTGTAAACATTTTGGTAATGAGAGTATTGTGTTTTTGCGGTAGAAAAATAAATTGTTATTTTTTGTTTGCAAAACTAATTCATGTTTTCTCCATTACGTTGAAACTTTTACAAAGTCTTCTGCTATCACAAGCACCTCGTGAAAGTTTATAATTTAGTTTTCCGCAAGAAGTTCCTCTGTATGACTTCTTAGCATGGGAATATTACTCTTGCTTACTCGAGTATGTAGTTAATACGAAAACTGAGATGATGAGGCTTCAACACATATGAGTCTACGATTCTACGAGTCTACGAGTCTACGAGTATTTTAATATTAAAAAGATGCAGCAATTTCATATAACGTACGGTTACTAAACAAAGAAACACACCAAACAATATCCGAAAAGAAAATTAAAATATGATTTTCATTTCCATTTATTTTTTAAATATTAGTTTCATTTACTCGTGTCTTTCTAAAACTTGAAGTTAAAAATATATCCGAATGTTATGATTTTCGTGGGTTCAATGTAATTAAAATAGTGATGATTTATTTTTACACAATTTATTTCTGATACGGTTCACATACAGAGTAGAATCACTTTACACGCACACCATACAATGGTCGGTTAGCTCCTAGAGCTACAAAGAGCTTATGCCCTTATTTTATTGCAAATATAAGGATCATTGAAAATCATCGAAAATTGGAACATGCGAGACTTAACTGGATCACTCGATCGTGGCGTGGTTTGAAAGCTTGGTGCAAAAAGCCTCTGGTTCATATCATTTAGCGACGGCAGCTACGTTGTATTTTTTTTTTTGAATTAATGAATATAAACTGTTCGTTAAAACTTAAATAAACGACCGGTCCGTAGCTCAGTGGTAACACTGCGGACTCTGAATGGGAAGGTTGTGGATTCGAATCCCGGCGAAGCACAAAAAATATACCATTTATATTTTCAAATTTGCTCTTCGCTGGGTTGAAACCCTTACACCTTTACCAATGACCGATTATCAAAGGTCCATCCAGCCTTACAGCAACTGGGTCTTGTTTGAGTATTGGCGCTTTGTAGCGACGACCAAGCTCGTACACCTCTGTGGCAGACCCCTAGAGTCCCTAGAATCTAGGGAGTCTCCCGCACAGGAATTCTTAAATATGGAACCGAGGTACAATTATTTTTATACATCCTTAAATTTCTCCACATGACTGATTTCCTGCATTTCATTGATCATTAAAATAAATAAACTGCAAGCACATGTTCCTAAATTCCAGGAATGCACATATTTACATAACGTTTATGAGGACTGCATCATGCAGTATAGTATGACTCTCTCTCGCTTCAGGAATGTGAAATAGCGTAAAAAGATGCCTTAACTTGTTGCATTCCCCGCTCAAAGGAAACGCAAACGAATCAGAATTTTCCACGTTAAGCGTTTGCGGAATAACTATATAACCAACTACATGTACATATTATGTGGCTGTGAATGCAAAGCTGTGAGTTCATTAAAAAAAAATATGGTTTTGTAATGTTTTTTACCAGGTTCTATGTAATTAATCAAACTGCGGTTCATTTATTTTACAACAAAAAAATTCTCATTTCGGTTGCGAGAGAGTTCTTTTCCCCTTCGGGGATAACGCTGCACGAAGTTTCACTATGTGTTTTGTTGAATTGCTCTACGTTTTTTTTTTTAATCAGAAGGTCTGAACTAAAAAGACAAAAAATGGATGTGCCACAGTTTTCAGCGTTATAATAATAATAATTAAGGTTGTCAATTTATTTTCGAAATTTAAAAAAACCTGCGTTGGAAAAATTAAATTTAATAATCAATGTTCCGTGAAATAAATAAAAAGTTTGGCAGATACTGTGATAGAGTTTTGAAAGTGCTTTTTCCTATGGCTTTTTCGTACCAAAGAAATACCAAATTATTTATACCACACAAATAAATTGTACAGTAGACTGCACTTGACTTTTTAGCATAAAATACGGCCATGTTCAGGTCATATACAATTTTTATAAAAAAATATTTAGTTTGTATTATCAATTCCCCCCACTTCAAGTGAAAGTGATTCGTGTGATGCCGGCCCCCCTGCCCGTAAAAATAAATAGGTCCCGAATCGCCACCTATGACCCTTTCAAAAAGTTACCCTATATGTGTAGCTTAGTTGGCTTATAAAGGTTATCGGTTTATTAATTTTTATTTTGCAGTGTGACCATTGATTTTGTATCAAAACTGTCAATTTGAATGGTGAGCAAATTCGAAAATAAAGTTAGTCGAAGTTTCATTTAATTGAAGCCAAAGTAAAGTGTAGCAATACAACGGCGCGTGCCGTTAATATAAATAAATCTTCTTCTTCTTTGTGGTAGATTCCCGCGTTCAGCAGGGGCGCCAGTGTCAAGTTGTGATATAAATAAATACATCGCTAAGTTTTTAATAAATAAATTAGATTCATTAAAATAAACTTAACACTTTTGTTTAGATTTATTTTATTTCGAATCTCATGATCTTACGTCAAAGTGCTTACAAACTTACACGATTCCCCCACATCCAAGTCGAATATAAAAGTACGTGAGACTTCAGGTATTGATGGCATAAGTGTATGTGACAGTGTGTGACAGGTTTCAGGAATGACATTTAGTTGGGTAAGCAGAAAAATTCCTGAAAGACTCGCGGGTAAACTCGGATGAACTGTGCGCGCGCGAAATTGAAAAATTCAGATAAAAATCACCAAGAAAAGGGCAGAACTTGGCACGTGTTTGCATGTGTTGGTCTTTTCTGACTCCCAAGCATTGAAATCAGCTGTTGATTTATGTTCGAAACGGATGCACGTTTTTTAAAGAAGAGTATTTCATTTGAAAGATTGTAAAATAAAGCATCTTTAAGCTAGTTTAAAAAAAAAAGCCCACAAATGCAGATAGATTTTAATCGCAATTGAACAGTGCGTAATATTGTCAATTTTTCTTTTCTTAAAAATACGCGATGCAATTAAGCTGCACATATAGTGCAACTTCTTGCCTCAAAGATTCGCATGTGGCGTGCTGAATCTATTTATTTTCACAGCTGGTGGTGGATGTCTGCCACAATCTTCACTTGAAGTCGGGGTTGTTCAGCTCCCAAGGGGATGATTCTCATTAATTCAGAAGGCTGAGTTAATATTGGCGGTATTTTTCTATGAAATTTGAAAGAAGAATCGAAACGGAATATATTTTTGACACCATTGGTTAGGATCGAACTCTAGCTCCCTAGCATGAAATGCAAGAAATATGTTAATGTCACGCCTGTTTCAAGCAAGGTTGGCAAAAGTTGCAGGGCTTATGTTCATAAGGTGTAGATTTTAATTTGTAAGTGCACATGCAGCATTTATGAGCGCGAACTAACACGTGTCGGTGGGCATGCATTTAATATTAATTTTAAATGTTTAAATATCTTTACAACTTAGATAATAGATCTAAGAGACTATAAAGCTATCGACCAGATATAAGGGTAGTTAAATGCGGGGTACGATTTGTTAATAGATTTTCTCTCTTTTGAATGCGACTTAAAAAAATATTTTTGTTTTAATAATACCTATTGTAGATTTAAAATATATATATATTTTTACCAAAACGTAGTTTTATTTTCACAATAATTTTATCTGCCTCAAGCACTTTCAACCTTCAAGATTCAGGTCATTATCAAGACTCTTGGAAAAAAAAAAAAAAAAAAAAAAAAATCACTGTGTGAATACACAAACCCTACAAAGTTTAATATTGCAGATACAGAATTTTCTTTTTCAGAAATATTCGGTCTAGAAATTCATTGAAAGCAAATTTTTGACTAACATGTACTCTGCGTCAAAGTTACTCTTAAAATGTATATCATACAATTTTTTTGTACGGAAGCTTCTTCAGAGCGGAGCCTTAAAAAAACCTCATACGCCGGTCGTGATCTCTTATTCCTATATACAACGTTATTAGAATTGCGAGTAGCTGAATCCAATAACGTCAAAATATTATTTGTAACGTAGCGCCTTAATCGTGATATTGTTTTCAAATATGAAATATACATTTAGCGACAAAAATGATAGTTTTATGGCTGAATGGTAATGGAAATAGTTCCAGCGTATGTTTTAAATAAAAACAACGCCGGTGTGAGCCGTATTTGGCCCATTGGACAGTCTAAAATAATCTATTTCTATGTATATATAATCTAAGTTGCAAAATATATATATATATACATTTTAAGATACATATTAAATGCAAGTCTATAAGCACACAGGTGTAAGTTTGCGCTTACAAATGCGGCATGTGAATCTCATATGAACAAATACCTAGAAACTTTTGACGACCTCATTGAAACAGAGATGAAATTGGCCATCACTGGTGTAAAAATTTTCAATAAATTTATTTACAGTTTTCAAAAACTCCACGATTGTTGCCTTTGGTTCTGTAGTAATAAAAAAAAGATTCCACGACAAATCGGTCAATGGCAACTTATCCACAGACAGTTCGTCCATGGACAAATCGGTCACACGACAGTTCACCCATTCGAGTTTTCGGTCACAAAAAATAAAGGTCCACAGACAGCTCCATCATAGAAAACTTACTCTCCAAAAAAAGTCATAATTACTGTAGTAGTAATCATTTGTTGTTTTCTGGGATGGAACTGTCTGTGGATCTGCATTGTATCTGACTGAAATGTCGTTGACCGAAAAGTCATGAGGATGAACTGTCATGTGATTCAATGGCTGAAATATTTGTGGATGAGCTATTTTTAACTGATTCTTTTTTAAATAATCCTCTGCGGGAGACTCCCTAGATTTCAGAGACTCTAGGGGTCTATGACACTTGTTGTAGTGCCGCAGAGGTGTTTACGAGCTTGGTCGTCACTACAAAGCGCCAATACTCAAGCAAGACCCAGTTGGTGTAAGGCTGGATGAACCTTTTAGTGATCGGTCTTGGGTGCACGTTTTATGAATTTTTCAACCCAGCGTAGAGCAAATTTTAAAATATAAATGGTGTATTTTTTAAGCTCCGCCGGAATCCGAGCCCACAACCTTCTATTAACGAGTCCGAAGTGTTGCCACTGGACTACTGACTGGACAAACTTGCCGACATACGAAAAAAAATTAAAATCCTTCTCATTATCTCATGGGGATGTTGGATCTGTGATGTTGGCGGCTAGGGTTTTTTAAATTAGAATTTGTTTTCTGTTAGTTTTTTATGTCCATACATGTTATAATTTGTTGATTTTAAAAATGTAATTTGTTTGTGTATGCTCCTTGACTTATAGGTTGGAATGCGGCTGACCACCCATGCTGTAGAAAATGGTTCACATTGCCAATGTCACCCCTGTTTCAGGGAAGGTCGGCAGGAGTTGCAGGGTGTATGTTCATTTGAGATTCGGGTTTTTATATTGTAGGACTACATGCGGCATGTTTAAGCGCGAACTTAAGCATGTCTGTTCTGTGAAAATGCATATAATGTGAATCTCTAATGTCACTTATATTTTGCGACTTAGATTAGATTAGATTATCTAATAAAAGAACGTTTCAAATAACATGAACATTCAGATCAAACAAAAAATGGTCGAATAAATCCAACCTGCATATTTTCAAAGCCACATAGAAGTCATTGCATATTTTTCATGCATCGACTATACTAGAAAATGCATGAAAAGGTTTCCTTTATTCAAAACATTGCATTTATTTCTTCATAACAAAATGCATCAACATTTCCCGATTTATTATAAAATGCACCTGAACCCCGAGTACAGAACCTTGCGTTTAATCTCAACCACAGCGTTTCACCAATAAATGTATCAAAACTAAAACGCACATTGTAATCGCTGTTTTAGTTTACATATATTATTTTGTAAACGCTATTATACAGTTAAAACGTAAAGTTCAATACAGTAAAATGTATTGAAACTAAAACGCACTTTGCAAGCGCTGCTTCAGTTTCAATAGCATTACGATAAACTACGTGATTTTTAGATTAAACTTTAAGTTGTATACTTGGAGGAGGTTCATCTTTAAAACGGTATTGTAAGGTGAAAATACGAACGTTGCATATACAAATGGAAAACCCGTCTGGAATAAGAAAGCAGGAGAAATGGAGATCCATTGTCAAAGTTTTGGAGTAGGTATTGAAATGCTTATCTTCTATTTATTTATGGCACCTGTTCTTTCCTACAAGTCCATACAATTTTTAACAACCTTATTTCTTTTAACCGTCATCTATAATCTACGTTGCAAAGATATAGTAACATTCAAAACTCATATCAAATGCATACCCACAAACAGACACGTGTAAGTTGGCGCTTACAAATGCTGAATGTGTACTTGCAAATTAAAATAATAATAATCTGTAATCTATAATCTAAGTTGCAAGGATATATTCATTTAAAGCTCTCAGATGTATGCCCACAAACCAACAAGTGTAGTTCGCGCTTACAAATGCTGAATGTGTACTTACAAATAAAAAATCCAAATCTCAAATGAACATAAGCCCTGCAACTTTTGCCGATCTTTCCTGAAACAGGGATGACATTGGCAAAGTGAAACATTTTTTCAGAATGGGTGGTCAGCCTTATACCAACCTATAAGTCAAGGAATCATCATCATAAAATTGTAATAAATAATTCTCATATATTAAAGAATTTATACATTAAAATTGTGTCTCAATGAATTCTTCACCAGTTATTAAGGTCCTATGCATTATATTCTAATAACTTTGTTAACAAGTTGTGGGCTCCAGTTTTTTCAAGACAACATTGAGGGTTCTTGTTTCAAAGTAATTCCTGTAATAGTTTGGTAGGCGACGGACCCCCAAAGCTGTAAAAACTTGGTTTACTTTCGCCAATGTCACCCCAGTTTAAGGAAAAGGCGGGAGGTCTTGCAAAGTTTATGTTCATGTGAGGTTTGGTTTATTTTGTATGTGCACATGCAGTATGTGAGAGCTCTAACTTACATGTGCCGACTTATGGGCATGCATTTAATATGAGCAGCTTCAATGTCAATGTATCTTTGAAGCTTAGATTAAAGATTATTATAGACTTAGGTAGGTACATGCGTCTACTTGTAGGCATGTATTTAATGTGAATCTTAAATGTAAATTTATATCCTTCCAGTTTATGATAGTGGAATAGGAATTCATGAGAGGCTATGAATAAATTTCAAAACAAGGGGTTGGCGTCTCCTTACTTCTTCGCTGTAAAAATAAATAGGTTCCACGTGTCAATGCGAAATGGAGCTTACAATGCCACAGTATTCCAGCTGTTGTAAATCTCTGAAAATATTTCCTATGACCTTCCATGCAATCTACTTAAATATATAGGGTACTCATAAGTCGTACAGAACCAAATCCGGCAATCTAGGGTTTTTATAAAAATGTAATAAATATATCGAAACACAGAAAAAAATATCCTGTTCAATTCCATATATGTATATAGTTAATTTTTGAAAATGTCTTAGATTACCGCGTTTGAATTACTCATATTCTGTATTACTCATATTCCTAAGTGCACTTCTTGTAAGTAAGCACTTAGTTATTCGAAATCCATCCATTAGTATTATTTCCTTGTATCTAATGCTCCTTATCTGTACCCGACGTATTCACCATAAGTTTTACCATAAAATGTATGAAAACTTAAACAGCGCCTCTATTAAGCATTTTAGATTTCATACATTTATGGTTAAACGGTATGGTTGAGTTTAAACGCATGTTTTGTACTCGGGATTCTGGTTACATCAGATGCATATCTACAGAAGTTATTATTTATATCAGAAGTACGTGACCATAATCCTATATTCAAAGTATAAAACATATCGTTTCAACTTAATTTTACCCAAAAATGTATGGAAACTAAAACGCTTCATAGAGGCGTTGTTGTTGACTTCATACGTTTTTTGATAAAACTCAATAAATGAGTGATACGTTTTAAACTTAGGATTCTGGAAAGTGCAGGGTTTGCCAAGATCGTCGTAAATACATGGCTTATCCATTTGCAAATGCAACTAAATAAATCGGTTTTATTATTCGAATTTTTGCATTTACTCCGAGCCATATAGCTCCTTAAAACTTTCATATTTTAAATCTATTTGCCCAATATGTCAGCTGAAGAATATAATATTTTTATTTTTGCTTTCATAATGGAGTCTTTTTTCTTGGCGGGTAAACGTCACACATTACTAGGTCCTTACTTTTTATTAAATTGAACCCGGTTAAATCATAACAATAATTTGAAACTAATCAAAAGGTTGCGGAATTAGATTTTGTGGATTTTAGTTGTGGTGAACAAAAAATTTTGAAAATGACTTTAACAAGTCGAAAGTACTCGAGGTGATAAAGTTCTTCACTGGGTTGCACAATTCATCTGCATTTGCCAAATACCAGTTAACAAAGGTCCATCCAGCCTTGCAGCAAATGGTGTCATCGGGCCCGGATTAAGGGCGGTTCGAGCGGTAGTACGGCCGAATCAGGGTCTCCGCGTCCCAGGGCCCCAAGACGTTTTATAAAAATATTCTTAAATATTTTTAATATTTTTTTAACTCTCGTTGTCTATACTCGTTTTTATGGTAGGCGAGGATGAAGGGGTGGGAGTAGGGGCGAAGGGAGTTGGGGTCCCTCATGACATTCCCCGCAAAAGGACTTAATCCGGGCCTGGCTGTACTTTCATCAAATACCAGTCTTAAAGCAAATGGGTCTAGATTGAGGGATATGCCCAACTAGTGACGATCAAGCGTGTGGAGGGCTCTTGATTTTATCAATTTATCTTTGTATTGATTGTCCGGTCGACAGCGCAGTTGGTAGAGCGCTTGCATTCCATGCATAAGAGCTCGGGGCAGAATCTCACCGAGGTTGTCAAAAAGAATTTCCCGTTGCGGTGTTCATTTCAAACCCAAAATAAAATACCTGCAAGGTTTACTCAGCCTTTACAAGAAATGAGTTCCAGAAGTGGTTGGCGTACCTAAGCCTCGACCTCCCTGTAAAAATATGAATTAAAGTCGAACCTATTAAGGTTCGACTTTCTACATGTGACCTCTTTGGGGAGATCGTGGCAAGAAGTTGCACTATATGTGTAGCTTAGAAACGTTCTTATCACCGTGATGATTTGTACTTTGAGTTCGGTGACGAGGAGAATAAATCTGGTACTTTTGCCAAATTTTTGCTCTTTAGTGGAACGATATCAAGTGTTGATATCTTTGATTAGCTTGAAATAAGTAAGGGAGCCATCTGTCGTGCAGGAATGAGAAATTCAAATCTCCCACCATGTGCGATATATATCCCGACTCGTTAAGACACGCCCCCAACCAATCACAGTGAGAGAAAGTCGCTGAGCACGAGAAAGTACTTAATAGAATCTCGATCGCTTTATCAGCAGTCTGTGTCGGTAAGCCAAGCAAGCGAGCAGTGTTGTCGCGCCCGATTTCGTAAATTTAAAGTTCGCGGGTAAATTTTTTTTCAACACGTTTTTTGAAATGTTGAAAAGTGATATAAAATTAAAAAGTGGAAACAATAAATCAAATTAAATTTAAAAAAAATAAACTAATTATACCTCGCTTTATAAATTAATAAAATAATTATAATCAGAACAAAATTTGAATGAGTCGTATGTCAACCAAGGGGGCAATTTAGTTTTTTTTTTGGAAAATCAAATAAAATATAGGTACAGAATTAATTTATTTTCTCCTTATTTCTTAATAAAACAACTAAGCTACACATAAAATGTAACTTCTTGCTGCGAGTGAACCTATTTATTTTTACAGGTAAGGGAGGTTGTCTTACGCAAACCACTTCAATTGAAGTGGGGGTTTCCCAGCTCCCGAGGGGTTGGTATTTATTTCTTGTGAAGGCTGAGGTAAGCCTTGCTGGTATTTTATGTCAGGTTTGAAATAAACACCGAAACGGGAAATCATTTCTGACACCCTCGGTGGGGTTCCAACCTGAGCTCTCATGCATGGAGTGCAAGCACTACCAACTAAGCTAAGAATTATTTAAAAAAAAGTAGCCATTTCCGCCATTGATTCTTTAACTATTCAAATATAACACGTTTGCGTTTTTAAAATAAGTGTTGCAAAAAAAAAAACAGTGAGCAGTGCACCGTTTTCTTCTTTCCCTTCTTCATTCAACTAGCACCATTATGAGAAAGCCGGCAAAAAATGTGATATTAACATTTTTCCTATTAAAATAAAACGTAGGGCTATAAAATATTTTATATCCTAAATCAAAGTGATGGAAATTAAGTGTGTTTATAAATATTTTCAATGGATTACTTGAAATAAAATGAAGTGCCATGTGAAAGCCAAGACAGGAGCAGCAGCCGGGAGCTTGCGCTAGTACATGTAAATTACTATTTATTAATACTCGCGTAAAGTATGTAGTGTGTTCCAGGGGCGGTTTCAGAATTATGTAAGTCATTTTGAATTTACAAAATGTTTTTATGACCTTAAGTTTATTGTATTTTATTATGCGTTGACATTTTTGTTTTTATATCTTTTATACATTTTTTATATTAAGAAGGTTTTTGTTAAGGAATCCTGTGCAGAAGGCTACCCACTTCTTGAAAGGCTTGGGGGTCTATGTCACCCTGGAAGGGTGCCGCAAAGGTGTGGCTTGAATTATTGCTTCTGTCGTAGGGGGCTGCAAGGAAGTGGCGATTGATGTTGGTTTTGAATAAAACCGGATTAAATTGAGAAGTGAGCACAGACACTGGTAGATCATTCCATAAACAGGCAGTTTGGCAAAGGAATGAGTCATGAAAAGCCAAGTTCTCATAGTTTTGAGGTGTGTCTGTGTTTTATGAAAAATGTAAACAAGGCGACCGATCCAGCGCTCCTGCGTCCTATAGGGTCCCCCGGGACGTTTTAGAAAAATATACTCAAATAATTTTTTGTCGCACATCCTCATAGACTTTTTGGAAATTAAGTAGTTATTAGAGATATATTTTACTTTCAATTATTTTTGGGATTCCAATCAAAAGCAGTCTTCATGACCAAAGACGCCCATGGCGACTTATATGAAATTGTACAGAAAAATATTTTAATTTATTTTTGTACACAAAGGATAAGATGAAGCTCACTCTAACAAGTGGCATAGACCTCCCGAAGAGGTTTCCCAAAAACAAACTCAAAGAACTGTCGGTAATCGTTTTGGTTCGCAATATGTAAGTATACATTTTTTGGTTGACGCGGGGAGGTTTTGGTGGGAGGGGATAGAGGGTTAGGGGTCCCCTGACTTTCCACACACCAGGGCCCTCAGTGGTCTTAATCCGGGCCTGGGTGTCTTGCTCGAGTAATAGTTGCTTTCTATAGTGATGACCTAGCTCAAAGAGGGCTCTTGAGATGTGATTCATACAAAAACTCTCACTAGATAAAAACATAATAATGAAAAAATACATGTAAAAGTCACACATTTTTTGTCACAATTCGTTTATTGTTTTTTTTAAATTACATAGTATTACTGTATGCTTTTGAAGCTTTTAAACATGATTTCATGGTAAGTACATACAAATCAATAAATATTATTCAAAAATTTAATTATATTGTCATTTTACACAAAACTACAGTTTAGTCCATTCGACAGCTCAGTTGCTAGAGTGCTTGCATTCCATGCCGAAAGCTTGGGTTTGAATCCCACCGAGGGTGTCACAAAGGATTTCTAGTGTTGTTTAGTTCTGTTTTTTGGTTTTACATATTTTTGTACAAATATCAATTTTATTGTTATTCTATGAATGATTAATTTATTGCTTGATGTTTTGGTTCCGGGTTTTGATTAATTTATTGTGCAAAAATATTTTAAATTATAAAAATGCATGTGTTGGTAAAATAATATAAAATTCTACTTTATGTCTAAAAAAGTTTCATACGAAAAGTTTTTTTTGCAAAGCATTATACAAAATAGATGAGGTACATCTTAACAATTCAAAATATATACATACATCACAGCGATTAAAATAATTGAAATATTGACAAGGTTTTGACAGTTACAATGGAGTCAACACAAATTCCATGAACATAAAAATTACGAAGACACCTGTCAGGTTACTGGGGAGCTATTGGACACTAGTCACATTGACCTGCTAGGTTTATCTGATGAGGAAAATAAATTTTGAACATTGTTCTGAATCCATTTTATTGAATATTTAAATTTTTAAAATCTTTGTAGATTCATGAAAATTACTTGTCATACTTAAATGTTTTATTGAAAAATATTCTTATGTAATTTTAATATAATATTGTCCACAAATTGTTATTTATTATGTATTTTAGTACAGTTACCTATGCCAAGTTTATGTATATCTAAAATAACATTTTTCTTCATCGAACATGAGAAAAAAATTTCAACATTAAACGTGTACTATCAAGATCATAACTTTAGATCAATAAATAGCTAATTCAATATTACTTCACGTACTTTCCTAGTCTCAAAACATTAAATCCCGCAAATAACAATAAAAAAATCAACAATGCTTCATTTATTATCTAATAATATCATTGTTATTTAGATCGCGTTTTTAAAACAAAACAGAAAATTCAGTTAGCTTAGTTTATAAAATTTCCAAGTCGCAATGCCGCAAAAATGGAAAACGGGTCTGAAAGAAAAACAAAATTAGATTATTTTCTGTTTCAAAAAAAATCAAGTAAATTTAGAAGAAAAGGGATCCATGGACCATAATGAACGTAGGTGACATTTGAGCCAGGGCTCTATAATAATAATTAATAATCTATAATCTAAGTTGCAAAGATATATTAACATTTAAAATTCATTCCCTGAAACAGGGGTGACATTTGCAGAGTGAACCATTTTTTACAGCATGGGCGGTCGGCCTCATACAAACCTATAAGTCAAGGGATTTGTTGTGATATTCAAGGCTAGGAACTGATAATATTAATGGGCATTATTTTGTTTTCCTTTGTACAAAAATACTGCTTTTTTTATAACACCACCTCCATGACACTTTTGCCTAGTAATAATAATAATAATTGACTAATTTAAATGGTGCCAATTATTGGCACTAGCCACTCCAAGGGCGCATAAATGTGTGAAACTTCTATTAAGATAAATGTGTTTTAAACAACTTCCTGAAACTACCAACATTGGTATCTGTTCTCAATGTCAGAGGCAGACTTTTCCAGCAGGATGGACCAGCCAAACTAAAAGCCCTGTCTCCGTAAACCATTCTGTTCTATTGAAGCGGCAGTTGAAGCTTATTTGTGGCGTCACCCTGCACAGAACAAAGAGTGTACCGTCTGCCTTATAACTTTAGGCATTTCAATTGTGAATTATTTTATCAAAATATAAAATTACAATTTTATTGATAGTGGTATATAAAAATAAATACTCACGTAATCGAAAACAAAGCTGTTTTTCTTTTTATCATTATAAAATTACAGTTCATTTAATGGTGAAAGATGACGCCAGTAGGTTAGTTTTCAATCAAATTCATTGTGATCCGTGTACCAGTGTAAAACAAACAACTTACCCTCAGTTTTAACTCAATCCTATCGATTTCACCTCCCATCATATCTACAATATTTTCTCCATGCTTTAATAGAAATCGTTCAAGTTCGTCAATAGTGTTCACCTTCTTGGCTTCCTGTTGAAAATAGAAAACAGAAACATTAATAAAACAAACTTCAAATCGACAAAAAAGTAAGTTTATGATTATTGTTGAATAGATTCAAACCTCGAGTAGTTTGTTGATATCTTGCTTATCCAAATACGCCCTTGTCAATTCTCTTCCGTCAAAATCAAGCTCTGCCTGAAAAGATGAATATTTTTATGACAAGCTGAACTCTTATGAAGGCTCAAAAATGTGGCACAGGTCTTGCATCTAATTTATCCCAGATTTCAAGTTCTTTGAGAATCTCCAATTATTTACCAAATTTGAAAATGCTAGCTTCTGCATCTTTTTGTACAAAAACTAATTCACTTATTTTGAATGTCTGGTTACAAGTACATTGTATAATGCATTAACCTCAGTGTGCACTAGTGTGCCCTTAACCATTCAACTATAAATATTTCATTAATACTTTGAGTTTCCTGATGGGTAGTTTTATTCAAGCAGAGAATTTTAAACAATACTTTCAATCATATTTCTATGTAAATACTTAAGAATAATGAAAACAATTACGATAAGTAATCAGAGCGCGGAACCGCGTTCCGGCATTTTGGAGGTTAATATAAAATGGATGCCAGATCCATGTGTCACAAAAATCAGTAAATGGACCCAGATGGCAGGAGGTAAGTGTCATAATTTAGGCAAAAGTATGTTCAAAATAAGAGATTCATAAGTTACGAGGTAATACAGTTGAGCTGCGCTAGTCCAAACCCTGCCTAATCCGTTCTATAATGGGGGAGTTTTACCTACCATTAAAACTCTTATTATGTTTCTATAGATGTCTGGAGTCCATATTATGAGAGAAACAGTCACTTTTCCCCTTTTATGTGGTTTTTTAGTCTATTCCTGGGTCTTTGATTTGCACTTTTTTACACTTTAGGCACTTTCTACTCTATGGTCGCTTTTTCCCCATTTCCTGTTCCCTATTTCCAGTTTCCCCATAACCCGGTCGCAATTTTTCATAAAGCTCATAATACACCAGGTAGGGGTTACCTGGACTCCAGACATCTATAGAAACATAATAAGAGTTTTAATGGTAGGTAAAACTCCCCCATTATGTGTTCTGAGAGATGTCTGGAGTCCATATTATGAGAGATCTGTCTATTATCTCCTGGTGACCGGGGACGTCTTTATTTGATATTAACTGGTTGAAATAGGGAAAGATCTTCTGGAGCTGTATGTTTCAACATCTCTTTCTGATAGTATTTTCTGAAAGTGTTTTCCTTTTTCCAGTTGCCTCTTTCCAGTATGTTATCTATTGGATTAAGTGATGCGACCGCTGAACGTGTGCTGCCGGGAGTGGCCTCTACTCCTGCTGATTTTAGCGTGTTCTTTACCCATCCTCCTATGATTGTTCTTGCAGCTGCCTTCACTTGTACTCGGGTGCTGATGAACAGGTTATAAAGATTTTGTCCTGATCTCCTTTCGCGTGATAGTTCAATCAGCTTCCTTATCCAGAAGACTGGGTTGACGTTGTGTTCCTTGGATTCCAGAAGTCTCCGATTAGATTGTCGGTGTTTGAGGGTATCTGTTTTTGATCTAAAGAATGGAATTAACACAATTGATGTGCCTTCGTCGAGAATGTTTCCTTCTGTGATATTTAGCAAGGTCAGATCGTGTACTCTTCTTCCTGAAGATAACAGAAGTAAGATTGCCGTTCTACACGCAACTTCATAGAGAGAATCTGATCGAGGAGTGTTCCTGACTAGCCAGTCTCTCACTATCTGCCGATTCCACACAGGGGACTTAGGAGGGGTGATCTTTACCATTGCTAGTGCTTTTAATGTTTTTAAATTTAATTTCACTAGGAAATCTGAGCTGAGATTATTTTCCATCATTGCGTTGCAGAAGGTTACGATGGCTGACTTGTGTACCAGCATAGTCCTGTATGATAGTTTTTCGTTAATGAACAGTTGCACTAGATACCTTGCCAATTGATTAGGAGATGGTGTGTTGGGATGGGTATTATTCGCCAGTATCCAGCGGCACCATCTTTGCCAAGCAGGTTTATATGTGTTGAGTGGGGAAGCTCGCCATCCTGACAGGAACAGTCTTTTCTCTTCCGCGTTCCAGGAATTTAAGATACTGTCCCCAGTCCCAATTTTCCACACTTCCATTTCCAGATCCTGAATCCTGGGTGGTGGATTGCCTGTTGATTTGTTGATTAGTACTGACACCAGGTTCGGTATTTGCATCGGAGGTACGAGTGATCGACGAATTAAGTCTGGACGCCAGAAGACCCTCTGCCATCTCGGGACCACGAGTAGGTAAGTTCCGGTCGCCCCGTTTAGGTGCCTCAGGATCCTCGGTATAAGGTTTGGCGGAGGAAATATCCGACCCACATTGTAGAGCCAGTGCCGACTGAAGGCGTTTTGAAAGATTGCGCATGAGTCTGTGGAGTCTCTGGACACGTAAGTTGAACTCATGTGTGCCATGGTGGATGCGAACAGGTCTATATCTGGTACTCCGAAATGATTGAAAATGGCCTTCGTTGCTGTTGGTAAGAGATGCCACTCTGGAGGGGATCTTCCTCTTGATAGGTGATCCGCGTCTCCGTATCTTCCCGGTAGGTACTGCGCTGTTAGCGAGATTTCCCATTGGTCTGCCAGAGTCAACAGATCTCGAGTAAGATTTAGGAGTGTTTTGGATCTGGTGCCCCCTTCCTTGCGGATGTAGGCGACTACTGTCGTGTTGTCTGAATGTACCAGAATTTCGGAGCCGGAAAGGTCGTGCGCTGTGCGTTGCAGGGTTGCAAAAACAGCGAACAACTCTTTTCGGTTGGAGTGCTACTTCTTTTGTTGAACGGTCCACTGTCCTGACAGCATCAAGTCGTCCAGAGTTGCTCCCCAAGCTAAGTCTGACGCATCTGTTGTCAAGAAATGTCCGAAGGTTTCCCTGTGGATGGAACTTGATTCGTTCGCATTCCCTATCCACCACTCTATTTCTTGTAAGCTGTCCTCGGTCATTTGTATGGACCCTCTTGGTGACAGGTGCTTCAGTGGCTTGCTCGCTATCTGCAATTGTCTGCAGTGGAGGCGACCATGAAGCTGGCAAAGTTTAGTCTTCCTAGGAGACTTTCCGCCAGTTTTAAGGACCATTTTCGAGAAGTCAGTATTGCTCGAAGTGAGTGGCACAATGCCTCTTGCTTCCGGTAAGAAAGACCTACTTGGTGACAGGTGCTTCAGTGGCCTGCTCGCTATCTGCAATTGTCTGCAGTGGAGGCGACCATGAAGCTGGCAAAGTTTAGTCTTCCTAGGAGACTTTCCGCCAGTTTTAAGGACCATTTTCGAGAAGTCAGTATTGCTCGAAGTGAGTGGCACAATGCCTCTTGCTTCCGGTAAGAAAGACCTACTTGGTGACAGGTGCTTCAGTGGCCTGCTCGCTATCTGCAATTGTCTGCAGTGGAGGCGACCATGAAGCTGGCAAAGTTTAGTCTTCCTGGGAGACTTTCCGCCAGTTTTAAGGACCATTTTCGAGAAGTCAGTATTGCTCGAAGTGAGTGGCACAATGCCTCTTGCTTCCGGTAAGAAAGGAATTTGCAATTGTTGTGCGTGTCCCAAACGATTCCCAAGTACTCTAATTGTTGAGTGGGGAAGAGCACTGACTTCTGGAGATTTACATACCACCCCAGAGATTGTAGGATATCTACTGCTAGATGCGATTGCCGACAAAGATCGTCCTTGGATTGGCTCGCAAGGAGGAAGTCGTCGAGATAAACGATTGTCCGAATACCTCGTCGCCTCAGTAGTTGGGCTACCCAATTTGTAAGGGTTGCAAACATTCTGGGGGCAGATGAAAGGCCAAAGGGCAGACTTGTCATCTGAAGTAATTCTCCTCGATAGACCAGTCGCAAAAATCTCCAATGTTTCTGTGCACTTGGGAGATGAAAGAAGGCTTGCGATAGGTCTATTTTCGACAACCAATTGTTTGGCTGCAGAAACTCTGGCACTTTGTAGTGGCTATGAGTTTGAACGGAACCGGGTCCAGGAAGAAGTTTAACGATTTCAGGTTGAAAATCATTCTCGAGGAACGGTCCGATTTGGGTGTTAGGAACATTTTTGATAAGAAGCTGGGAGATGACTCCGCGGCCTCTATAACGCCGAATTCGGTCATTTCCTTTATTTGAGAGTCCATTTCGGGTGAAGGACTCGTCTGGTATAGCATTAAGGTCTTTTTGTGTGGTAATATCAGAGGGGGAATTGAGATGAAAGGTATTCTTACTCCGATTATCATCTTCAGGATGTGGTTTGGTGCTCCGAGTGACGTCCAAACCTGTAGGGAGGACTTCAAGCATCCTCTGCGAAATGGTTTCTTGTCATTTTCGTGGATGCCTCCGTCTGTCTCCTTTGAGATTTCCTGACCGTGTGTTATTCCCTGCCCTTTTTCCTCTTGAAGAGAAATTTGGAGCGTCTCTAAGGCCTCGATTGCTTTCCGCAGTGGGTCGTTGCTGCCCTCTAAAAAACTGATTCCTTTTCTGTACTGGAACGTGCGGTTTCGATGAGGTGCTGGGTTGAGGGCACTGGGTCTTCACTGACAATTTGTCGGTGGTCCCCACTCTAGAGAAAAAAGACGTGAGACTGTCTTTGCCAAACAAGTGTTCGGTACTCGGCGGGAATTTGTTTAACCCCTCTCACATGCTCTTCCTTAACATGCCCTAGCACAGCTTTCCTGCGGAACTGGAGGGCCTCTGTCCGCCTCCCCCATACCGTCTGGAGGATGTCTTCCGAGACTTTCTGGTATGGCGAGTCCAGAGCGAACAGCGTTTTGACCTTTTCGAAAAGGGCTTTCCTCGCCAAGGTCGTGTCGCTCCGGGCTCCCCAGTTGACCAAGGTCTGAAGCCCAGACTGGAACTCCTCTTTCTGGATGAGGAGGGCGTGGGACATGGCTGCAAACGACCGCTCGCCTGAATAGGGGAGCTTACGTCGCACTGGCTAAGTTCATCGTTCACTGCCAGGTCGACGAACGCCGGTTCTGCCAGGTACTTTTTCTGTACCTCGGCGTACCTTACTCCGGCCCAGTTTTCACTGTCGAAGTGCTGGAGCCTTTGGAGCGCTTCGACCCTGTTGCTCTTGGCCTTGGGGTGAGCTGGTTCTTCCACCGTTGTGGCGGCTTCCTGGAAGCTCAGCAGTAGCTCTTCCTGGGCCTCCTCATTCTCTTCCAGTCCCGAAGGTTGTTAGAGGAAGTTGCTGGAAGAGTTTCCTGCCGCCGATTCAACGAGATTTCCCATAGAACTGGCGGGCCAGTCACCGAAAACTGCGTTCGTCAGCATCACGATGTGGGAAACCAGATAATCTATCCTTGGGTCCAAGACAACCCTCAGCCGTTTCTGACGCCGCGGCGGTGAACCTGATTCCGAAGTGTCGTATCCGCGTTTTAGTGACGCATCACCTGAATCCTGTGAGATTTCGTCGAGAGGTTGCCCTTTATTGTTATCACAACTCATAACATTGATTTTGATGTTATATAAAGTAAAAACTCCGTTAAAATAACGAAAAACGTTTTTCGTAAATATGACAGCGTGGCATAACCAACAAAAATACGTATGCGAACTTTTAACCACCACAATATCACCTGTTTTAGTTTTTAATTGTTCACAAGGACACAAGATGGTAAAATAACACTCTTTTAAATGTTTTTGCCCAGGAATATTGTCAATTCACTCAAATTTTCGAAGGTAAAATCAACTGACATGTGACCACAAAGGGAAAATGACGCTTTATGAAAAATTGCGACCGGGTTATGGGGAAACTGGAAATAGGGAACAGGAAATGGGGAAAAAGCGACCATAGAGTAGAAAGTGCCTAAAGTGTAAAAAAGTGCAAATCAAAGACCCAGGAATAGACTAAAAAACCACATAAAAGGGGAAAAGTGACTGTTTCTCTCATAATATGGACTCCAGACATCTCTCAGAACACATAATAATCTTTAATCTAAGTTGCAAGGATATATTCATTTAAAGTTCTCAAATGCATGCCCACAAACAAACACGTGTAGTTCGCGCTTCAAATGCTGAATGTGTACTTACAAATAAAATCCAAACCTCAAATGAACATAAGCCCTACAACTTTTGCCGACCTTCCCTGACACAGGGGTGACATTGGCAAAGTGAACCATTATTTACGTTGATCGCGGTAATTTGAACGATCTCGCACCCAGGAATTAAGATAATAAACCATGCTGAGGCTGTGGAGGCATTCAATGGGCTGACGGCAACGGCGTGTCAAGTCAGGACACATTGTTGCCGCGGCGAGCAAAGTGATTTTTTTTTCCTAAAGAATTGCCAAATAAAAGCAAAAGTCAATGTTAGATTTTCTTGTTCCAAAGTAAGTAGTATGCAGAAGGAAATATGCAGGACAATTTAAAATATTTGTTAGTTTTTTTTTCATTTGGATTATGATCGAAGATTACTTAAATAAATAGAACCCAAACAAATCTCAATTTTAATTTTTCACCCCCATAGAATTTGTCCCATACTATAATCAGAACAACCCGTTATTTGGAACCCTCCTGTGTTTTTAGGGGTTCAGATTAACGAGGCTCTACTGAACATATTTTTGAAATGGCATATAGTTTTGGCAGCTTTACCTTATATCTCACTAAGTTGCTCCCCATGTCTATTCCCTTGACGTCATGAATGGCTCGGATCATCACATCAGATTCTAGATCTGAATTTATCTTATCTAAATGCTCCTGAGGAATAGACCTAGAAAGAAAGAAATAAATGCAATAATATTGTGTATGTAGAATATTTGTAAAATTTGATAATTTTACTTACATAATACATCTTGAAAGTAATTAATTTGTGGCAGTTTTATGACAAACTCGAGTCATTATCAAATATTACAAAAATGACATTTCATTGGTATTTCTGTGGTTTTTTAGCGTAGTGGTTTTGTTTATTTATTACACCCACTTAAAGCAGTAATTATTTAATACATGCTTCTAAAGGCGGTACCTACATGGATTCCACTGCAATTTAAATCACTTCCATCGGATGAAAATTGTAGTAATACAAAAAATATACAAATAAAATATCACAGAAATTGTGTAAAAGTAACTGTTTAGACTATTTTGATCTGAGAGGATTTTAAAATACTCTGTGGTAGA
Source organism: Agapetus fuscipes (assembly GCA_951799405.1). Lineage (NCBI taxonomy): Eukaryota > Metazoa > Arthropoda > Insecta > Trichoptera > Glossosomatidae > Agapetus > Agapetus fuscipes. The sequence goes on along the minus strand of OX637353.1, from coordinate 9,589,823 downwards.
TAATTTTAAAAATACTGAACCATTGGTAGGAGATATTGAGATAGTTATAGATCAAAAAGAATAAAAAATGTCTTTGATGATGATAAATATATTTTTATTACCTTCCCACTAAAGCACCAACGTTTGTTAGTATAATGAAAGAGGCCACGCCTCCGAGGATGGTCCCGACAAACAGAGAACCACAGGCGTCCCACTGTGGGTTGCCAGTGAGAGAAGAGAGACCCATGAAGCAGCCCGCTACTGCTACACCGGCCACCGCAGCTGTGTCTTCTAGCAACACTACATTTACTGAAGGATCGGAGCCTCTCAATACTGGAAAAAAGTAAACAGAGGCATAATATAGTTTAAAATATTGAAGAAAGGTGAAACAATACACCAAGATGTCCTCTCAGGAGCCTACCCGAACGATGGGAAGACAGCTAGGACTCAACGTCACAGGAAAAAAAAATATAGAACAAATAGACAAGCAGGTCAGAATCCAGAAGCATTGGAAACCCATTGTAATGCAGTATCGTTTTTCCAAATATGGGACAGAAAAATAATATAAATGAACAGAAGTAAAGTTTTTTGTCACTTTTTATATTTGTGGTAGAAGTAAATAATAAATAAGATTGATCATCTTTAAGGTTACACTATCAAGCCATGGACAAATATTTTTTGTAGGTTTGTGTATTAACACTGTGAAAATTCATATCGATTGATTTCTATTAAACTTTATAGGACTTTAAAGAATTCTAATGTAACACTGTTTTATTTTTACACATATATTAATAAAAAAAAAATTAAATTGACACAAGGCAAATTATTTCATTGAGAGAAACTAAATTAGAAATAGAAGAAGTTGTTTGGTGAGATAGTTTTTCTCGGGTTAGACCATGTTTAATTTGCAGTAATTTTGTTTGCCGACGTTTCATTCCCTCAAACGGGGAACATTTTCAAGGCTCAAAGCGACTGGGTACCTTTAACTCCACTTACTTTTGGCTTGCTTGCCTTGAAAATATTTCCCGCTCGAAGGAATGAAACAAAAACAAATATATCATGGTATAGCTTGAGACAAACTATGTTATCTAACACTGACCATGTAAGTAAATGTGAAAGTTAAAAACTTTATTTAGAAGAAGCTGTGATTGATAAAAGTGGAAGTACCGTAATCTTTAAAAGGTAGCTCCGCTTCTTTGGCTCCTTTCTTGATGGCATTGATGGCAACCAGGAGAGTAGCACCTTCAGATACAATAGCACCTCCGAGAATATAATATGCCTGGAAAATAAGTATGAACATTTAAATAAAAGTCATATTATTGTACATACAGGGGTTGACGGGGCCGATTGAATTGGAAACTAAATTGTAAATTTCTTGAAGCCATTTTTAAGCCTCATCAAGAGAAGCACTCCTCTATTATAAGCTAAGAAGTGTACTTTTTCTGACCGCATCCCCATTAATAATAATAACAACATTAGGATGATTTCTTTGGTGAGCGTTGTTTTTGTGTGTATCATAGAGCCATCTGCAAGCTTGGTCATCGCTATAGAAAACGCCAGTTCTCAAGCAAGCCCAATTTCTGTAAGGCTGGATGCAACTTTGGTGACCAGTTTTTAAAAGGCACATGAATTTTTCAACCCAGCCAAAAGCGAATTTTTCAAAATTAAATGTATTTTTTTGTGCTCTGCCCGGAATGGAATTGGAGTCCTTTGTTTTACAAGTCCATAGCGTTAACCAGTAGACTACAGGCAGGTCTAAAACTGGTTGCATTATGGGTCATTCAGGAGCCCTTATTTTTGCATGTTTGCAACATTGGTGGTCCAGCTGTTGCGGAAATGATTTAGGACCAACCAAGCCGTGCGGTCCAGGTAGATAAACGCCATGGAGAATACCCATAATCCAATAAATCATTATTGCCAAAAACAATGAAATAATAGTATCATTATGACGAGGAGAAGTACTGCATTTAAATAAATAAAAATAATTGTCATTATGTGTTCTGAGAGATGTCTGGAGTCCATATTATGAGAGAAACAATCACTTTTTCCCTTTTATGTGGTTTTTTAGTCTATTCCTGGGTCTTTGATTTGCACTTTTTTACACTTTAGGCACTTTTCTACTCTATGGTCGCTTTTTCCCCATTTCCTGTTTCCCTATTTCCAGTTCCCCCATATACCGGTGGCCATTTGTCATAAAGCGTCATTTTTCCCTTGTGGTCACATGTCAGTTGAATTCACCTTCGAAAATTTGAGTGAATTGACAATATTCCTGGGCAAAAACATTTAAAAAAGAGTGTTATTTTACCATCTTGTGTCCCTGTGAACAATTAAAAACTAAAACAGGCGAAATTGTGGTGTTTAAAAGTGTATAAGCGTGGCATACCTACAAAAATAAAATGTATTTTTGTGGGTATGCCACGCATTTACGAAAAACGTTTTTCGTTATTTTAACGGAGTTTTTACTTTAGATAACATCAAAATCAGTGTTATGAGTTGTGAACAAAAAAGGGCCACCTCCCGCCGAAATCTCACAGGATTCAGGTGATGTGGATGCATTGAGGTATATATACTAGAGACGTAACGTTGCTCGAAACACGTAGCACCCTGTAGTAAGTCAAAAGTCGTACTCGAGAAAAACCCGATTTTGAGGCTCGTCAGTCTCACGCAGACTTACACAGCGAACGGACGTGACAGGTGGTAATACATATTGCCATAAATGTCTAAATATTGTGATTGGAGTTTTCAAACACCATTGTTTGTGAACTTGATCAATTATACAACATGCACAAATGAAAAAAAAACACAACATACTAGCACAGATTAATTATTAAAACAATTTATTTTTGAAAAAAATAATTTTTTCTTAAATATATCTTAATTAAGGTTACACATTTGACACCGACAATAAGGTTGTATACTGCCGGGTTGCTGGTTGAAGACTTGCTCATATTATTTTTAAAAGTAAAGGACTAAAGTTACATTTCATTTTAATCTGACATTCTAATCTAATCTAATCTAATCTAAGCTGCAAAGATATATATCATTTAAGATTTATATTAAATGCCGGTCGATAGCTCAGTAGGTAGAGTGCTCGCATTCTACCCCGTGAGCGCGGGTTCGAATCCCACCGAGGAGGGTGTCAGAAATGATTTCCTATTTCGGTGTTTGTTTCAAACCCCATAATAAAAATACCGGCAAGATTTACTCAGCCTTCACAAGAAATGAGTACCAGCCCCCTCGGGAGCTGGGAAACCCCCACTTCAACTGAAGTGGTTGGCGTAAGGCCGGCCCCCTTACCTGTAAAAATAAATAGGTTCAACTCGCCACATGCGACCCCTTCGGGGATAACGCGGCAAGAAGTTACACTATATGTGTAGCTTAGTTGCGTTTGCGTTTGCATTCCCACAAGCAGACATGTATAATTTCGCGCTAACACATGCCGCATGTGGACCTACAATATAAAAACCCAATCTCAAATGAACATTCATTTTTAATAGTATTACTGTAGGGGAATTTTATATCAGAGAATTATGACATCCAGCCCTTTTTGTCGTGTTTGAAGTCTGCCATGTGTTTGCTAAAATTATTGCTATCTCGTTTTAACCTGAGAGTACAGTGCGCGTTATTCGATGCAGAAGCTGGATAAAAACTGATTGTCTCCTTGCATCTGCATTAAAACGTTTCCAACGGACTTCGGCTTGACATTTTTTTCCTGATTGTATGATGGTTGCGACTCTATAGTATATATCTCAATGTGTGGATGTAAAAATGCGGATATGACACTTCGGAATCAGGTTCACCGCCGCGGCGTCAGAAACGGCTTAGGGTTGTCTTGGACCCAAGGATAGATTATCTGGTTTCCCAGAGGGAGCCACTTAATGCTATACCAGAGGAGTCCTTCACCCGAAATGGACTCTCAAATAAAGGAAATGACCGAATCCGGAGTTATAGAGGCAGCGGAGTCATCTCCCAGCTTCTTATCAAAAATGTTCCTAACACTCAAATCGGACGATTCCCCGAGAATGATTTTCAACCAAAATCGTTAAAACTTCTTCCAAGACCCGGCTCCGTTCAAACTCATAAGCCACTACAAAGTGTCAGAGTTTCTTATCAAAAATGTTCCTAACACTCAAATCGGACGATTCCCCGAGAATGATTTTCAACCAAAATCGTTAAAACTTCTTCCTAGACCCGGCTCCGTTCAAACTCATAAGCCACTACAAAGTGTCAGAGTTTCTTATCAAAAATGTTCCTAACACTCAAATCGGACGATTCCCCGAGAATGATTTTCAACCTGAAATCGTTAAAACTTCTTCCTAGACCCGGCTCCGTTCAAACTCATAAGCCACTACAAAGTGTCAGAGTTTCTGCAGCCAAACGATTGGTTGTCGAAAATAGACCTATCGCAAGCTTACTTTCATCTCCCAATAGCACATCGGAGATTTTTGCGACTGGTCTATCGAGGAGAATTACTTCAGATGACAAGTCTGCCCTTTGGCCTTTCATCTGCACCCAGAATGTTTGCAACCCTCACAAATTGGGTAGCCCAACTACTTTCGGCTGCGACGAGATATCCGGACAATCGTTTATCTCGACGACTTCCTCCTTGCGAACCAATCCAAGGACGATCTTTGTCGACAATCGCATCTTTGGCCTTTCATCTGCCCCCAGAATGTTTTCAACCCTCACAAATTGGGTAGCCCAACTACTTACTGCTGCGACGAGATATCCGGACAATCGTTTATCTCGACGACTTCCTCCTTGTGAACCAATCCAAGGACGATCTTTGTCGGCAATCGCATCTTTGGCCTTTCATCTGCCCCCAGAGTGTTTTCAACCCTCACAAATTGGGTAGCCCAACTACTTACTGCTGCGACGAGATATCCGGACAATCGTTTATCTCGACGACTTCCTCCTTGCGAACCAATCCAAGGACGATCTTTGTCAGCAATCGCATCTTTGGCCTTTCATCTGCCCCCAGAATGTTTGCAACCCTCACAAATTGGGTAGCCCAACTACTTACTGCTGCGACGAGATATCCGGACAATCGTTTATCTCGACGACTTCCTCCTTGCGAACCAATCCAAGGACGATCTTCGTCGGCAATCGCATCTAGCAGTAGATATCCTACAATCTCTGGGGTGGTAGGTAAATCTCCAGAAGTCAGTGCTCTTCCCCACTCAACAATTAGAGTACTTGGGAATCGTTTGGGACACGCATAACAATTGCAAATTCCTTTCTTACCGGAAGCAAGAGGCATTGTGCCACTCACTTCGAGCAACACTGACTTCTCAAAAATGGTCCTTAAAACTGGCGGAAAGTCTCCTAGGAAGACTAAACTTTGCCAGCTTCATGGTCGCCTCCACTGCAGACAATTGCAGATAGCGAGCAGGCCACTGAAGCACCTGTCACCAAGAAGGTCATGACAAATGACCGAGGACAGCTTACAAGTAATAGAGTGGGGGATAGGGAATGCGAACGAATCAAGTTCCATCCACAGGGAAACCTGCAAACGTTTCTTGACAACAGATGCGTCAGACTAAGCTTGGGGAGCAACTCTGGACGACTTGATGCTGTCAGGACAATGGACCGTTCAAACAAAAGAAGCGGCACTCCAAACGAAAAGAGTTGTTCGCTGTTTTCACAACCCTGCAACGCACAGCGCACGACCTTTCTGGCTCCGAAATTCTGGTACAATCAGACAACAAGACAGTAGTCGCCTACATCCGCAAGGAAGGGGGCACCAGATCCAAAACACTCCTAAATCTTACCCGAGATCTGTTGACTCTGGCAGGCCAATGGGAAATCTCGCTAACAGCGCAGTACCTACCGGGAAGATACAACGGAGACGCGGATCACCTATCAAGAGGAAGATCCCCTCCAGAGTGGCATCTTTTATCAACAGCAACGAAGGCCATTTTCAATCATTTCGGAGTACCAGATATAGACCTGTTCGCATCCACGACGGCACACATGAGTTCAACTTACGTATCCAGAGACTCCACAGACTCATGCGCAATCTTTCAAAACGCGGAAGAGAAAAGACTGCTCCTGTCAGGATGGAGAGCTTCCACACTCAACACATATAAACCTGCTTGGCAAAGATGGTGCCGCTGGATACTGGCGGAAAATACCCATCCCAACACATCATCTCCTAATCAATTGGCAAGGTATCTAGCGCAACTGTTCATAAACAAAAAACTGTCATACAGGACTATACTGGTACACAAGTCAGCCATCGTAACCTTCTGCAACCCAATGATGGAAAAGAATCTCAGCTTAGATTTCCTAGTGAAACATACATTAAAAGCCATAGCAATGGTAAGGATTAACCCTCCTAAGTCCCCTGTGTGGAATCCGCAGATAGTGAAAGACTGGCTAGTCAGGAACACTCCTCGTTCAGATTCTCTCTATGAAGTTGCGTGTAGAACAGCAATCTTACTTCTGTTATCCTCAGGAAGAAGAGTACACGATCTGACCTTGCTAAATATCACAGAAGGAAACATTCTAGACGAAGGCACATCAATTGTGTTAATTCCATTTGTTGGATCAAAAACAGATACACTTCTGGAATCCAAGGAACACAACGTCAACCCAGTCTTCTGGATAAGGAAGCTGATTGAACTATCACGCGAAAGGAGATCAGGACAAAATATTTATGACCTGTTCATCAGCACCCGAGGACAAGTGAAGGCAGCTACAAGAACAATCATAGGAGGAGGGGTAAAGAACACGCTAAAATCAGCAGGAGTAGAGGCCACTCCCGGCAGCACACGTTCAGCGGTCGCATCACTTAATTGGCTGGAGAACTACCCAATAGAAAACACTTTCAGAAAATACTATCAGAAAGAGATGTTGAAACATACAGCTCCAGAAGATCCCTCCCTATTTCAACCAGTTCATATCAAATAAAGACGTCCCCGGTCACCAGGAGATAATAGACAGATCTCTCATAATATGGACTCCAGACATCTCTCAGAACACATAATGGGGGAGTTTTACCTACCATTAAAACTCTTATTATGTTTCTATAGATGTCTGGAGTCCAGGTAACCCCTACCTGGTGTATTATGAGCTTTATGACAAATGGCCACCGGTATATGGGGGAACTGGAAATAGGGAAACAGGAAATGGGGAAAAAGCGACCATAGAGTAGAAAAGTGCCTAAAGTGTAAAAAAGTGCAAATCAAAGACCCAGGAATAGACTAAAAAACCACATAAAAGGGAAAAAGTGATTGTTTCTCTCATAATATGGACTCCAGACATCTATAGAAACATAATAAGAGTTTTAATGGTAGGTAAAACTCCCCCATTCTTACCCAATAGAATGACTCCATAGGCTGTGGATTCATGAGGCCAGTGACTCCGTGGTAGTACGCAAGACCTGTTCCAACACAGAATATCCCCACTCCAGAAATCAGTGATGCCACGTATCGCATGTTTGTGTATCCATAGGGATGATTAGGATCTGCTATCTGAAATGATTATGTCACAGATTCTTAACAAAATTTAGGTTATATTTCAATGCTTACAATGACAAATAATATTCTTTTGATAATTAATCAAAGAAATATACTGTTTTAATTCACTTTTTTACATTTTGATAAAAAAGTGAATTAAAACAGTATATTTCTTTGATTAATTATTATACAATGGACTTTCACTGTGTAAACCACCAAACCCTGAAAAATATTATATTCTTTTGATATTTTACACATCTTCCTTGAACGACCTTGAAAGACATTATTTTAGTTCAACAATTGAAATGATTTGGTTTTTCTCCACTTTTGTTTGATTATTTTATAGTGTAAGTTTTATCTTGCATTCACAAGAAGTTAATAAATTGAGAAGTACAATAACAGTATTGTCAATGTCACATTAAATTACTCCAAGCACTTGTTGCAAGTTTTAGGGCAGAAAAGGAAGATGTGACAAATTAAAATTACACAGCAGGAGCTTTGAACATTTTAAGTACACAACAAAAAGGGATTTTAACAATATTAGACACGTTGAAATAAAATGAAATGGGAAAAAAATCTACAGCGCCTTTTCATGACCACAGTCACCTCAAAGGGGCTTTGTGCGTTACTGCACACAGTTGCATTCTTTTTTCCTGACACTCGCCTCCCTCAGTCAGAGGCTCCTTCAATCAACACAGAGGTGCATCGAGCGATCCTGTAAATAGGTGCGTCTTGAGGCTTTGTTAATTTGATTCCTTGAAAACATATGATCACCAATGGTCCACTGTCCTTCACATAGAATAGTTTGTTAAATTTTAATCAGGTCTAGCTATTTCATGTTTTTGATAACAAAGGTAAGCACTTCATACAAATGTAAGGTAATCAATGTAGGCAATGTACATAAGACAATGCATTTATTTTTTAAAGAAAAAACTGAAAGTAATAACTATGATAAAAGTGGGGTCATTTTAGTAATTCATTTACACCAAGTTTATTTTTAAACATAGGTTAAACATATATTACGGAAAATACTTGCCAAAAGGTAGTGCACGTGTCTGCTTGATAACAAGACACAAACTGAAGTATTAGTCATTTAAATGTGAAAAAGAATATTAAACTGAATTATTATCATTTTTGACACCACCGGAAGTGTTCTAATACATAAATCAATCACTTTTGGTACTGCTTGACTAACCTAGTGCTATGAATATCGCAGGATGTAAAGATAAAAGTTACTGCTTTACCTGTCCAGACTTGTGGATGCCGTAAGCGAGTATGAGTTGATTGATTGTATCAGCCAGGGAGTGGATGCACTCAGAGAACATGCTGTGGGATCCCGTGTACGCCCACGCAATCAATTTGAATAAGAAGTTGCTCATATTGCTGAAAACAAATAGAATACATTTAAAATAGACTGAAGCATTTACTCTTTTATTAAAAGCAATGGTCATCTATTTTATCAGACTCCCGTTTTCTGGAAAAATGCAGATACCAGAACAACAGGGCTGGAAGTCTCATCACCACGGTAATTCCTACCTACCGAATATCGGTAATATTTGTATGAAGACTAATCAGCTCTTCACTTGCGGCCATCTTGGATTGACAGGTCTTCATACAAATCTTACCGATATTCGGTAGGTAGGAATTACCGTGGTGATGAGACTTCCAGCCTAAGTCTTCTATGACAAAATGTTTCAATGTGTGTAAGATGGACACAAGTCATAGCACATGGGAAAATAATTTTTGAAAGATGTGATTTACAATCTCAAACATTCGACAAGTTCTACGACTTTGTTTTGTGGAAACCATAGATGAAACGATAACAGATTTTTAAATATTAAAATTTGATTATGAAAATTTTCATGGCATGACTTTGCATAATATATCTGTAAAATAAACAATTAGAAAATTGACAATAGAGCACTACACAAATTGAACTGAACGCAAGTGACAGCTGAGAGAAGGAACTGTTGGGATATTCATTTCTACAAACTGATAAAATCAATGGGCAATATTTTGTTCGAATCTTTCATCTTTCCTTGACTTATAGGTTGGTATAAGGCTGACCACCCATACTGTAAAAAATTGTTCACTTTGCCAATGTCACTTCTGTTTCCGGGAAGGTCAGCAAAAGTTGCAGAGTTTATGTTCATTTCACATTCAGCATTAGTAACCGCGCATTTGATATGAGTTTTGAATGTTAATATTTCTTTGCAACTTAGATTAAAGATTTCAAAAAATACTCCTTAAATGTAACACCACAGATAACTTCACGTTGCACTATCAAAAGTGTCATTTTTCAAGATGGCGACGGTAGTTCTGTTCACCATGTTGTCTGTAGCACCTTGTTCTGTATAAACTGTGTAGGTCTATACTAAAGTGTGCTTTACAAGAGCAAAAAAAAAATATATCACAAAGAAAACAGTACTCTTAGTACGAGTTGCAAAACTTGGTAAAGTAACGTTTACGGAAAATATTAAAGAGGGATTTCTCCCAAAATCTGCCGTTTTTGTTTCTTACACTTTATGGTATTAGCAAAAGAGTTACATTGATGAATAAAATCAAGTTCAAACAAACAAAAATAACAGATTTTGGGAGAAATCACTCTTTCATATTTTCTGTAAACTTTACTTTATTCAAGTTTTGCAACTCGTACTAAGGGTACAGGTGTCACAAAAGATTGAAAATGAGTAATACATTCCGACGGCTATCAGCACAACTCGTCCGGATCTCCCCTTGAGTCCGGCTTCTGCTTCCTGAGGGTTCACAGCCGAGTTCCCCATCTCCCTGCGGTAGTCACGCAGACGCCTCTTGACAGTAAACACATCTGCAAACAGGACACAAAGAAGTCATGACTATCTTGTAAGTCATGAATATCTAATAAGGTCCGCTGACCAGTCAGTAGTCCAGTGGTTAACACTTCGGACTCGTAAATGGAAGCTTGTGGGTTCAAATCCCGGCAGAGCACAAAAAATATACCATTCGTATTTTAAAATTTGCTCTTCGCTGGGTTGAAAAATTCATAAACCTTTACCAAAGACCATTACCAAAGACCTTTACCAAAGTCATCACAAGGTCCATCCAGCCTTACAGTAACTGGGTCTTTTTTGAGAATTGGCGCTTTGTAGAGATGACCAAGTTCGTAAACAACACCTCTGGTGCACTACAACAAGTGTCATAGACCCCTAAAGTCTATGAAATCTAGGGAGTCTGCCGCACAGGATTTCTTAAAAAAAAAAACCAGCGTCTGACCCACCGCCGGCATAAACCCACTGAGATTGTGGCATAGCTTCTGTATTGAACTTTTGTTGTTGCCCCACTGAGATTGTGGCATAGCTTCTGTATTGAACTTTTGTTGTTGCCCCACTGAGATTGTGGCATAGCTTCTGTATTGAACTTTTGTTGTTGCCCCACTGAGATTGTGGCATAGCTTCTGTATTGAACTTTTGTTGTTGCCCCACTGAGATTGTGGCATAGCTTCTGTATTGAACTTTTGTTGTTGCCCCACTGAGATTGTGGCATAGCTTCTGTATTGAACTTTTGTTGTTGCCCCACTGAGATTGTGGCATAGCTTCTGTATTGAACTTTTGTTGTTGCCCCACTGAGATTGTGGCATAGCTTCTGTATTGAACTTTTGTTGTTGCCCCACTGAGATTGTGGCATAGCTTCTGTATTGAACTTTTGTTGTTTCATCATAGTAGATTATATATGACATTGCCTTTGCAGAGATGTAAATTACAAAAAGGCGCATATAAATCTAGTTTATTATTATTATTATTATGGGAAGTTTCAGACTGTGGTAGGAGGATGAGGTGAGGAGAGATACCACACATCTTTTTAGGTGACAAGTTGGATGACAAATGCAGGGGACAAGATTTGTTAAAGGCGCAGCATTTCAGAGGACAAGGCTCAATCTAAGATTCAGAGCCATTGGAGGGTGAGAGAGGATAATAATAACATTGTTTATATTACTTTGTTGATACCGCCTTCGGTCGATCTCCTTCCGAAGTAATTCTTTCTTCAGATTCTCTCTGGATCCCCAAATCTGGAATGGCATGTTAAATAAAACAATGAAAAAATGTTAATGAACAAATGAAATAAAAAGCTATTGCAAACATCAACATTATCAGAGAATTACCAACATTTTATGATTGCTTAGAATTTAGATGTAAACACAATTCTGAGGATGACATTATTAAAACATCATTATGCAGGGCAAGATGTCATTTTGTAGAACAAGCAAGTATAAAGTATATTCACCTGGTACACATATTTACATCCATTTAAAATAGCATGTAACAATAGAATTCCAAATATTTTTTAACGCATCTTACTATCAACAAATGTGTGTCAAATGTCTAGTCAGAGCTACAAATTACTATAAGTTTCATTACTACGAGTTTATGAATAAGATAAGATCTGAGTTGATCTTGGGATGAACTGCTCTCATGTATGAATAAAACATACTAACAATAGCTGCACTCCAAGTATAGAACTTAACACTTAAAATCATTTAAAAAATAACTAAGCAATCCCGGTCTCACCGAGTCAGGTCTTTACTTAAAAAAAAATTCAAGACCCAAACTCGGGCCCGCCGCACAGAGTCAGGATGAGATGGGAGTCATAGGATTTACGACCTGTCTCTGGTTGGCTAAGGATCCTTTCATAATGACAACGTTCCCAAATCCTCCCAACATGTAAATCTGATTCATTGCATGCCTAGAGGTGTCTTGGCTCTAGGATCTTTGTAAACAAATGTGGTATGATCCCGAGATGGCCGCCTTTGTCAGTCTTTCCAGAAATCCATTTATTTGGGATCTATTGAGTCCCAGATTCTAAGAAAAGTATATACCAATTTGGCTGGCAGTCCTCTCGCTCCCACCTCATATATATGTGTTTTATCAAAAAATGTGCGTAAAGTAAATCACTCACTAAAGGAGCAGTATGGTTCAGTTTCAATGTTATATTTCATACTGATGTAAGAATGACAAATGGGTGAATCAATTTATGTTTCACCTCAGTAGCCTTGGCCTCCACATCCCTCCTCCAGTAGACGGTGATGGGAGGCTCCAGCTCGTAGGGAGATCGCCGCTTGGTCTTTGGCAGCAGCTCAAGATGTGAGGGCTTCAGCAGGAAGTCTGACATGGCTCGCACAGGGGTGATGAAGTTCCTCTCCAGGGATGATGCAGTCAGGTCAACTCGGACTCTTTTCACCGGTTCAGCTGGAAATAAACAATCTTTCTTTGATCCCAAGCGATAAAATTGAGGACTACACGGGGAAAACAAGGAATGTCAGCAAAAATCAGAAAATAAGTAAGTACTTAAAAAAAAAGTAAAATCTAATCGCATCTGTGTGTATCTAATGCTCTGCAAAATTTATAATGCAACAGCAGTCAAATACCTTTACCAAAGACTCCATTCAGCCTTACAGCAACTGGGTCTTGCTTGAGAATTGGAGGGCTCTTTGAGGTGTGACACACACAAAAACAGCGGTCACCAAATAAATAATCCTAATATAATAATAATAATAATCGCTATTACAGTTTATGGCGGTATTTCCGGTTCTTTGTGACATGCTATAACCATGATTTTAAATTTCAAATTTTCATTTACTCATAATGTTCTTCAACTGAAATTCCTTGTTCTTCCCCTGTAGTCTTCAAATTACAGATGTACATGGCTTGAGATGAATTAAGATGACAGCTTTATGAGGACGCTGTGTTGACTTAAGGGCCTTTAAAATGCTATAATCAATGTTATGACTTTTGATTTCTTCAACAAAATAATTCATATTTTTTTAGCTGTTCAACTAACTTCACATTTAACTGTAAAAAGTAATGTTATACAAGATGTTGGCTTTATTTTTCATACTCACTTTCTATAGTTCCAAATTTTTGACATCGCCGCTGATATCTTATGTCTCATATTTTTGTTTTACAGGCATTTATTATGGTGTTTCATGGCACGTTTGTTACAATGGTAAGAAACAGACAATCATCTATGTCTTTTCTATTGATCGATGCATGAAAAACTGCTGAACACAGCAGCCGATTCAAAGGCATGGAAAGATGGGAGGAGGCATAGATCTAAGAGCCCGTTCCCACTTGTCGGGTGTCGGATCCGTATATTAATCGGAGGTGCCAGAGGCAGAACATTTCGGACAAAATCGGTTTCCGATAAGTGTGTAATGTTCTGCCACTGGAACCTCCGATAAATAGTCGGATCCGACACCCGACAAGTGGGAACGAGCTCTAAGAGTGAACTAAGAAAAAGCTGAGGAGGATGACGAAGAAAAAAGAATGCTTACGTGTTGGTGCAGGTACTTCTGCGACAGCGCTTGGTGCTGGACCTTTAGTAAAGGTTAAACTTGTGATGGTAGAGTCCGGACCAATTTTTGCTTCCACTATCAACTTCTTTCCATTAGATTTTACTTCTAATTCCTTCACTACGCTAACTTCATTATCAACATTAAATTTCCCAACTTCTGATATATTGTCATTGCTGGATACAACACTTGAAGGAGGTAGTCCTTCATTTTTATCCAAATCCGGTGCTATTTTACTGCCGTTGTCGGAAGTGTTGCTATATGAAAGCCAGCCATTGATGAGCCTCAGACGACTGGTATCGCATACTTTCTTCGGATTGCAGACTAGGATATTAAATTTACGCTTGGACAGTCCAACTTGAAATATAAAAAATGGACTAGAAAACGATTTGCATGCATTTTGTCGCAAATGATTTGCCAGCAACAGAGATCGAGGCAGCATTGTGATTTCTTCAAATACTTAATGTGCACGCAAATTTCTTAGTTATACCTCATCGACCGCTAATACCTAGAAAGTAAATAAAAATGTTACAAATTTAATAATATGAATTGGCATGTCAAAAAAAAAATTCAGTGCATTTTGTACACTCTTACCGATCCATCCTTCGACGTTGTCTTACATATTTTTTGCGTAAATGATAGTTATGATAATAAATTAAATTATTTAAGATACTGGATGTGTTATTCTTTTCTTTTTATTGGATTACTGTAAGGTTTACGTTTCAGCGGCGAAATCTGTCAAAGTCAATGTTGAAAATGTCACTTTTTTATTTGTTTATGGTGAGCGCGGTTTGGCTATTCACACACGCCGTTATAGAGTGTTAGGTAATAAACTCCTTTGAAAAAGGTCTACGTACTTTAAAAAAATGAAATAAAATATGGAGTGAGTATATTTCGATAAGATTAATCTATGATACTTTAAATCCTTCGTTACAATTTATGTTTGCATGTCTCTTATTTTCGATGTATTGCCATTTACAACAAAATATTGTTCTCTATGGCTTACTTTAGTGTGTTGGTACCAATGGTTGATAATGATCTTGTTCTACGGCTCCAAATTCAAATGATAGCATTTCTTACAAATTATCATTGACGTACTTAAATAAAATATTATATATAATTATTTTTGAGTGTTGTAAAATAAATTACTTACTTATTCCTATGATCTTACATTAACTAATCTATAGATATATATTTTTTTGCGTAGCCTTTTGGTTGGTAAGCAGCAGTAAGCAGCAATAAGGTTTCAGTAAATACCTACATGAGTAAATATTGATTCAAACTTAGTAACTCCAGAAACATTTTTTTTCTTCAGATCTTTGTTCAGTAAGTAAAACAAACCAAATACAATGATTAAATATTTTTTAATACAATATGTTAACATGTCTAAGAAATTCATTCAATATTATCTATTATAAACTGTAGAATGCACTGCAATTTATCAGTCCACAAAAATAAAAACGAATTTTAAAAATAAAAAATTAAGTTTAAGCTATTCCGTAGTTTATCTTTGCTCCAATGTTTTACTCTTTATTCATATCAATTATGGATTGATTTACTCCACTTATTAATGCGACAAGAGCAGCAATCATGATGATGGTATTCTTCCATAAGATCCAGTTCCAACGACCCAGGTTTCTGTTCCATCTGTGAATTATTTGGATCAATGCTGGGATCAATAGTCCAAGGGTGGAATAGAAAATGGCGCCAATCAGACCAATAATGGCGTCCAGTTTTGGAATGGCGATTGCGAAGCCAACTGAAAGTAGAAAAATAATTATTTTATGTGCATTGGGAAAATACAGTTGGTTTCCATATTAATAGAGGCAGTACAAACATTTCGTGAGTTATTTTTTTACATTGCTTTTACTTCTAAATACCTTTCATGTGATGGCAAATCTTTTTTTTATTATTTTACTAAGTATGTTAGTAAATATTTTATCTTTATTTCTATCCAACTCACATAATAATATATACGACTATGGCTCTATGTAACGAAGCCCATAGACATCAAAATTCACTTCACACGGCCGGGTTGTTAGGGAAAATGCGCAAAAAATATTTTATTATATGTTGCTAAGAACTGGTGTACTAAACAAGTGTGACGTTTGCCCACCGAGAAATAATACATAATATTTTTAATTTTTGCTGGGTCCACTGGACAACGGTATGAAATATTCCAGCAAATGCGTAGATTCAAAGTAGGTAGTAATAAATGAAGCTCACCTGTTAAAACGACACAGAAAGCCCTGAGAAAAACTTGCGAGAGTCCTTTACATTTTTTGGGGACTCTGGGCTTGAGATATTTCCATGCGATTTCTATGGGGATATAAAACTGCAGAGCATATGTACAGAATATTGCAATGATGATCAGAAATTGCGTGACTTGAGAGCCTCTGAAAAGAATACAAGAAAATTAAAATAAAATTATTTTTTCTTAAACGTAGTTTAATTTTCACAATACTATTAATTTTTATATCTCGAGCACTTTCAACCGTCAATACTCAGGTCATTATCAAGAGTAAAACTACGTTTAAGAAAAAATAATTTTATTTTAAATAAAATGAATTTTCACTGTGTGAATACACAAACCCTACAAAATCTTATAGAATACAAGAATATTAGACTTTTTAAAGTTTGTGTATTCACACAGTGAAAATTCATTTTTATAAATAATTATAAAAAATTATAAAAAACACAGAGTTTTATTTTCACAAATTGAGTATTTATTTCAACCTCAAGTACTTTCGACTTATTTACGTCATTATCATAGGATAGGCTGAATATTGCATAATTTAGTTATTTTGTTTTTGCATAAGTAATTTAGTTTTTTAAAATGTTTTTCGTCAAGTATCCTCTTGATAATGACGTAAATAAGTCGAAAGTACTTGAGGTTGAAATAAATACTCAATTTGTGAAAATAAAACTCTGTGTTTTTTATAATTTTTTATAATTATTTACAAGAATATTAATAATACGAGTAAACACTATTATTATTTCAATTTATAATTTTTGGATGAAATTTTTCAAGCAAAACACTGTTTATTTTCACTATAGACTTTATTTAAAAGATCAAAATCTTTAAAACAAAATTACGAACGTTTTCGACCTAGAAGGTCATCATCAGGTATGATTTGATTACAGAAATTAATTTTATTTTATGAAATTTTGTCAATAGGTACAAATGATGTCAGGTAGGTAAAACACATACAGTAAGATTTTAAATTAATGAAATAATTAAATAAATTAAACAAGTAAGAGAAGATCTATTAGGTAATAACTAATTAATTAATTATAAGTCCATTTTAATAATAAAATAAAATAAATAAAATAAAATTGGTCAAAAGGTATAAAATTCAGTTTGGTAGGTAAAATATTCAGTAAAAATTCTGTTAACTTTAAATTAGTTTTATGGCAATTATGAAAGAATAAGAATTAATATTAAACGTCATTTGGTGAGACATTATGTATACAAGATAAAGGATAGATTGAAATAAGTATAAATCAAAGTTGGAGGCTAAAACGGTCAAAATTATCAAAAATAGATCAAAAAACATCAGAAGGATAAAATTAAAAAGCTAAAAAGTAACAAATAAAACAATTAAAAACAAGAAACAAAGACAAATGCACCACTACACCAGTCATCCCGAAAAATCAAACAGCAAAACCAGTAAACCAGTGTCATCCTACACAAGGACATAAAAATTATAAATTGAAACAAAATGAATTTTCACAGTGTTAATACACAAACAATACAAAATACTATTTTTTTTTTTTTTTTTTTTTAGTGTTGATCTGTTAACACAGTGAAAGTCCATTTTTATAAATATTTAAAAATATAAATGGTAAAACATTGTTTTAATTCACTTTATTTTATTTGTTTATGCTCGAATATTTTCGCCTAATGAGGCATCTTCAAGAGCAGAATGGTTACAAATATATTTTTATAAAATAATTTTCAAAACAATTTTCAAAACAACTTTTTTTCCCAAAACAAAAGCAAAATTCATAGACAAAAATTTTTTTTAAACACAAATGTAAGATTCAAAATAATAAAAAATAAACAATAATGCATTTTTGAATCTTACATTTGTGTTTAAAAAAAATTTTTGTCTATGAATTTTGCTTTTGTTTTGGGAAAAAAAGTTGTTTTGAAAATTGTTTTGAAAATTATTTTATAAAAATATATTTGTAACCATTCTGCTCTTGAAGATGCCTCATTAGGCGAAAATATTCGAGCATAAACAAATAAAATAAAGTGAATTAAAACAATGTTTTACCATTTATATTTTTAAATATTTATAATACAAAATACTATTATTATTTTTATCCTTCTTGCTCCATAAATGGGGATTAGCTCCATCTCCAGGGTGTGACTGTGGGGCGGAGAATCAGACTGTCCGGCACATAGTGGAGGAGTCAGAAGGCATCAGAAGACATCCTCTTGGCCTGAAAGACCTCCACAAAGCCACCAGAAGCGCTGTCCTGCTAGATTCCTTACACATTGAATATCAATCCAAGTCGGAGCCTGCTAGCGCTTGCGAAAGAACTCCATAGATAAAAAATCATAGAAGATAGGTACACCTTATTTTTGGAGACGAATCGCTATCTCGTCGCCTTCAGTCGCCCTTTCTACTTTCTCTTCTTCTGTAAGTTCCATTTCCAACGACAACTTCGTGGCATCTTTACATTAGATCCTATGCGGCTCTAAATAAGGATTTTGTGCTTTTATTGAACCATTGTTGCAGGTCTTTGTACGCCCTTGAGTTTTTTTTCCTGAATAAAAAATGTACTGCACTTGAAGTTGGTTTTAATAAGAAGATACATACATTGAATTGATGTCCAGGTTTAAGGTGACGCTTCCCATAACATCCTCTCCAAACTTCCAGTACCCCAGGAAGCCCAGGACAGCATACAGGATGACGACTATGGCCATGGATATGTTGAGCACCCCGGGGCAACCCAAGAAGTGGCGGGGGTTCTTCATGGAGTTCTCGACTGGCATCACAATTCCTATTCCTTCCATAGCGAATATCACGATGCTGAAAAAAAAACATAGGCTGAATATTGCATAATTTAGTTATTTTGTTTTTGCATATGTAATTTAGTTTTTTAAAATGTTTTTCGTCAAGGTTTTGCGGAGTGTTAACACTTAATTTTCAAGAAAACAGCTGACAGAAAATAGTTTTTAGTTGCTTCAATAAATGATTATTACTTTGATAATGAGAACTGTATATTTTACAAATAAATAATAAATTGTGGCGTCACACGGCAAGGCTGCTAGTGATGGAAAGTTCCGGAACGCACTGAAGACAAGCAAATTTCTGGCATTTTTTGCACCAGCGCCCTTGGAGTGACTACATCACGAAACGGCGCTATAAAGAAATCATCAACTCATCATCATCATCATCAAAAGTTTTCTGTTATTAGTTTGTTGAGAATAAAATAAACATCCATGTATCTTTTGGAGTATCCGTGGAGAAAATGTTCCTAGTCCATTGTAAGAAGTTTACGAAAACTTGTTGTGTTGGGCAAAAACTTCATAAAAATATACAAAAAAAATGCTGAATTAGAAAACTATAATTTACAATCTAGGTTGCAGATGTATAATATATGAACAAATACCTACGGTCTCTCTCTGCAAATACACAACCAAGCAAGATTATTCTGCCTTGTCATCTTTCCTTATAGATGTGACAGACTTTATACATTTGTATTTGAAAACTGTTCATATTTCACAGTATTTGTGGTAAATATCCAATATATTTTATTTAGCTCAGGGGATATTTATTTAATAAGTAGAATAAGCTGAATTTATCTTTCGCGTGCTTGCTTTACTAAGATGATTAATTATTACGACTTCACTACTACGATGAGTTGATAGCGTCTAGTCTAACATCTACACTGCAAACCACCTAAAAGACGTAAGAATAGCTGGTCTTCTGCATCACATGGGGCAAGCCCCAAATAAATTAATCTACAATTAAAAGAAGAATAAGAACACTATAAATTATTGATTATCATAAAAAAATAATAATGAAAAACAATAGTATACCTTATGAATGATGGCAAATTTGTAATATCATTTACCAGTTTCCTTTCACCGATGTCTGGCAAGCCATCAAATATGTAGTAAAGAGTTATTCCGAATACGGCAACCAGGAATATATTTGCCATTGCTGAGATTGGAGCCAAGTAACTGAGGCTCTTTATTTGCACCAAGAGAATCAATGGCAACATTATGAATATGGAGTATGCTTGTCCGGTGTAATCAAATTGATCGGTATACTGGTCGACGAGCTAAAATAAACAGTAAAGTTACGAATCAAATTTGTATAATGGATAAAGACCTCACTTACTTTAGTATTCACCAATCCCACAAACTCTTTCTTGATGACTCAATGTCGTTAAAAAACCCGAAACACAACTAAGTGGAAGTTTACTTCCGCTATCGGCAGCCACTGCTGTTATCGGCAGCCTGCCTGTTCACACACATGCCCTGCTCACTTCCCTTCTGACTCGTCTCGCGCTAATAATATGGTGTAATTTGTTGACACGTTGCCGAAGGGCTCGCATGTGGCAAGTGGAACCTATTAACTTTTACAGGCTAGGAGACTGATCTTACGCCAAACACTTCAATTGAAGTGGGGTTTCCCAACTACCAAACAGGCTGGTAGTCATTTATAGTGAAGGCTGAGTAAGTTTTGTCAGTATTTTGAGGTTTGAAAGAAGCACTGAAACGGGAAATCATTTTTGACACCCTCGGTGAGAATTGAACCAGAATTCTCGGCATGGAATGCTAGCATTCAACCAACTGAGCTATCAACCGGACCGAATAGAATGGTTTTTATTTATCCATCATCCATATAAAAAAAAAAACAATCTATGCATTAGTGAAACCTAAGTGTTGGTAAGATTGGTGAATTCTAGGGTTAATACATTAAGATAAGTTGCTTACTTTTTTCATGGTATTTGCTACGAGTACGACATAGACACAGCAAGCTCCAAGATAGGTGAAAGACAATGCTATATCGATGGTGACTCTGAAAAAAACAAAAAAAATCCAATTGGTGAGGCCGGTGGAAGAAATCTTAAATTTATCTAAAGTGAATCTGTGCAAGATATTTGAGAGCACTTTAAATTATTCCATCGGGATCTAGATTCTGTCTGAGGTAGTCTTATCAATCAGAAACAATAAAATAATTTTGTCAACAATTCTTCTTACATTTCCTAGTGATTAAAAAAATGTGACGGAAAGTTATACAATTTATAATTTAATCGAATTTAGATTAGATTTACGGTCGTCAGAAATTTTTGTAAATTAGATTAAATAACGGAATATTTTTAAGAACCGAACAAGGATGTGTCTCCTAACAATGTTGGATAAGAAGGCAACGAAACGTCGAGAACACTGAGATTGTTCACTAATGGTTTTTATGAATATCAGGCTATTTAGTTTATTTGAATAATTTTTCAATTCATAATTTTGTTTATTTAATTTAAGCATACAAAATTGCAACAGCCAAATATGCACTTTTCATAGTTTCAGCCACAGGTTTCAGCAAAAAAAAGGCCATTTTTTTCTGAGCAACTCAGAAAATCCATAAATTCTTCAATCCTGAGCTTTCTGTATCCAGTCACCAGCGATTCTCATGGTGTCGTCTGACCATCGTATTAGGCCCCTAACAAGATTTATGAAGAAGAATACAATTCACCAAGCTATTTTGCATGGCCATTAATAGACATAAACATTAAAAATAGATAATTAATTATTTAAAATTTTAATGAATTATTTAGTAAAAATTACTCATTGACATTTTTTGAAACAGGGTCAAAGTTGTTGTCGATAGGACACGACGCAGGCGGGGTTCGAATTTGCGATTGTTTCAATAACGCGAATTTGAGAACCGACGCCTTAGCCCTCGACCATACCAGCAACTGTTAGACTGACTAGACGGCTTAAGATAATATTGTCGTTGACAAATATGTAAAACTTGCCTGGATACACCAGAGTATTTTCTGAGGCGCTTTGGTCCGTGTGCAAATACTTGTTCACAAGTTTCGGCATATCCCAATGAAGGACTTTTTACAAGCACGCAAACTTCGTTAGATGTCTTCACCTAGAAACACATACAAATTGTAAATTAACATTTTTCATTCTATTTACATCGACTTTGAGAGACAAACTTCAATAATTGAAAATGGGAGAAAAAGTGTTGAATAAAGTCTGTTGAACTGCGCAAAAAAAAAAAAACGTGACTAAGCTACACATATAGTGTAACTTCTTGCCACGTTATCCCCGAAGGGTTGCGCATGTGGCAAGTGTAATCATTTTTTCTTACAGGTAATGGGGCCGCCTTACGCCAGCCACTTAAGTTAAAGTGAGGGGTTCCCAGCTCTCGAGCTGGTACTAATTTCTTGTGAAGGCTGAATAAACCTTGCCTAAAATGTTTTATTCAGTTTTACCTTCAAGATAGAGATATATCTTTGCAATTTGGATTATAGACTAACATGGATTTTGACTTTTATTACTGTTTTTACGATAACAGTGTCAGTTTTTGTAGTTCTATGAATGACTTCTTATCTAAGAGATGACCTGGGGTGGAAGTCTCGATAACTGCCATTAGATCTGCCTATCGTACCTATTTGAAGAAAGGACGGAATAAAACACGGTGGCGTATCAACAGCCGATACATTTAATATGGAATAACGATCAGCTGTCCAGACGCCGCTATTTTTTCCGTCCTATCTTCAAATAGGTACGGTAAGATCTACCGACTGCCGTCGAGACTTCCACCCCCTGATGTGTTGTCGGTTTTTAGCAAACATCATTCAAAAAATGGTTACTCTGTTAGATATTTATCGATACAAACCAGCAGTTGGGCGCAGTGGGTGCAAATGTATCCAATCAGAATTGTCGCAGCTACGCCTACGACCATACCGGAGTTCTTGAAAGCGAGTGGCATGGCAAGGATGCCAGATCCTAGCGATGATTTTAAAAGATTCGCAAGCGATTTCGCATCTCTGAAAAAACATTCAAGTTTTATCAGAAAGTGTCAAAGCATATTATTTCTTGCCAATGGCAACATAACTTAAATATATGCCTTCCAAATACTGCGCCTCCAACTTTTGTTCTCCACATTCTCGAATTTATCACAAATTTAATAAATCAAAAGGTTCTTCTTATTTTTTTTCCTCAGCTCCTGGACGTAGACCTCCTACAATCCTCTCCATGTTTGTCTATCGGTTGCTGTGTTCAGCCATCCTGTGCCTGCAGTTCTCTTGATGTCGTCCAGCCACCTCGTTAGGGGTCTCCCCGCTCCCCGTTTGGACATCCTGGGCCGCCACTGGACGATCCTTTACGGCCACTTGTCCTGGTCTTGCCTTGCGACGTGACCAGCCCAGCGCCACTGTAAGCAGGCCACTCGCTGTATGACATCAGTGACACCAGTGCGTCTACGGATCTCCTGGCTTGGAACCATGTCTCTGAGACTGATTCCCAGTATCCTCCTTTCAATGGCTCTTTGGCATGTCTTCAGTCTGTTGGCGCTATACTGAGTGAAACCTTATGTTTCCAAGCTATAGGTGGATATTGGAAGCACGCATGACTCAAAGACCTTTTGTTTGAAGTTTTAACGGGCATTTTTGTGGCATTGAAGTGTATTTTGTCACAATTTGTCATTTCGTGACATCAAAAGGCTATTGTTCACAAATATTCAGTGGTATTGTAAACAGAGACAGTCGCTGAGGTAGTTAGAGTTTGACGCCAAATTTAACCGCCCTGTTCACACAGAACGGTTTCTGCCTAAGTCCGGTCACGAAATGTATGAGGTCCATGCTAGGTTGTGTGAAATATACAATATACTATTCTCATTTAATAGGCGACGCTCAATGCGGCACCAGTACCCTGAGTACGAGTTGCAAAACTTGAGTAAAGTAAAGTTTACGGAAAGTAATAAAGATTGGTTTTCCCCAAAATCTGCTGTTTTTGTTTGTTTGAACTTGATTTTCTTCATCACTGTAACTCTTTTGCTAAGACCATTAAGTGTTTTA
Source organism: Agapetus fuscipes (assembly GCA_951799405.1). Classification (NCBI taxonomy): domain Eukaryota; kingdom Metazoa; phylum Arthropoda; class Insecta; order Trichoptera; family Glossosomatidae; genus Agapetus; species Agapetus fuscipes. The sequence continues at coordinate 9,566,006 of OX637353.1, read as the reverse complement.
AAAAAAAACGGCAGGTTTTGGGGGAAATCACTCTTTACTACTTTCCGTAAACTTTACTTTACTCAAGTTTTGCAACTAGTACTAAGGGTACAGCTAGACGCTACTACATATACTAAGCTACGCGTATACATACTGTAACTTCTTAACGCGTTTTCCCCGTAGGCGTCGCATGTGGCGAGTGGATTTATTTATTTTTACAGGTGAGGGGGCCGGCCTTTCGCCAACCACTTCAGTTGAAGTGTTTTTGTTGTTGTTGTGAAGGCTGGGTAAACCTCGCCGGTATTTTTTATTTTGGGTTTGAAATAAACACCGAAGCGGGAAATCATTCTGGGACACCTTTAGTGGGATTCGAGCCCGAGCTCTCGGCAAGGAATGCAAGCACTCTAACAACTGAGCTATCAACCGGACAGGATAGTGTGAAAAGGAAATAATTGAGAGAAATCAAAGATTCTAATTAAAAAGTGAAAGTGTTGTCTGTGGATGACATGAAATAACGCGTACATAGGAACAAATATTATTTTTAGTGGCATGAAAATATTGTGCATTTTTAATACGTGAAACCACCGTGAAACCTTTTAACGAGTTTTTAATCAAATATAATAAAATAATAAACGTCAAAATATTATAATAAATAACTCAATAAATACACAAAAAGGTAAGTACATAATAACGTCGTAAAATCATGTATAAGTAAATAATAGTATTTGTGTACTCACGAGTTTGGGTATTTGACATTTCGATGGTCGAATGGATTATATGCTTCTTGATCGTTTTGGACATCTCCATGGGATGGGATGTATTTTGGAAGCTCCAGCGGCAATTTTCCAGGAGTCAAAATAACCCTGAAAATAGTGTCTGCGTGTTAAATCATGTTTTTGTAAAGCCTACCTATGAGATGAGAGCTGTACTAAAACAACTAATACTAAGTTTCAAAGATATATATTATATTAGATTCACATTAAATGCATTCCCATAAGCAGACACGTATGAGTTCGTGCTTATACATACCACATCTTACAAAACCGAATCTCAAATGAATATAAGCCCTGCAGCTCTTGCCGACCTTCTCTGAAATAAAGGTGACATTGACAAAGTGAATATTTTTTTACAGTATAGGTGGTCAGCTTCATACCAACCTATAAGTAAAGGAACTGTAAAAATTGTTTATTTATTCGAATGTAGATTTAATAAATTTTTTGTTTCAGAGATGTTATGAATCTTAAAAAAAGTTTAAAATTGTATTATTTTATTATTAGAATGAAGTAACAAATAAGTTTAGTAAATGGATTATAAACAGTGAATGAAAAATGATTACATGAAAGTAAAAAAAACATTTTCTTCAATCGATAATACTGTAAAAAAATGGTTCACTTTGCCAATGTCACCCCTGCTTCAGGGAAGGTCGGCAAGAGTTGCAGGGCTTATGTTCATTTGAGATTGGGTTTTTTATATTGTAGGTCCACATGCGGCATGTGTAAGCGCAAAATTGTGCATGTCTGCTTTTAAGAATGCATTTAATATGAATCTCAAATGATACATATCTTTGCAGCTTAGATTTAGATAATAATACCACCCCTAAGCGTCAAACTGACGTTTACATTTCAATAAACAATATTTTTGTCATCCATTTTTTAATCAATTTAGAAGTAAACTACACGCGTAGCAATGTTTATAATTTTGATTCACAGAGTTAAACCAAATTATATAGCATTAAAAAACATGAAATACTTATACAATGAATGCGTTTATTATTTTAGTAAGTATAAAGAATAAAAAACAAATATATATATATTTGACTTACGTGGAGCTAAAATTTAGATCTTCTCTCTTCTCAGTCATGTTGCACAATAAATACTTTTTAACAACGCATATAATATCTACAACTAAGTGTAATCCATTAAAAAAAATACAAAATATTATAATTGTTTGACACTTTTTGTTGCAAAATATTTAATAATAATAATAATTGCTGATTTATAGACTTGAATTTTTTTTTTCGAATTTGCAAAATTACAATTTTCCACTCGAGTTTGAAAAAAAACTGGTATAGAATGCAATTAGTCACATGTGGTTATTCTGACAATGCGCTAAAGAGATTTTCTCGCAAGTTAAACAATGTGTTGAAAAAAAAAAACTGTCGTAGATACTAATTAGCTACAACAGGTCCGGTCTGAACATTCACCGATAACTGTCGCACTATAATTAAATGATTTATTTACTTATTAGGTGTATTATACTAATAAGTTATGCAAATATTTTAGTATAAGTAAGTAGGTATTATATTGTGATACTTACAAGAAGTAAAAAATAACAAAAAAATATTTTTCGATCTTTATTGATGGTTGGATTTGTATCTATACATTGTTTTTTAATTTTACTTAAATAAAATTTAATTCTTTTTCATTTAAGAGTGGTATATAGTTTTATACCCTAAATCTGCCGTTTTGTTTCCTATACTTTATGATCTCAGCAAAAAAGGGACAATGGTGAAAAAAAACAGGCGTGTTATTATATTATATGTTATTATGAGTGTTATTATAGGCGCGTATGTCAATTTGTTATCAAAATTATGAAGGTTTTTTCATTACTGTTACTCTTTTGCTAAGACCACAAAGTGTAAGAAACAAAAACGGTAGATGTAGGGTATAAACCACTCTTAAAAAAAAAAAATATAACCAGTCTTAGAAAAAGAAGACGATAACAGCTGTCAATGAGGTCTGAACATTTTTGAATTTTGAATTGAAATAATACTACCGTGCCTAGCAATCAATAACAAAATATTTGTTTGCCCTTTTCCTAGCAACCCGGCCGCGTAATGTGATGAAATATGTGATCCACAGTTGTAGGAAAAGACATATTACTGGAGAGATGTTTTCCGGGATCTGTTGCCGTGGTCTGTGGGAGCTGGAGCTTCCAGACGTTTCGCCCATGTCTACGATGGGCTTCTTCAGCGTGAAAGAGAAATCATGAAGATGGTCTTGATGAAACTGCGATGTGAAAAACATCCGGAAGCATCAGCTCCCACAGACCACTGCAACAGATCCCGGAAAACATCTCTCCAGAATCATCAGCCGGCTACAAATAGATAAAAATAGATAAAAAAAACTTTTTTTCACGTAAGTACCTAGGTACATTTGTCTTTAAAAAATAAAATGAATTCAGCTCTGTTAAAGATGTATTATTAAAGAATAAGTGTACACAAATAATATTATACGTTTGTAAGTAATATATGTATGAGTACAGAAGTTTCTGAAATATTTCAGTATACTTAGATTTCATAGTAATAAGATGCATGTATATAATTATTATCAAATTGTTTTAAAATAAAATTAAAATAAGCCACGTAATGAAAAAAAACTAGTATCAGTAAATAGAATTCGTAAGAATTTGATGTGCACTTACTTTAGAATTATTTCGTCTTAGTTTGCAAAATAAATTAAAACAGTCAGTCGATACGTAGGAATATATTATACTCGTATAGTCGATATTTGTACTGCTTTCAAAACAAAAATAATTTCAGAGAAATTGAAATTGGAAAGCGTATGAAAATTTTCAATAATATTGAAAATTATTTATAAGAAAGAACATTTATCTTTTTTAAACTTTTCAAGAGAACACAATGGTGTAAGTTAGTGGAAAGTACTTGAGGTGAAATAAATCCTCAAATTGTGCCAATAAAACTCTGTGTTTTTTTTTTTTTTTTACTTTCTCATAAAAAAGAAATCACTGCAAAATGTCCAAGCGTTAACTTACATGTACCTGCTTGTGGGAATGCATAAAATATGATTATTAAGTGAATTGAAACTGTGTGTTTTTTTACAAAGATAAAAACATAAAATATGAGCCTACAATGTAAATGTATTTTTGCAACTTAGATTATTATAGATCACCTCAAACTAAGTGCAATAAATAAATTGTACCGGTTGTTAGCTTTGTTTCAGGTTAAATAAACAAGAGTTGCAAAGTCTATAACATGCATGTTGACGCCTACATTTTATATGTGTTAATACTCACAAAAGAAAATTCACACTTCCAATTAACATGAACCCTGCAACTCTTGCCGCTTTTTTATGTAACAGGAATGGCATTGGCAACAGTGAACCTTTTATCCATTCTTCTTCTTCATCTTCTTATACATTATGGGCTATCTATTAGTCAAGTTGAAGCCGACGCCGAGTTATGGGAGTGAGGGGACCATGGAGGAAAGCAGCACAAGACAGAGAGTCCTGTAGGATTGTGGTGCGAGAGACCCTGAGCCTTCAAGGCTTATGAGCCGAAGAGAATAAAGTAAAGTAAGTATCAGTCAACGAAATAAGTTGGCATAAAGATGCCCATCCATCCTGTAAAATTGATTTAATTTGCCAATGCCACACCTATTGCAGGGAAGGTCAGCGAGAGTTGCAGAGCTTATGTTCATTTTGGATTTGTCTTTTTTATGCTGTAAGCTCACATAAGGCATGTGCAAGAACGAGTTTATGCGTGTCTGCTTATGGGTCTATATCTATAATCTAAGTTGCAAGGATATATTCATTCAAAGCTCTCAGATGTATGCCCACAAACAAACACGCGTAGTTCGCGCTTACAAATGCTGATTGGGTACTTACAAATAAAATCCAAACTCAAATGAACATAAGCCCTGCAACTCTTGCCGACATTCCCTGAAACAGGGGTGACATTGGCAAAGTGAACCGTTTTTTACAGTATGGGTGGTCAGCCTCATACCAACCTATAAGTCAAGGAATGGGTAAACATTTAATATGAATCTTATTTTAATGGAATACCCTTTTCTGAACAATGCTATTTTTCATCTTTCCACATTCAGTACATTTTATAATTACAGTTATTACTTAGTTTACAAAACAAATTACACTCAGAATATTATCTCGTATTTGCTGAGGGATCTGCCATGCATAATTGTTCTGTCAGATGGATTAAAGAAGACAATAAGACTTAAGGAATAATTGTACCTACAGCTTACCGTTGATAAAGAAGCCATCTCAATCTTTATGTGAAGGTTGTTCACTCATTCGTTATTCATGCACAAACATTGTCTTGCAAAGGCACTGCCAGTGCGTCATCTTAGTGTTTGTTTGTCTTATGTCCATCAGATGTAACTTCTTGCTGAAGTGTTGCAGCCAGACTCGGTACAGCTCATATCGACGGTTAAAAGACAATAAGCGACAAACTTAATTGTTCAGGAGAGCAGTTTAAAGTGTGAGATTGCAGAAAAATGGAATAACTATTTTATTTTTTATCATATTGTTAAAATCAAAACAGCTCTAAAATTAAAAAAAAAATAAAGGCATTTATTGGCATTCCTATTTATGTGGTTTTACGATTTTTTTATGTCGCAAGCGCCTTTCGGTCAAAAAATGCCAAAATCTTGTCGATTACACCAAAACCATACTTCGAAAACGCAGTTATTTGCTTGGGCATAAACAACTCAAAAATCATCGTAGAGCGATGGGAGTTAGCGCATTAGAAAGAGCGGAAAATTTCAAGTAGGATGGCATTCATAACTCATTTTTGACCAAAATATCGCTTCTTTACTGCCTTTTAACCGTCGATATAATTCGGAGTTTTACTTATCTGCTTCATTAGATACTACGGACCAGGGACTTACCAACACAGTATTTTAACTGAGGGTAGGCAGCAATATGGAATTGTTCCGATTCCCGGAGGAGCAAATATTAATTTGTCGTACAAAACTATAGGTAACTATATCCCTACATACCTACGTGGCGTTTCAATCTGATTTAATCTAAGTTGCAAAGAATTTTTCACATTTAATGTTCATATCAAATACATGCCCACAAACAGACACGTATAAGTTCTTGCTTGCAAATGCTGTATGTGTAATTACAATAAATAAAACAAATCTCAAATGAACATAAGCCAAGCGACTTTTGCCGTACCTACTTCCCTGCAACAGGGGGGACATTGGCAAAGTGAACCATTGTTTACAGTATGGATGGTCAACCTGTGATGTCAACCTACAAGTCAAGAGATAAGTTCAAGGTCTTTTGAATTTAAGAATCATTTAAAGTTTGTACTTATTTAATCCACTTTTTCATTTTGTAATTTAATAAGTAAGGCAACTACTATTTGCCTTTATTCAAGTCTCGTCACTGCTTCTGACTATGAATAATATAACTTAAAATTATCTAAGATTATGCACCACATTTATCAAGCAGGTTTTCAGTGAAAATTTTACTCATAAACAATTATTATGTTTTACTTATACCTCAGTTTTTCAGTAGTATCTTTATTATTGTTACTTTATGCCTTTACAGCTAAGGTAGATTAAATAAGTAATTACATAACCATGTCTTCTAATTAAAATTTTGACTGAAATCTTGTCTTTCAGGAGTTATGTATTTTTATAGCACAAGCCGTAATTATAAAAATCATAGATACCTACAAAGTACTTCATATTAATTATTTAGTACGAAAAATATTTGATACAAAAAAAAAATCAGTTTCTATTTTGTACAAACAATTTGTTTTTCATGCTTGTAAATAATAAAACTATCATAAAGAACACTACAAAGAGTTTTTGCTAACGCAGCATAGATGTCGCTTTTACGTCTTTTTAAGTGATAAAAAAAGTTTTGTTGTTGTTCTAGGTTCCTACCATAATTTATTGTTTCTGAAAAATTACTTCTTTCTAAACAATTTTTTTTTTGATACCTAATTCTCTGTTCCCGATATCAAAGGTTTTATTTTTTTCAAAAGGTTCAGTCAAAATTACCAGTTTTAAAATAAGTACCTAGTAAAAGAAAGGAATGATTATTGAAATATCGTTTTTCAATACTCGTCCATCCGATCGATAGCTCAGTTGGTAGAACGCTCGCGTTCAATTCCGGAGGACTAAAGTTCATTCCCCACTAAGGGGATTTCCATTCAAACACAAATATCATTAAACCGGCATGTTTTACTCAGCCTTTCACAATAAATTAATGAGAATTTTCTCCACCTTGAAGAGCAGAGAAACCGCTAATTCACGGTAAGTACTAGTTGGCGTAAGACTGACCTCTTACCTGCTGAAACGCATATGTTCCAATCATCACTTGCAAAAAGTTGCAGTGCAGTTTTGCGTAGCTTTTTTACGTTTATGTAAATTTCAAACCCAGTTATTTAGTTACAAAATCAGACGTCTAAACATTAAGCTATCGTGCTACCTAAATAATAAAAAAAAACTATCTTCAATCTCGCAGTTAAATAAGTGGAAATCTAAATTCTTAACTTCAGACAGCTCCCGTCCTACAAAAAAACAAATCTTTGAAAGTCAAAAAAGGTGTTAAAATAATGATTTAAGTGTTTCATCTGACCCGATCTTCCGTTAAATACAGGTTAGCTACAAAAGGTGTTGATTAATTTTTAATCTTCGTTTAGATCTATTTCTCTCCCTTGATGTAGGGTAGATGCCACATGTAATATGGCCTTACAGATTATATTATTTTTAATTATCTCTGTGTTTTACACTCCTTTTTTGTAGATAATATGTTGTTTGATTTTGTTAATTTGTTGATGTGTGGAGTAATCAATATTAACCTTTGATTGTGAAAAAATAAAAATATTGTCGAAGTAGGCACCTGCCTGTGTATTTCAGGAAAAGGTTACATAAACATTGATAAATATGTTTGACGTTACTTGAATCTATAAATAATCTCATAATGAGGTCGGAATATTTTTTCTCGGTGAGCTAACATCTTGTATGGGACTGCCGCCCTTAGCATTTTTAGAAAGTCTTATCCATGATCGGAGAGGGCCCTTGAGGTGTGACGCACACAAAAACGGCGCTCTCTTATCATTTGTAATTTAAAATAAATTAGCCTGATATTATTAGCAACCAAAAACCAAATATTTATAAGCTTTCTCCCTAGCAAACCGGTCGGGTGACGACACAATCTTGTTTATGCCAATCCATGTATGGGTCTCATTTAAACAAAAAAAAAACTTATAAATCCAAAAAAACTTTAAAAAATCTAAAAGTTGCTTCACACAAGTTGGTAACAAGAATTTTTTCTACGACTGTTTATCTTATTATTTTGGATTGACGCGCTATTAAATAATATTTTTCACTACAAGAATCAATGGTTTTTTCCCAGTTTTTTTTCTAATACCAAAAATAATACCTACATATATTTTGGGGTACCTAATAAAAGGCTAAATCAACTGTGGTGGCTAATACCTAGTGGCGGGTGTTGCAGAGCATATCTCACACGTATTTTGACCGCGGGGGACTCATAATTATAATACATGGGGCCCCATATTAGTACGGCGGCCTTACCTACTCACTACGGCAGTGGGCTTATGTTTATAAGTTAAAGGTACGGGGAGCGCCACACCTGGAATCTTTAGGACCCATTTCGTACAGATACGGCATTAGTTTATATAGGACAGAGTTAAATAAAAAATAATTAAATTCTAGTTCTAATCTAATCTAATCTAAGTTGCAGAGATATGTAACATTAGGGATTCATATTATATGTATTCTCACAAGCAGTCACGTGTCTATATGAACGAAAAAACTAACAGTTGTGAAAATCTTACAAAATAGAGACTCTAAAAAAGATTTTTGAAATAATACACAAAACTAATGTCAAAGTTGATTTTTGTCTAAAAGCAAAAATATATAGACATTTAAGGCTCATTTTCAATGCATGCCTACAAGCAGGCGCATATAATTTTTCGCTTACACATGTTGCATGTGTACATACAAAAATAAAACAAACATCACATGAACGCAAACTTTGCAACACCTGCAGCCTTTACCTGAAATTGGTTGAGCATTGGCCAATTGAACCAAGTTTGTACAGCTTGGAGGGTCAGCCTCATACCAACCTATCAGTTAAGACACACAAAAAATTCGCAATGTGAAATCATTACAAACTTAAAATCAAATAAATCTATATTAAAGTTTATAACTAAAATTAAATATCGATGTTGTAGTTTGTACTAAAAAATAATGAATCAGGGAGTACGTAGTTTTTCAAAAAATAATGTTAAAAGTAGGTAAATAAAAATAAAGTTCATTTTTTGGAAAACCTTGAAAAGAAACGTCAAGAAAAACGATGATAAAATCGACAAGTAATTCTAAAGTTTACCAAAAATATTCATGTGCTTATTGTAGTGCAAATCCAATACCTCCCTTTTTGGCAATGACTTTCTACCGCACGTTCATACGACTGGGCTAAATATATCATTAGCGCTGATCCAGATAGGCAATAAAATAATTAAAAATGATTGCGAAATAATGTAGCACTGACCTCATTAAATCAACCCTTTTCTTTCGCATATTGTGAGTCACGTATTAGATAATTCTTACTCACACAGGTGCCTAACATGGTTAGAGCTCCCATTGAGTTATTTTATTGCTGAAACCGAACTAGCTCATGGCATTGTAACATATTATGAGGCTAAATTGTCAACCGGACCTTTCAACCACAGAGCTCTCAAACACAACATACAGTTTCTGTCACTGTATCCTGCCACCGTTTCACTAGGGGTGTCCCGTACCTCCTCAGATGCGTCTCCACTTTTTTTTGTCCTTGCATACTCTCTTCAACATTCATCACTTTCTTCAAACGTACCTACTCTTCTCTTATTCTCACTCTGCAAAAAAAAGGCTCAATTTGGAATGTGAGTAAGTTTGGTTTCATAGCTTCCATGTTTAGCTGGTTCTCATTTCTTGTAAAGATGGACTTCCCCAGTATTTTATTATGGGTATGAAATAAACACCGAGACTGGAAATCATTTTAAGCTTGAAATTGAACCCTTGCCTTTTGACATGGAACACAAGCATGCTTACAACTCTGCTATCTGAATTGAATTATTTAAAATCAAATTTCTCATCTCATCTTTTAAAAATGTAATTTGTTGTGTATGTTCCTTGACTCATAGGTTGGTATGCGGCTGACCACCCATGCTGTAGAAAATGGTTTGCCAAAAACTTTGCCAATGTCTTCCCTGTTTTCAGGGAAGGTCAGCAAGAGTTGCAGGGTATATGTCCATGTGAGATTCGGGTTTTTATATTGTAGGACCACATGCGGCATGTTTTAAGCGCGAACTTGTGCATGTCTGTTTGTGAAAGTGCATATAATGTGAATCTTTAATGTTACATATATTTTGCAACTTAGATTAGATTAGAAATAAATTAGGTACCTATACAACATTAAAAATACTTACGTATCCACCCACAGCCACTTTTAATAGATTCCATATTGAACACCATTAATTTATTGGCAAGGTTCAATGTATAATTATTTTACGTTATATAATCCGTTTTTTGAAAGTGTTTTTTTTTTCTTTTCGAGACAAGGGCGATACTATGAAATTTTTAAGCTGCTTATGGTTGCTCGAATTAAAATCATGGGTTGGAGAATGTGGAGCAAGTTCTGTTGAGTATATCAGGTAGTGAGGTGATTTTTTATCGTCAAGGCAAAGTGTCTCATTCATAGCTGATCTTAATATTATGCAAATAGGAATAATTGGTAATAATATGCTGATTTTGTTTATATAAGCTTGTTGCTACCGTGTCGAAATTTTCAAGTTATGTTTGTGTAAAGTTGGAGTGACAATCACGGCAATTATTTATTGAATGCAAACAACTATTTCATATAGTCATGCTAAATTATCACTTTTTTTTAAGTTTTCCTCCTTATGGTTTTTTTAAGAAGATCGTTCTTATCGAGTGAATCCAATATTTTTTTGTAACTACACTAGCGAATGAGTGGGATATTCAGAGTCATAACAAAAGGAGAGAGTGCATGAAAAAGATTATGACTCTGAGTGAAATGAAAGAAGTATGTAAGGACCGAAAGAAATGGCGGTTGATTTGCAACAATGGCGGCTAACTTTATTTTAATTTGGATCTGTATGTGCTTTAGTCAGAATTTTTGTAAATCATTTCTAATTTTTTTGTGCTCCTTGACTGATAGGTTGGTATGAGGCTGACCACCCGTGCTGTAAAAATCGGTACACTTTTGCCAATGCCACCCCGGTTCAGGGAACGGTTTCATGTGAGGTTTTGCTTATTTGTATTCACACATGCAGAATGTGTAGGCGCGAACCTACATGTGCCTGTCTGTGGGCATGCATTTAATATGAGCCTTAAATGTTAACATATCTTTGCAGCTTAGATTAAAGATTATAGAAATAATATGTATGTACAAGAAAAATCGAATTTGAACCATGAAACTAAGACGGAACTCAGCTACACATATAGTGTAACTAATTGTCGTCTTCTCCCCGAAGGGATCGAATGTGGCGAGTGGATCCTATATTTTTAACAGGTATGGGGGACGGCCTTAATCCAACCACTTCAGTTGAAGTGAGGGTTTCCCAGCTCCCCAGGGGGCTGGTACTCGTTTCTTTTGAAAGCTGAGTAAACCTTTCCGGTTTTTTTTTTTTATGCATGCATGCATATATTATCATGCTTTACAAAGTCAGTGCTATTCATAAAACATTTAATCCGTGGATCATCACTTTTTTGTACGGAAAATTGAGCTTAGGCGCAAGATGAGATTGTTTGTGTGTGTGAGTAGCACCGTATATATTTAACGTAAGTGAATTATTATAAAAACATTTGGTTTAAATTTTTTGTAAAAAAAAAACCAGTCGAAGAAATTATATAACATGTCCTTTGGTAAAAAGGAGTCAAAAGAAAAAGTAGATCACAAATCTGCTCATGGAAACCAGTTTCTTTTGTAACAATTGCGAATTTTATGGTCCAAAAAAATGCTCGTGTAACTGCTCCCATAAATTTTGCGAATCGGATAAAATTTGCATGCCTCATGACAGTCTGTACCCTTAGTACGAGTTGCAAAACTTGAGAAAAGTAAAGTTTACGGAAAATATTAAAGAGTGATTTCTCCCAAAATCTGCCGTTTTTGTTTCTTACACTTTATGGTCTTAGCAAAAGAGTTACAGTGATGAAGAAAATAAAATTCAAACAAACAAAAACGGCAGATTTTGGGGGAAATCGCTTTTTAATTATTGCCGTAAACTTTACATTACTCAAGTTTTGCAACTCGTACTAAAGGTACAAGTCTAAACCAACCATACTCAACCTGCGGCTCGGCAAGCTTTTTTGTGCGGCCCTAAGCACATTTATTATCACTTATCAGGGACGTCATTTACAAAATCATGCAGCAATTATAAACCCGATTTGTCTAAAATTGTTGAAAATTCATCGCAATGTCAAAAATCACACTAATTTTGAAATAAACTTTGGATACATGCTACTTTTGAGTTTTACTTTTTTCACTACTGTAATTTTTAAGGAATCGTATTCTGATAATGAAACTATTATTATTTTGTTTTCATTAATAAGTTTTTAAATCTCAAATTGTTTCATGATTTTTTTTTGTCCTACCAGCATAGTGTTGCGGCCCGCTTAGCTTTTCAAATTATGTATGTGGTCCGAAGACAAAAAGGTTGAGTATCATTGGTCTAAAGCTAAACATTAGCTTATATAACGGTGAGAGTGCAAAAGTGTATGATTATTAATTATTATGTACGCGTTACATTCTTTTTTGTTTCTTATATTTATCTTTCATTTGACCTTATTTTTTGGTTAATTTATCACTATATCTGTGACTGCCGACCAAATTAATTATGAAGTCTGACAAGTTGCATCTGACGCCTTTGCATAGCAGGTTTTAGTTTAATTAAAATCACACCTTACTGGCTATCCCAAGTAGAGCCTTTAAAATATCAAAGTTATAGGACGAATAAATAATCATATTAGTTTAAAAGTCTAGAAGCACTTTCAAAGCAAAAGCACGATATGAAGCACTTTCACACCCTTCCATGAATTCATACACGGTATGAGATCTTCGTCAATTTCTTTCAATATCTTCGCTTCATTACTGAGACAATATTAGTTATCAAAATTTGATACACACGTCTTTTTTGTATCGACACCTTTCTACTTTTTTTTCATTAGATTTGATACAATCGATCGATATATCGGTTTTATTGCCATACTCACGAGGGGAAGCAAAAGGGTTCGATGCCTGTTTATTTCCCTTTTGTATGATTTATGCCTCAGCGCCAACGGTAGACCACTAATTAGATGTAGGTCCCGCTAAATAATAATTTAAAAAAAATCACAGCTGCTCCGAAAGTCCAGTCATATTCATAAAAGGTTTTAATTTTTAATCTGGACTCAAGTAATTTTTTTGCTTACTAAAATGTTGGCTTTAGCCTGGTTTTAGGCATTAACTAAGTAATAAATATAGCTGTAGGTAGTTAAGTATAAACGTGATTCATTCTGAATACGCATTTTGTACCTCATTCCTAACAATACATGTTTTTATAAGAATTGCTTGATATAAAACTGTAATCAAGAGAGTAGACAATATAAACTTAATTTCAGTTAATAATTTTTTTTTCACTTTTGCTAAAAAAAAAGAATGTTTTTATTGTCTGTATATGTATGAAACTAGCATACTTACAAAACGATACAATATTTTTAAACACTGATGTTTGATATTCCCAAGCTATTTTTTCTGTAGAAAGTTCTAAAGTAATGTTAGAAATTCATCACATTTATCATTTGAACTGAACAATTTAATAAAATATTTATTGTCGTGGGAGGTAAAAAATGTATGTAACGTCGCGTTATCATTTATTTACACACGGGAGGAACTGTTCAATCTTCCATACAAAGTTTCAACAGAAAGTAAGTACAGGTAGCGTAAAAGGAAACGCGAATTTGAATACATTTTTTACTCTCCACGACTTGTATACAAGGGGTAAATAAAAAGAAAGAACAATATCTTAGAGACAAGTGTATTTTATTTTTATTTTAGTGAACAAACATAGATTGCTTCACTCTTTGAAGGTCTTATTCTTTACCATGCTCTTTTTTAGTTACGTTCCTTGCCTTGTGGTCAATATCTGTAGGTACTTTGAACGCTATAATAAATTAATATCTATTCTCACATACTAGTACCTACGTATACATATAAGATAATCGGCTGGCCACGTGCCATGGTTATTTTTTATCGTTTTTTGATCGCGTATCATATTTTTAATTTTGTAAGTAAAAAAGTATTTTATGTGAAAGATAAAAAAAATTTACGATGGGTCTAAGTTCTCACATAATTTTCTTGCACATTTATGATTTGCTATTAATATTTGTGTATTCTTCAAGTGGTTTATACATTTTGAAAAAATAATTTTCATTCATTTATTTTTTATTTTTTAAAGATGAAAGTGTATCTTAAATCAAATCATATTTTTGTTTTACTACCAGATCCCTTGAGTGAGATTCAAATTAAGTAAATATTTGGCTTGGTAGATGGTTTTCTAGAATAAAACACATTTGAATTTAACATTTTTATGGATTTTTTATTCAATGAATTCATAACAAAAGCGTGGAGCGTGTGAGTAAATAAAATAATTTACTGGAATAAATTATAACAGTAAGTGGGAATGAAAATGAAACTGGAAATTTGGCTAAGAATTAACATTATTGCACAATAACTACAATTAATTTATTATTTACATTTTTTTTTTAATGCTGACATACATTTTATTCATAAACCTGATAGACTTTGTTTGACCACCACGGGTTGACGTTCTGCGAATATTGGGCGTTGTGAGGAAAGTGCGAATTTTGCAAAAACTGCGTGCTGTGTGGGTACTGAGGACGGAAAGAAATCTGAGGCTTCTTCTGGTAATATTGACCGAAAGGTTTCTGGACTTCGCACACAGTTCCCTTGACCATCTCACTAACAGGAGCAGTGTAAATTCTAAAGTTAACATCAGTAAAATCGAGATCAGCTTCTAGGAACACGGGCATACGATCAGACATCACCCAAAGGTTCTCATCCTCATCAATCTTAACATCACTGGGGAAGACGAGACCCACATCGTCCTTATCCACTACAGCGTGATTTTCTGGTTTGTAAGGCAGCCTGGAGTTCCAGCATCCGATAGCATTCTGGTCAATTAAATTGAAGAACATCAAACCATCTTCGTTCATGACTTTAGATGTCAAATGGCTGTTTGGCGCACGAGATTCAAGCACTCTAAAATCGTGGTAAGAGTTTTCTATGCGGCTTTCGTCTCGTAAGATCCTTGTTGATACGGCAAACTCCCTGTGGCTGGCTAGAGGACTGAAGAAAAGGGTTCTGAATCCGTCTTTCTTGATTGGTGAAAGAGTGATGCCGAAGATACCCTCAGCTCCCCATTGGAAGTTGAGTCCAGCGATGTTGAAGTCTCCCAGGAGTGGGTCGGGCATGAAGAAGCTGTGGCTGAATCTCCAGGATTTGTTTTGTTCCCAAGAGTAGGCGATGAGTCCGTATCCCAACTCGTCGGAGAAGTAGGCGAAGGTGTCGTCACACGATGCTCCGATGTCGACAGCGATGTTGGCAATGAAAGTGTTGGCGTTTGTGTCTTCGGGACGGAATTCGTAGCGCCTGATGCGGGTGTCAGTGTTCAGATCAAACACGTTGATGGCGTACGGGCATGGATTGGTGGTGGTGTTACCTATAAAATAAATACAGACAGTTAAATGTTATTGCGAGAATAAACACAAAAATATCTTCATATCTCACTAAAAAAAATATGTCTCAAAGCAAATTGAAAACTAATGAAGTTATACACGATTTTGATAATGTTGCTATGGTATTGGATGAGCCGACAACAAGGCTTGTGAGTAGAAAAAATAAACCTTTAATATTTTACAACAAAAAAACCTTCAGTCTATGTAAAGATTTATTTTACCTACATTTTTTTTCAACTGAATAATTGGGAGTGTACCTACATTAGAAATATGTGAAAACCTAATTGTTCACGCACTTGTATGAGCAAGTAGCTTTGAGATGAAAAGGCACTATACAAATCCGGAACGAAAATATTGGCATTCTTCCTAGGACGATAAATGAAAAATCACCCTAGAACCTCACACCTCCAGGATTTGAAGCGGCTTTTAGATGTCTACTCCTATTCACAGCAAAACGAGAATAGCAACCAAAAATGACAAATCATCACCCCAATGCTTGTTTGGCTTATCTAACATTTGACTCACAGATGACCTTTAAATGAAATTGTCCTAAGAATCACATTCTACACAATCTGAGCTAAGGAAAAAACGTAAAACACGATAATGCAAGAGTTTAAAAAAAAAATCCTTTCAAACTTCAGTTTTCATAAGACAAATTGGTTCAGGACACAAACAAACATTGCTCACGTGAAATTACCTCTGAACAGAAACAAGCACTAACGGAATGAAATGGTATCACAACAAGACACCTGTTACTGTTACTGTATCCTGCCGCCGTTTCACTAGGGGTGGCCGGTACCTTCACAGATGTGTTTCTATTTTTTTCTGTCCTTGCATAACTCTTTCAAAGATTCATCACTTTCTTCATACAACATCTTCATCTTATTCTCACTCTGCAGGTTCCGTTCTTTCGCAATCTCAACTATTTGGTCAATCCACTCATTCCTCAATCTTCTTCCCCACTCTGTTTCACCATTTCTTCAACATTTATCACTTTTTTCATACAACTCTTCTCTTATTCTCATTCTGCAGGTTCCGTTCTTTCGCAATCTCAACTATTTTGTCAATCCATTCATTGCTCGGTCTTTCCCTTCCTGCTACTTCTAAATAATACTTTACTCGACTGATTGTGTTTATTTAATATTATGAGAAGTTATTTGGTTACCTATTCCGAAGGTTCCAGTGTCGAGCACCCACAGTCTACCGCATTTGTCCGCCTTCATGCGGTAGGCGGTGGTGAACCCAGTGGCGCAGTTGCCCAGCTCGTTGGCCTGCCAGCTAGGATAGGGAATCAGCTTGGGCGACTTCTCGTAGGCGGAATCAGTCTGGATGTAGTTCAGGGTAGCGGGGATACCTGCAACGTTCAAAAGAAAAGCAATATAGAAGGCAATTAAGGTAATAAGTATTGTAAAAAGATCCCTCATCACTGGAAAGAAAGCCTGTAATATTTTAGTCGTAAAGAATCAATGACGGTAACAATAGGTAAATAGGATATTCGAAAAAAATGGATATATATCAATGATGAGAAACTAATTTCATAAATTTCACTAAATTTATTGTATTTTTGAAAAAAATACCTAAATGGCAGCCTTTGATTTTATACGACTCATTGAATGATGTGATAATGGATTGACTTGGGGTTCTTCTAATTAAATTGCGATTTCAATTTATTTTCCAATATGTATTGTTCATAATATAGGTTACAGTATACTGTTCACTCTTTACTCTCTGTTTACAGTGGTATTCGCGTTACAATGATCAAGCGACTCTGGCCGTCTCACAGAACCTTTGTTCGTATTTATATGGGCGCCAGAGACGATTCTTGCATGTTCTCGAACATGGTAGACACTTCCACTAGGATTGTTCGACACTATACCAGATTGTTCAACACACCAATCAGCGTGCTTAGGCTCACGTCCACACGAACTTATACGTTCGTAACAATATGATAGTACGCTTGAAGGGTGCTTTTTATTTTGGTCACTTCTCTGACAAACTGAGTTGGCCTAGGTGGTTTACCAATACAAGGGGTGTGGAGCTACTAACGCCATTTTTTGTTCAGATTTACAAAAATAAAATAAATAAAACATTTTGGTCGTGTAATATAACTTGTATGGAATCAAATGCGGCAATATAGGGTATTTTTTTCGAAAATGAGATAAAGAGGTTTACATGGGAACATAAATGCTACTAAGCTTCACATATAGTGTAAATCCTTGTCGCGTTTTTTTCCGAAAGTATAGTACCTACGTGTGGCGAGTAGAACCTGTTTATTTGTACAGGTAAGGGGGCAAGTAAGTAGGTACCTACTATCTTATTTAAAAATAACCTAAATTTCCATGTTTGACTTACGACTCATATAGCAAATGTTTTTTGATACTTTACTTTTATTATCACTCAGTATTATAATACTTATAACAGTTATAACCTATTGAAACAGTTACAAAAAGCACTTTTAAAAAATTCAAGCAGTCTATGCAAATTTTTGAAAAGTCATGCCAAATAATGCAAATCATGATTCGTTTGAAAAGAATGGTTACATAAAAGTGCAATCGTATGAATTAATTATTTAAAATGATGCATAATAAATGAAGGCATATTTCTAAATCTAAATCTAAGCTGCAAATATATGTATCATTTGAGATTCATATTAAATGCATTCCCACAAGCAGACATGCATAATTTCGCGCTTACACATGCCGCATGTGGACCTACGATATAAAAAACCCAATCTCAAATGAACATAAGCCCTGCAACTCTTGCCGACCTTCCCTGAAGCAGGGAAGACATTGGCAAAGTGAAGCATTTTTTACAGTATGGGTGGTCAGTCGCATACCAACCTATCAGTCAAGGAATACAAGCAATTAATACATTCAAATATATTGTAAAGGTCTTGGATAATTGGATAATCGATTTTTTGTATAGAAAATGTATTTTAGGCTGCGGATGAGCCATGACTTTGTTGTTTAAGAATACCGGGCTAAGTAATTATTTTTTTCAATGGATTATTAATTTTGAAATACAATCAAATTTCATTATGTGAAACACCAAATCATAATCCACAATAAATTATCAGTGTTTCACACGTTTATCTTATTTTCCAAGAAAAAAACTAGATTTCCGTCCTTGATTCTGTACGAGTCATTTTCTATAGAGCTCTTCAAAGTAATTACCACTTCCACCAATAGTTACATATATCAATACTAGATAGATTACATGATTTTTCTCGTAACCAATCTAGAATAAGATTTAGCACCATAAATGGGATAACCAGCTATTTGTGTTGTGAAAAAAAAACGTGAAAAATTAAAACATCAACCTATGGTGGTTTTGCTTTTCATTTTCGCCTTGAATTTAAACGATTAAGGCGTGTCAGGCATGAGTGCAATTCGTTCGACAGAAAGTATTTTTGCAGAGTTAACACTACAATAATCGAGACGAATTCCAAAGAGATATAAAGAGAAATAGACATACTAGTCACAGAATTGGCATCAATTTCATGTCAAACTGATTATCAATTAATAGAATGGGGAATAAAGAGAACTGTTCGATGGTGGCACCTGTAGCATTTTTTTTTATGATACGAGAAACAAAAACTAACATAATTGCAATTTACTTTCAATGCAGCTATCTCCTTCCTCACTTGTTAACGTTCAATGCATCTGCCCCCCTTCGTCATTTGCTTATTTATCGCTTGTAATAAATACCACTTACATATGTACATGATACAGCTATACAGCTTAACTGCAGCTAGCTTTTCCGCCCATAACTTAATTTTAAAACTCTATATAATTTGCCCTTCCATGTTAAAAGAAGAAAAATAGTATCCTGTATTTAAAAAAATAAATTTTGCATCCTTGATTTCATAGGACCGTTTAACCTTAGTAAACAGACAGATCTATGCAGTTAAAAACGCTTGAGCATTGTAGAGTTAACTAAATCAAGTTAAATTTACGTAGTTGACTAGACCAAGATAATTTTTCGATGTTAACTAGATCAAGTTAACGCGTATGTCACAGGTGCAGGCAGTTGCCCAAGAAAATGCAGAAATATCTAGGCATTAATTAATAATTAACATTAACGAAATGTTGCGTTTTCTTGTGGCTGACAAGTGTGGAAATGGACAAGTTGATAAATTAATGTTTTAGAAATATGATGTCGGTGCGGGGATAATATGGATCAACACAGCATGACGTTTGATTTAATTGCATTCCAATACAGAATTAGCACAATTATGGAAGTTAACGACTCTAAGCTGCATATATGATGCAATTTCTTGCCTATCAAAGGATCGCAATCCATGTATGTAATCCAGCTATGAAGAACTTCAAATCTGTGGGTGTATTTCGCGGAGCACTCAAGACACACTTTTTAAGAAAGTCTTATCCATGATCGGAGAGAGCCCTTGAGGTGTGACACGCAAAAAAACGGCGCTCTTTTATCATTTGTAATTTAAAATAAATTAGCCTGATATAATAATAATCGCATTTGACGAGTGAAACTTATCTATTTTCACAGTTAAGTTGGGTTTTTCCGCTCGTGACCAGTACGTTTTCATTTCTTTTGACGGCTGATTTTGATTATAATTTTTGACTTAAAAGAACCACCGAAACGGGAAATCATTTTCTACAATCTTGTTGAGAACAGAGCACACTGTACGTACGAGTATGTGAATATTTCTGTATATTTTTTTAATGCAGAGTTAGTCAATTGGCTTATAATATTTTTGTGTAAGTTTTGCGCATCGAATGAAAACTTTGGGATGTAAAAAAAAAAAAATACAATGTGGATCTTTTTATATAACCATTAAAATCTAGTTAATTGTTTATAAAAATATATAAGCGTACATAAAACAAAGTAATATTTAATTCAATGATATTCTTGACCGATTTTAATGCATATGACTCTTCATTAAAATACCACAAATATTTATTATGGAAATACATATGTTTTTGCACACAAAATATTATTGCGTTTTCCCGTTGAAATACAGAGCACGCAATTTATTTCAGATCAATTACTATGAGGTAAGATACGGTACTGAGTTATTTGTGTATGATATATTTTAATAACATGGAAATGCATGTTTTAGCAGCTGCAATATGTTTTTGAAATGTTAGGTGAGCAGGTATTTTCGGCAATATATTAATTGAGAGGAAATCAAGGGAAATCTACCTACCTACCAAAAAAAAAAAGGTATATATAATAATAATAGTATTAGGATGATTTATTTGGTGAGCTCTGTTTTTGTGTGAATCACACCTCAAGAGCCCTCTGCGAGCTTGGTCGTCGCTGTAGAAATCGCCAATTCCCAGTTGCTGTAAGGCTGGATGGACTTTAGAGACCGGTCTGTGGTAAAGGTTTATGAATTTTTCACCCAGCGTAGAGCATATTTGAAAATATAAATGGTATTTTTTTGTGCTCCGCCGGGATTCGAATCCACAGCCCTCCATTGACGAGTCAAAAGTGTTAACCTATAGATTACGGAGCGATAAGATTGTTTAACTAAAAAATATTTAGCCCTACAGCAAGAAGACCCTTGAGGTGTGAATCAACAAAGCTATTATATTACTCACACTCTCTTTCTTGCCTTGAATTTTGATCCTTTTGTTTTTACCTCAGTTAGCCCTTGAAGATGGAAGGATAAAGAGCGATAGCGTTTTGGTAATGTAACTCAAAAATTGTAAAAATAAAACTACCTATGTGTTTCATACAATGATATTTTTTAGTAGTATTAAAAATTGTTACGTTCAAAAACCGTCAGACAGTTGACAAATCTCTTTTGAATTTATATTATAAACTGTGATAATGGATAGAATGAGATTGTGAATGATAACAATTTGTATTGATTAAGACATCAACCGTTTACAATCACAATTACGATCAAGTTTTATGAATGAATTGTGTGTTGGATGTACTTATTTTTATGTATTTACATAGTACAGTTGATTACTCGACCGTAAATATTAAGCGTTACGTTTAAACGTAAGTACCACGTAACCGAAACATGAATAGAAAATTAAATAGCGCCCCTAGTGAGCGTTTTGTTGGTATATATTTCTGGTAAACGCTATGGTTGAGTGTAAATGGAATTTGATACTATATCGGGTACATGGTACCTGTCAATAACCATTAGGTTTGCGTGCCAATCTCACTGATTGTAATTTGTAGTGATTGCATCTTTGGTTAAGTATGTAAACATTGTCAAAGAGGTGCCTTGATTGATTTATCTGCAATTGATACTGAATCTGGTAGGTATGAGGTTAACCACCCATGCTGCAGACCGGCCGGTAGTAAACTGGTAACGCTTCAGACTCGTAGAAGGTCGTGGGTTTGAATCCCAGCAGAGCACAAACAATATTAAATTTATGTGCCTTTAGGTTAAAAAATTCATATGCCTTTACCAAAGACCGGTCACTTAAGGTCCAATGTCCATCAAACATCAACTGGGTCTATCTTGAGAATTGGAGCTTTCTACAGCGACGACCAAGCTCGCAGAGGTCTTTTGAGGTGTGATACACACAAAAATAGCGCTCAACAAATAAATCATCCTAATATTATTATTTTTATTAACCGTCGACCGTGCAAGCCTCAATAAGTATTTTTTTTAAGCCTCGCTCATAGCATTTTGAGCTATCTAAGCATTGTTTCTAAATGCAAGCGTACCTACATTGCAAAAGTATTTTTTGCAAAGCGTCATTATTTTTCAATTAAAAGAAGGTCGTTAAACAAACACACTCACCCAAATTTCATTCGTCAATTTCATGTACATGAAGCAATCAATTGGCAACAGTGGTTATATGATCGTTTTTTCTTCTTGCAAATTCATGCCAATCGGTTTTTGAATAGATAATTGGTGAATAGTTATATTATATAAGTGCAAATATATGTTATATTCGTGCTGATAATTTTATAATTGAGAATATTTAATCTAGTCCAAATCTAATGATCTGACTACATCTTATCTAAAGCAGTTTATACGTTCTGACTTGATAATTATTATAATCTATAATCTAAGCTGCAAAGAAATATAAACATTTAAAATTCAAATAAAATGCATGCCCACATATATAATAGGTTCAAATCGCCACATGCGACCCCTTCGGGGATAACGCGGCAAGATGTTACACTATATGTGTAGCTTAGTTGCGTTTGCGTTGCGTTGCCCACAAATAGACATGTGTAAGTTCGCGTAAACAAATTAATCTGCATGTGTACTTAAAAAGTGAAAATCGAAACCTCAAATGAACATAAACCGTACCACTTTGGCCGTCTTTCCCTAGTAGTTCTTTCAGTAGTAAAATTGGCAAAGTGAACTATTTTTTACAGTTCATGTGGTCACCTTAACACCTACTTATACGTCAAGGGATTGCTTGATTGTCTAAAATTCAAAGATTGATTTTGAAAAGTGCGATAAACAAAATACACTCCAATAAAGGAATTGTGTTGTAGATTTTGTAGGGTTTGTGTATTCACACAGTGAAAATTCATTTTATTTAAAATATTTTTTTTTTTTTCTAAAACGTAGTTTAATTTTTACAATAATATTTTATATCTCGAGCCATACATCCCTCTTGATAATGACCTGAGTATTGAAGGTCGAAAGTGCTCGAGATATAAAATATTATTGTGAAAATTAAACTACGTTTTAGTAAAAAATAATTTTATTTTAAATAAAATGAATTGTGTTGTGTTTGCGAATTCATAAATTATATGTCAGTTTTCACGATGAAAATCCAAGTTTTGGGCTGAGTACACCTGGCCGGTATATTATTTTGGGCTTGAAATAAACACCGAAACGGGAAGTCGTTACTGACTCCCTCGTTGGGATTCAAACCCGAGCTCTCGGCTTGGAATACAAGCACTCCACTAACTGAGCTAACTCTCTTTATTTTCTTTAAGCATTCTAAAAATACGATAAAGAAAAATACCTACTCCTACAAAAAACGGCACTGCCAAAGTGAACCATTTTAGTGAGGAGCTTAAAGTGAGGGGTGAAATTGGCAAACCGTTATATTCCGTGATCTGTGGGCAAACCAATGTCACCCCTGTTTCAGGGAGTTGCAAGGCTTATGTTCATTTGAGATTGGGTTTTTATATTGTAGGTCCACATGCGGCATGTGTTAGCGCGAACTTATACATGTCTGCTTATCGGAATGCGTTTAATATGAATCTTAAATGATATATATCTTTGCAGCTTAGATTTAGATTTAAATTATCATCTGTTTAATATTAATCACATTATTATTCAATAAATACCTTCTGAATAATTGAAATTATTATGAATAAATTTGAACTTTATCATAATATAAACTAGATAAAGTACTCGAAATTTGCCTAAAGCTACGATGCGATTTGTTAATATAGGATTGCAAATAAAAAAGCCCTTAATGCCGTCACGGAGTGCAATATTTTTTTATTTAATTTTTTATACGAATGGAAGGTGGCGTTATATAATGTCAATGCCCTCTAAAGCTTTATATTTTGATAATATGTTAAAAAGTACCTATATATATATCATTTATGTGTGTATGTGAACTAGTTTTGGCGGAGAAATAAACAATAATATAACCATGGTATGCTTGTAATCACGCGGTAAGCAAGTACATGGATAAGAGCAAGGTGTGCTGAACAGTTTATGTTACGTAAATCTTTTTTATTACTACTACATGATCCTACTTATATGAGAACCAAAGTACAAAAAAGTACGATGAGATAGTTCGGACATCCTGAAAGAAAGGATGATGAACGAATAACGAAGAAAGTGTACAGAGGAAATGTCAGAGGAAAACGTGGAAGGGGAAGACCGAGGAAGGAATGGATGAACCAAATGGGTGAGGTTGCAGAGGAATGGAGCCTGCAAAGTTAGAATAAGAGAAGAGTATTTGAAAGGGAAAGTTATGAATGTTGAAGAGGGGAAAGAGGTGTGCAAGAACAAAAAGAAAATGGAGACGCATCTGCGAAGGTATCGGTGGCAGGATACAGTATAGTACTGTACAGTGTAGCTATACTATTCGGGTGAATTAAAGTTTGAAATCACTTATAATTTTTTTTTCAAAAACATAAACAAGTGTTTTCTTAGTGACTTGAAAGAGAAAAACATGTGTGTCAGATATTCTTATTAAAAATAATTATTAAAATTGAAACAATATATAAAAGTTTATATTTCAGCCACTATTTGTATTTTTAAGGTTTTCGTTTTACGTCTTTTTTATTTTTTTATTTACTGAGATATGCCTTGACCATTTTGACATTCTTATTTTCAAAATTGCGTTTCCTTTTGGAATAACATTAACTGTAAAATAAAATTGCTACGCATCTTTAACCTTTGGTCTGCAGACTTCACTCTCAAGGTCTTATATATACATCTAAATTTCTTCATCGAAGTTTGCAAGATGTACCTACTAACATTTAAGGCTCATATTTATTGCATACCCATAAGCAGGCATATGTAATTTCGCGCTTACACATGCTGCACGTGTAATCAGCCTCATACCAACCTATTAGTGAAGGATAACAAAAATTCCGAAATTGAAATAATTAACAACTTAGAAATGAAACTAAATTACGCTTTAAAATTAAAATATAATAAGACAAAATTATGTATGATCATTGGTCAGTAATAATATAAATCAAAATTTAAAGATAATGTTTTATTATTTTTCATCATTTTTGTTGTTTTTTTCATGCGTTTCAATGTTGAAATTGGGCCACACTTTTCAGTTTTATTCATTGTTAATATAGAAATATGAAGATTGTTTATGCCACGATTTAAAAAAAATCCTTCAGGTGTTTAATACGTAAGATTTTTATCTTTTCTCAATTGCTTAAAAAAAACGTTAAAATGTTTTTATCAATTTCAGGTTTTCGTAAAAAAATAAAAAAATAATTGTGAAATTCAGCATAACGTAAGAGAACGCCTTACATTTAAAATGTTGACGACCGGCTAAACGAGCTTCACTTAGTCAAAATAAATAATAGCTTACCTGCATCAATAAATGCTTGAGAAAATCAATAAATGTGTTTTGTAAATATTGTTTTAGTGAGACAATTATGATAAACAAAATTGCAAATCGATTAATTTAATAATTTAATGAGAAATGTTTCTTTTTATCTTACGCAGAATCGCTCAGGTACAGTTTTTTTTCCTTTGAAAAAAAAAATCTTGTGATTTTAGAGTTTCGATCTTTTTGCAGCATTTGTATGCGTGAACTTAACTTGTATCCGCGCATGTTGTGAATATTATATTTTTGCAATTTCAGATATTATATTTTCAAATTATTGAAATCCCGTTAACTCAAAAAATCTCCTGAATTATTTATTCTTGATTTTGAAATAATACCATTTGAAGTGCGTATACTATATTAGGTCATCTTTTATGCACATTAATAACAGTTCAATAAATGAATCGTATTTGTGAAATTGGAGTTGAACAATAAAACTGTTTTTTTTAAATACACACCAAAATCTGTGGTTGTAAGCCGCTGACCAGATGCCTAAAATGTGTCTGTACTCCAGGATAATGTTGTACTAAGCACGTAAATAAATTAAAACGTTCCCAAGTGGCGCTGTTAAATATTCCTTAATATTTTTTTTATAAACAACAAGGTTGAGTTGTAACCTAAAATAGTTTACTTTGGGAAGTGATAGGGCTTATACATTTTGGTGTTGTATTCACTCGCTTATAAAGTGTAACATTTTTTAAGCTACACATATTGTGTAATTTCTTGCCGCGTTCCTCCTCAAAGGAATCGCATGTTGCGAGTGGAACCTATTTATTTTTACATGTAAGGGATCAGCCTTAAGCCAACTACTTCAGTTGAAGTAAAAAGGCTGAGTACCTATGCCTTGCCGGTATTTTATTTTTGGTTTGAAATAAACACCGAAACGGGAAGTCATTTCTGACACCTTCGGTGGGATTTGAACCGGGTCTCTCGGCATGGAATGCAAGCAGTCTATCAACTGAGCTATCGACTGGACAATAAATGAAGTAATGTACTCGTAAATATATCAATCTAATTATGCTATTATGAAACCGTTCCAAGTTTATTGACGTAGGTCGTGTACTGAACTAAATGCGTACCGCCCACTTTTGAAAGTGATTCAGATAAGTTTTGACCAGCGTGTTTTTACATAAGAACCTGAATGAAATTGTGTGAAATATCAAAAGATTGCAAATAAGTGATAAGGAATGCGCTTTCGTGAAATTAGCATACTGACATTATCAGCATAATTTGTTATTCTGGGCAGAAAACTTCGCTGTGCATTCGCAAGTATCAAAATACTGGACAAAAAATTAACATAAATATTTAACATATTAAATTTATATAGTTTCCCTGCCTAGGCTTAGTTTTTATAAAATGACGTACAGTTACACGAGTGAAATGCTTTTAAAATTCCTTTTGAAATGACTTTAAAATGAGTATGAAACAAGATTAATTACCAGACTAAGGGCCTGTTGCACCAAACTACAATCAGACAAAAATAAAAATTAAGTGAGATTTCTCTCAGGATATTAAAACTTTGGTTGCATGCAAGTACCTAAATCAGCTGATGTAAATCATCTTTCCTGTTCAAATTCAATCATGCTATTTATTACCCACTTCCGAGAAATATTTTATCAATCAATTTGATTGAATCAAATCTGACGTGTCAATCAAATATTGATTGGAAGTTGGTGCAACAGGCTAAAACAGGTAGGTAATCATAGGCAAACGCTATGGAAAAAGGACCGATTTTCCAAAAAAAAAATCCACAAAAAGATTATTTTATCTAAGTCCGCATAAATAAACTCAAATGAACAAATTTCTCCGACAACTCTTGCCACCTTTCCCTAAAGCAAAGGTGATATTTGTTAAAATGAACTTACAGTAGGTATATGAGGTCAACCTCAACTGTAAGGCGAAAATCAATGATTGCACATTGAGCATTTTTATATATCTGTAATGGATCGATATTTCTTAAAATTACAGTTGTTAAATAATTTTCAGATTTATAAAAGTATTTGGTTTATTATCAGGCTTCAAAACTAGTAGCTCAAATTACAATCAATATAACAGCCATTCATTAAGTCAGCATTATTCAACGTCAGTCTGATACAATCTTGACTTACTTGCAAAGTGAAAAGTTGTGACAAAATGTCCACATAATAAATGGTTGATAAAAGTCAACAATAATATGTATTTACTTCCACCTGTACCCAAAGTTTAAAACTAAGCGTTAAAACGTAACCATAGAGTTTTATCAAAAATGCTTGAAAACTCAAACGCTCTTTAGAAATGCTGTCTTAGTTTCCTATGCTTTTGGAAAATGCGTGGTTTAGTTTTAACCTTAAATTTTATACTTGTGGTAGGTAATGATCGTAGTTTCCTCGATTAAGGAATGTTTATTCAATGTACTTAACTTTGCATTATATTAAAAAGATTAATGCCCAGTTGGTACAAATTTAATAGTGCAAGATATAAAACATGGACATTTACTCAATTTATAATTAACACAATTGATTGACAGCCTTGCAAAATATTATCTTATTTGATGAATTAAGTAGTAAAATTATGTAAACAAACCCACGGAAATGTGTTTGAAAGGTTTGCTTATTTTTCAATCGGATTAAATGATTTTATATCAAAATTGTTGACTTGGAAAATCGACTATGAAAAATATCGATAATATTTCAACACGCTGCGGTGAAAAATAATTAAAGGCTTTGGTTTTTAATACTTACGCAGGTTACGTTTGAGTTTTTGAAATGACCGTGCGGTGAAGTCTTTTTACTCTTAGTTTGCGAGATAGAAAATTAATTGTGGTATTCAACATAAATTAACAATTTAATATTATTGAAAAAAATATATACCTGCTATAATGTCAGACATTAAGCGTTTCATATTCATAGTTATTTAAAAATATATATATTGTTCCGTGTAACTGTTTTTAAAAAGCGTTATTTTACAAAAATCAGTTTGTATTCAATCTTTTTTTAAACAGTTATAACATTATCTTCTTGTTTTTTTTCTTTAACATTTCCTTTTTTATTAAAAATTTTTAAACAAAAACTTTTATTTCTTTACCTTTCTGACACTAGATACCTAAACTCATTATTTTTCTTACTGTAAATGCAACTCTGTCGCTATTCCGCTAAGGGTGTCCCTTTTTTCATATTCTTGCAATCATATTTCAACTCATTCACACCCACAATCTTTTTCATACCATTTCTTATTTTACATTCGCTGTGTATATCTCATTTTTTCACAGCTGTATGTACTAATCTGATTCATTCACACTTTTCTTGGTCTGAGCTTTCGTCTTCTTTTTTTCACTGTCTGTATCTGTCTGTATCTGTATCCTGCCGCCGTTCCACTAGGGGTGGCCGGTACCTCCGCAGATGCGCCTCCAATTTTTTCTGTCCTTACAAACCACTTTCATTTCCTCAATATTCATCACCTTTTTCATACATACTCTTCTCTTATTTTCACTCTGCAGGTTCCATTCTTTCGCAATCTCACCTATTTGGTCTAACCATTCTTTCCTCGGCCTTCCCCTTCCGCGCTTTCCTCTGACATTTCCTTTGTACACTTTCTTCGTTAGTCGTTCATCATCCATTCTTTCGAGATGTCCGAACCATCTCATCGTACTTTTTTGTACTTTCATTCTCATATTCTCTTTTATACCACACTCGTTCATCACCCAATCATTACGTACTCTATCATTCAGTGTTTTTCCAGCCATTGCTCTCAGGTAAGCCATTTCAACCGTACATACTTTACTCAGCTCACATTCATTAACTGTCCACGCCTCACTTCCATACATCAATGTCGGAACCAATATACCATTGTGGACCGCCAATCTCATATTCTTCGTAAGTTTCCTATTTCTTGCAATTCTTCCAATCGTTCCCATTACACTTCTTCCTTTACTAGCACGCTTTTCCAATTCTTTCGTCAATTTCCCATTCGACTCAAACTTGCTTCCCAGATAATCAAATTCTTTCACATTTCCTCATAATTTATATTATTCACTTTCTATTGCTTTTACATATGTGCTTCAATAACTTATATTTGTTTCAGTCTAAAAAAGTGTTTTCGTTTTTTTAAATTTAATTCAGTCATAAAAGTTGTATAAATTTTTACTTAATTGCATTGCATTTCCTTCAAAAATTTTGAAAGGCTAAAATTATGCTATCGTCATACGTTACTTATAAAGTATAATGAATCACAATCTCAATTATGAACAAAAATGTCCGAGGAAAAATAACGAAAAAATGTGTGTGTCAATTTTTTTTACGAGGAATCATTTCATTCATTATTCAATGTTTGTTAACATACTCCACAAAACCACACGAATGACTTATAAGAAATTAAAAATATTTACGACGCGACGCCAAAAATATGAGTGTTAAACCTCACATAAACAAAAAAAATATGAATATTAAAGAACTCAAAAGAGGTGTTTATATATCTTTCAAGCGATTTCTTTTTACGCGATGGTTGCGTAAATACTCAATGTTTTATACTTGGACTAGAGTTGGACTCTTTACTTTCGATTCATAGAGGAAGCATGTAATTTGGAATCAGAAGTATTTTTTGTGTGCACGTTTAATTGCTGTTTTGCCGCGGAATTTACTTAAAGGAAATGACTTGAATTTCAAGAATGCAATAATTTTGGGAAATAATGTAGCAGTACAATTTTCAATATTCACTTTTACTTTTCAGCTGACATTTATAATCTATGTTGCAAGCCAACATGTGTTCGAGCTAAAACTGTAGGTACTTCGCGCCTTTGTAGTGATGTAAATCACAAAAAGGCGCATATAAATCTAATGAATTATTATTATTACTACCCAATAAACCCCAAATCTTAATTAAAAAAACCTTTTTCGGGGTGAACCTTTTTATTTACTTTGGGCAAAAAGCCTGCAGTTAATCTATAATCTGATCTCTATTGTTTTAAAAATGTAAAGGAATTTCACAAAACATGTATTAATTAATTGGTCATAAGGTTTTTCGAACATTTGTCGTTATATCAACTGACCAAAGATAACTACATGCAGTGGTTAATTGTATATGTAATAGAAGTTGCAAAGGTATATTCACATTGAAGATTCATATTATATGCATGCCAACAAGCAGGAATGCTTAAGTTGCGCACAAAATAAACGAAACCTCACATGAACATTAACTTTGCAACTTTTGCCGCCTTTTCCTGGCACCGGAGTGTCATATTCACAAGTAGTTAGTTAACATAGCATGGGGGGTCAGCCTCATACCAACCTATTAGTCAAAAAACACAAATCACGTGAATTATTTAGGGATTGATAGATTATCTTTAAAGTAAAACTTTTTTAATTATTTAAAAATTCAAATGGGTAAAACATTGTAATTCCCTTATTTATAAATAAGTATTTTTAAATAAGTGATTAAAACTATGTTTTACCCATTTGAATTTAAAAAAATTAAAAATGGACTTTCACTGTGTTAATAAACCCTAAACAATATAAAACTTTTTTGCTTAGTGACGCGGTATATAAAATAATAATATTTTAACGTGATATGAAATGCCGTTGAATTATTTATTTTATAAAACTTCAAGCAACCTTCAGACTGGCGATACAATCTCAGTGCGTATAGGGATTTTTATTCTTTTAATGAGACTCATTGGCAACACACATTTTACAAGCTAGAAGCAATTATGCCCATGCGTGGCTGGCTTAAAATGACTCAGTTAACTGTAAATATTTAGCAAGAATTTCAAATATGGTTGTAGAACTGCGTCTCTCAAACTTTTTCATTTCTTAATTCTTAATTAAAAAAATACCTCAAAAAAAGTAATGCGACGTTTTTTTCTTCTTTCAAATTTTGCGACTAATCCGCAGATTTTATAGTTCGCTTTTGTGAAGCGACATCAATAACAACAATAATCCAGAGCTGCTCCATGGGTCATCGTTTTTTTTTTGCATGTGAAATTCACTTAAAGTGGCTGATGAGCCATAGATTTACTGTTTGTAAATATCACTGCAAAAGCTTAATAACTCTGTCATTGAAAGTAAAAAAATACAATTTATTTTAAACAATGAAAAATGTAAGCAATAAAATATATGATATAAATAAAACAGTAAGAGCCAGTTCCCACTAATTGTCGGGTGTCGGATCCGTATATTAATCGGAGGTTCCAGTTGCAGAACATCTCGGACAAAATCGGTTTTCGATAAGTTTGAATAGCTCCATACATAATGTTCTGCCACTGGAACCTCCGATTAATAAACGGATCCCACACTCGACAAGTAGGAACGGGCTCTAAGTTGTATTTTAGGTGTGCAAAAGGTATTATTTATTAATTGGCGTTTATTGTTTGCGTCACTATTATTTATTCCCAGTAATCCGGTATTTTTGTTAATCTGCTAGTTCTCTGGCCCGATAAAGGCCGGATTATCGAAGCCTCAAGAGTATCATTTCTTCACGAGCAAAATTGATTTTCACAATAACCGGATATTTTTTTTAAAGGCTTTGGGTCCATGTCCTTAACAAAGCTAACCTAAAAATATATAATCGATTTCTCTTGATATTTCGTGTGCCTTTTTCAAGACAGGTAACTTTTTCAATATTAATTTACTCTATTTGTCGTTCAATACTTTCATTCTTATTTAACTTGTACTTTTAATATTTTATATATAGAGACCTACTGCCTCTATTACTATTAACTTAATGCTTTTATTTTATGGAACTATGTTTATCCCGTGAATTTAAATAAAATAAGGCCGACCTAGCCTTACAGAAACCAAATATCATTTGAATTGTCGTCGATAACGATGAACTAACTAGAAAGAAATCCTTGAGGTATGATTCAAATAATAACGGTACCACAGTTTGACAGGAATCACATTCTACAGAAGGTTGAAAATATAAAGTTGAAAATGTAGGTACAGATAAAGTTTATTTGAAAGTTGAGACAATGAAAGTCAAATGTTAAATGGTCATTTATCATCAAGTAGATCAGGTGGTGACCACATGTGGCATACTGTGTTATAGCCAATATTTGAAGTACTTTATTACTTTTTGATTGATGTAGGTCAGCGTGAATTGTTTTTAGCCAATGTTGCAATTTTTAATATTTATTTGTTGAGGTCAGAAATGTTTAAAAAACATTTGTGTTGTGAAGTAAATAATGAATTAAGAATTAGTTATGTGGCAGATTTGTGGTATTGATTTTTTTTCTATTCAATGCCAAAATAAAACAGAATATGACAAAGTATGTACCTAAATGCATAAAAGTTTTTTCAACTGTCATTTCTTATTCCAAAAAAATATGCGTAATATAATCGATGTCCATAACATCAGTTTAATATTCCGAACTAGTCAAAAATTAAATTACTACCCCTCTTTCAAGGAAAGATGGCAAGAGCTAATCATAATAAACAGTACATATTTTAGAACATATTTTCTTTGGTATCGCAACTAAGCTACACGAAAACAATAACTATTTGTCGCGTTATCGAATAAAATAAAATTTAAATGCACTCAGTGATGTTTTTCCGCACAATTTTTCAGACTCAAATATTTTTTAAGGTTAACGTTTCAGTGGAAAGCAAGCACTTACCGTCTCTCCATCTTGGCACTGAAACAAACACCTTGTTCTTCCAGATTTCGATGCCAACAGGCAGGTTGTTTTCCGGGATGTAGGCTCCGGTTTGAAGAGCCTGCTGACGGGACCTCTCATCTGGATAGGCGTAGTCCACAGCGGTCCAGGAAAATCTCTCTTGCAGTTTGAAGGCTCCGTTGGCCGTACTGCAAACGGCAAATATAGCCAAGAATGACAGCGCTGTCTTCATTTTCTGTTGAAAATAAAATAAGCACTGTAAATAATCTTGCAAATTTTGATGGATTGGGTTTATAAAAATTTGCTTTTTTATTCTTTTGTAAAAAGTGGAAAAAACTTTTGATTTGGTTTTAAGATGGTTGTGATAATCATAAAATATTTCAATTCGGAAGCAGCTACATCTGGTCCGTAGTCTAGTGGGGGAATCGTCCCCTCAGTGCTTATTTGGTTTATCTATCATTCATATCTATCATATCAGCGTTGTCCATGATCGCAGATGGCGAGTGGAACCTATTTATTTTTTTGGGTAAGGCCTTATGCCAACCCCTCTCCTTCTCCCGTGGGAGGAGGTTCTCATTTCCCGTAAAGGCTGAGTAAGCCTTGTCATTATTTTGATTTAAAATGAACACTGTAACGGGAAAACATTTCTAAAACCCTTGTTGGGGATTGAACCCTAACCTTAAGCGCAAGCGCTCTACCAACTCGACTGTTGATAGGACTGCATTTCATAGAAATGATATCGAATGTCTATGTTCCTTTACTTATAGGTTAGTATGCGGCTGAACACCCATGCTGTAGAAAATGGTTCACTTTGCCAATGTCACCCCTGCTTCAGGGAAGGTCGGCAAGAGGTGCAGGGTGTATGTTCATTAGAGATTTCGGTTTTTATGCTGTAGGTTCACATGCGGCATGTGCAAGCGTGAACTTGTACGTCTCTGGTTGTGAGAATGCATGTAATGTGAATCTCCAATGTTACATATCTTTGCAACTTAGATTAGAGATAAGAAAGGATGTTACATATCTTTTCAACTTTGATTTGATTAGAATAAAATAAGGGTCGTGTCAACTCGATGAGAATCCTGGATGCGTTTCAAATGATTAATGTTACAATAGTCATTTATTGCAACTTCTGATCACATTCATTTCAAGGAGGTAGGAGGTAGCATTGACATAAACGCATAAAAATTTTACTACCCATTTTTATTTGAAAACATATATTTGTAAAACTTTCCTTCATCTATTTTTCACTCTAATTGTTACTCTCTATCGTCACACAAAACTTTCACATAAAACAATTTTCACATAAGAAATCCAAGTGGGGTGTTATTACATTTAATCGACAATATTTACAAGTGACTTCGTTATAAATTCAACACTTGCCGTTTATATGAGTTTTCCACTGGCGCAATGTAATTTTCACCGTCAACTGAATACGTCGAACCCGGGACTGTTTGTTATAAATAGAGGCCCTCCCCCATTGGGCCACCAACGAGCCACGTGGGTGGGTGGGGGCATGGCACTTTCCGACCACTCATACAACAAGTACCTAGTGGCCAGTGGTTGACTCTACATGCATATATTTATGTTTTTATACATTTATACACGTTGTGATTCAATATAAACGCAAAACGCAACTAAGCTACACGTATAGTGTAACTTCTTGGCGCGTTATTCCCGAAGGGGTCGCAAATGGCGAGTGAACTTATTTACTTTTACAGGTAAGGGGCCCGGCCTTACGCCAACCACTTCAGTTAAAGTAGGGGTTTCCCAGTTCCAGAGAGGGCTGGTACACATTTCTTGTGAAGGCTGAGTAAACCTTACCGGTTTTTTTATGAAAGGTTTTTAAGTTAACTCCGAAACGGGAAATCATTTCTGACACCCTCGGCGGGATTCGAACCCGAGCTCTCGGCATTGAATACAAGCACTCTACCAACTGAGCTATCGACTGGGCTATATGCCTTGGCTAAGTGATTTTTTTACACTTTTTATTAAGTAATTTAGTGAAGACAGAAAAAGACATAAGACGCTTGAAAAAGAGTATCTACAGAGGAAATGTAAAAATAAGATAGGGAGGGAATGTATGCTTTGAACAAATAAGTAAAATCGTGAAGGCTTGTTATACCGGTCTGTAGTCTAGTAGTAACGCTTCGGACTCGTAAATGGAAAGTAATGGGTTCTGTTCCTAGCATATCACAAGAAATATACTATTTATATTTTTAAATATGCTCTTTCTTTTTCATAACACAAAAAAAAATCATTGTATTGTACTTTTTTAACTCAATGTACCCTTTTATGTTACGAATGTTTGATTTTATGTCTGTGATGTTTACTTATGATTGCATGCCTGTGTGTTTTGACTTACTTGTGTGTGTGTCTCTAAATCTAAGTATTTAGATGGTTTTACTGGTGTACGCTCGAAGCTTCTAATTGAGAAGATTCTAGCGTATGCCAGTGTAGCCCTTATACACCTTTTAATAGAGATGGAGATGCCTTGAAGAGGAATTAGTACCAGAGCCGTTGAGCGAGATAGTACGAAAGTTTAACTGTTACCCAATGTGAGTGAATCCTAAAATAAATTTAATCGTAGTTTTAAAACTTGAACCCAAGTAAATCGATACATTATCTTCTTGCGAAAAAAACAGTTTTTTTTGTATGTCTAGACATTTTGATACAACTTACATTTAACTACTAACTACATACTTATCACTTACTAGATATTCTCGTTTGAAGTGCCTTAAACTCGGCTCTATTAGAGCGTTTTTTGCCATGATTTGTCATTGACCATATGAAAAATAAGGTTGAGTATCTAAAATTTGCAGGTGCCATATCGAAATTAAAAAAAAGTATACCTACATCAGAGTGGTTTCTTTATTGTTTAAATTAGCCCCGAGATTTGTAATGTGCTCCAAATTTTTGCACATCAATAATAAAACAATAAAATCGGCATACCTACTTGTTAGTTTTATTATGTTAAATATTGATGAAGGAAAAAAAACTGTACTGCCATTGTTTTAAATGGTGATGAAATATTTTGAAAAACCAAAATAGGGTAAGTACTTATATTGTTTAAAAATGTCTAAGCCGTAGTCTAGCGGTTTGTGCTTTGTACTTGACATAAAAGCGTATCAGATACAAATCTCTAAGAGATCGAGATCCACAGACTTTGAACAAAATTATAAATTATATTCTTTTGATAAAGCCTCACTTCAATCGCTTCTAAATCTTTCTTCTATGGAATTTGTGTCTAATCTAATCTAATCTAATCTAATCTAAGTTGCAAAGATATGTTACATTGGAGATTCACATTACATGCATTCTCACAACCAGACACGTACAAGTTCGCGCTTGCACATGCCTCATGTGAACCTACAACATAAAAACCAAATCTCAAATGGACATACACCCTGCAACTCTTGCCGTCCTTCCCTGAGACAGGGGTGACATTGGCAAAGTGAACCATTTTTACAGCATGGGTGGTCAGCCGCATACCAACCTATAAGTCAAGGAACTATAAGTCAAGGAACTAATTAGTAATGAAATGACTTTAAAAAAAACTCTCCATGATTTAATCTATGGCGTAACATGATCTAATGTGTTTTTATTTTAATTTTAAAGTTTTCTTTAGTGAACTTACTAAAAATATTATATAAATTTCATCAATTCAATCAATTCCTTGACTTATAGGTTGGTATGCGGCTGACCACCCATACTGTAAAAAATGGTTCACTTTGCCAATGTCACCCCTGTTTCAGGGAATGTCGGCAAGAGTTGCAGGGCTTATGTTCATTTGAGGTTTGGATTTTATTTGTAAGTACACAATCAGCATTAGTAAGCGCGAACTACACGTGTTTGTTTGTGGGCATACATCTGAAAGCTTTGAATGAATATATCCTTGCAACTTAGATTATAGATAGATTATAGATTATAGATAGATCACATCAACACTTCTCAATTAAATCTAGTACACAATAGGGTATTGCAATGACTTTTAATATTTTTATAATTCAATTTCTTTAATCGCTATAGCCCAGTGTTTCCTCACCTTTTTGCACCCATCTCCCCTTATGTCTACAATAATTTATAATCTACGTTGCAAAAATATAATAACATTTTAAGGTTCACATTAAACAGAGACGTGAATGTCCGCGCTTACAAATGAATATAAACTCTGCAGTTTTTGCCGAGAAGATAGAATTGCCTTTCCAAAAAACATTTTGCCACAAAATTGACCGTCGACGGGAGAGGGTACGGACACGATTTTCAAGAATATTATCTTCCAGTTTCATCTCAAAAACATCGTTGACGGGGTTGGAAGAAGAGGGAGGGGGGAGTTAGGTAGGTACAGGTTTCAGAGTACTATCGCCCCATCACCCTGCAATCGCTCCCTTTTTTAGTTTTCGTCCCCCTCAGGTTGGGAGCCACTGCTATCGACATAATCTCCGAGCACTGCTTGCTTGCAATAATCAATACCTACTAATTCAATATTTGTAATGAAATCTATCCACTAGTAATCTGTAGTTATTTTTTTATACACGGCTATTATTGGTCTAGTTAGAACAGATGGAAAACGGTTATCAGTTGAGAAAGATTTTTGCATAATATCTTATTTAATCTGTGTTCTAAAAAACAGTGTTTTAATGCTCGTGAGTGATTACTAAATTAACTGATTATTTTCTACATAAGTTGTTTGTTTTCAAAAAGAGTATTTGAAGTGTATAAGTACCTACTGATCATTTTATTAAATAAATGAAATATTACTAAAAAAATGGTTCATTTTTCGTAAGGTTTTTCGAAACAGTTGTCGTTATATAAACTGACCAACAAAAACTACAAACAGTGTTTTATGATATGTTATAAATTGCAAAGATATATTGACAGTTAAGGCTCATATTAAATGCACGCGCACAAGCGGACACATGTAAGTTTGCGCTCACGCATGCGCATGTGTACATACAAAATAAACCAAACCTCACATTAACGTAGGCTTTGCAACTCGTGCCGCCTTTCCCTTAAACCAAGGTGGCATTGGCAAATGTGAACCAAATTTTTACAGCATGGGTGAACATGACGGTTTCATTGTTATTTTTTATTGGTTTGTTTAAATAAGGCTCTAGGTACAAAATAAAAAACGAAAGTAAGCTGAAAATATAGTGCAACTTCAATCAATCATTCTTATAATATCTTCGTGAAACCTAAAATTTTAAGGTTTAAAAGCGAAACTAGTTCATTAGAGACATTATTTGAGGCAAACGCACGATTTCATATTGATTAGAGTCCGAAGGCCAATGGGTTAATGATTTAATTTTGATTGAACCTTTTATAAAAGCCAATCTGTCAATTGTTAAAGGCACTTAAACGATAGATTGATTGCTAATTTGGAAATAAATGCTCACAGGCAATTAATAAGTAACAGATAATTTTAGGTAGTTCTATGTCCTGCAGGTGATGTGATTTTTTTTGTTTAAAATTCTGATTTCAATTTATTATAAATGACCATGATATGTTTCAAATATTTATTTTTATTCTAATCATAAAAAAGCCAATCAAATATATTTTAAGGTTGAAGTTTGCAAAGACGGGAAAGAGACAGTTAATTTGCAATGCTGGCGGCTAAAGCTTTGGTGTTTTTTTTCAAAATCTATTTCGTAGCTTTATTCAATGTGATATTTGTTTGTTTGTTAATTGTACAATATTTTTGACTGAAATAGATTGGTATGACGCTGACCACTCATACTTTGAAAATTTCAAAACTAGAAAAAATACAATTGTAGATGCATAATTCATAGATCAATTCATTTACTTCATAAGCTACATATTTTTGCCTTTAAGGATTGCTCGCCTTTGGATTGAAAGTGTTCCAGAGTTTTGGAAAAAATATGTAGATTGCTTAGATTTTCTGGAAAATTCAATGCTCTAGCTAATCTTAATCTAAATCTAAGCTGCAAAGATATGTATCATTTGAGATTCATATTAAATGCATTCCCACAAGCAGACATGCCTAATTTCGCGCTTACAGATGCTGCATGTGGACTTACAATATAAAAACCCCAATCTCAAATGAACATAAGCCCTGCAACTCTTGCCGACCTTCCCTGAAGCAGGGGTGACATTGGCAAAGTGAAGCATTTTTTACAGTATGGGTGGTCAGCCGCATACCAACCTATCAGTCAAGGAGTTTACAAAATTTAGAAATTTAGAATTTAAAAAGAGAGCATTTACAAAATTTTGCATTTGTGTCAAAACATGCCACTTGAAATGTAGGGCAGAATTTAAGGTCGGAATGCCTATGCAAATAATTTGACTAATTCTCTTAGAAGTTGATTGGTTAAATGATTATGCCATCTCGAGCATAATGACGCTTTGGCACGATGCAGCTCGGCGGGCAATTATTTTACAAGCGCTTGCATGCTCTGTGCGAAATTTGAATTTGCTGTGACCCATAAAATGCGAAATGTTTTACGACTCCAACGTGACAAAGTTGGTCAGAAGGGTACAACAATATTATCATTCTAACAAAATCATTTAAAAAAGTGCTTTTTTTTTATTAAATTGTGATGAATTTGTAACAGCTATTTTTGCACTACTCTGGTTTGTTTGCTACAACACGAAGCTTCATTCGATCATTTAATTTTACTAAAAAAGATTACAACTATGAAGAAAAACTTTCATGAAATCATTACTTGCAAATAAATGCGTTTTACTCAAAAGATTCGTTTGCTTTTCAAAATCATAACCGACATCCTCTTTAAAAAACCGTATTTTCTTAGTTAATATTTGTTGTACCTACTCATAAAATATCCATTTTCGTCACCCAA
Organism: Agapetus fuscipes; assembly: GCA_951799405.1. NCBI lineage: Eukaryota > Metazoa > Arthropoda > Insecta > Trichoptera > Glossosomatidae > Agapetus > Agapetus fuscipes. Next base: position 9,526,082 of record OX637353.1, on the reverse strand, counting down.
AAAACCCTTATCGTCATATCGATATTTCAATGAAGAAAAAAAAGCTCATTCAACGATTGCACCTATGTATTTTAGCGCAATAAAAAGCAAGTACCTGTTTAATAACTCATAGGTATTCTTTTGAACATTATTTTATCTACACATTAGTTTAATATGCATCTTAAATGATAATGAAAGATATCTTTGCAGCTTAGATTTATTTATTTATTTATACACACCTTACTTATCCCTTTTGTATATTATACAATTGTTCGCAGTACTTAATTTAAATGGATAAAAAGGAAGGTATTATCTCTCTGTCTTTCAATATTGCGAAATAATTGTGACTCAACATTCGCAATGGACCGAAAATTGCGAAAGATTTCCTGATGCTTTTGACACATTTTTAATTGCAATTATTTCGAAATCTCCATAATGCAAGTAGGTGTTCAAAAGTACTTAAAAATCTGGAGAGTGTGAACGAGTTTCAAGTCCTTGAATCTTAATTTAACAACGAAGAAAAATAAATCGCGTTGCCATTACTGAGGGTGTCAAGTAAATTGTTAAATTTGGTCCTAAATCTGGAATAAAAAGTTCACCGAGACCGATATAAATTAAGTTCAGGAGTTTGACCTTCTTGCTTCATAAAAACTTCTAGCTAATATATCAATTGAGGCTCAGAAGAATATATATACACAATACACTTTCATCGAAAGAGAGGAAAGTGCATTTTATTATTGTTTAAAAAAACATAATGATATTGTTACTATACAAAAGCATAAAAGAGGTGCATTTCCGCATATTTTTTATGCGTCGGTTGCATACAAATGAATTAATATTCTTTTGCATAACATGTACCTACCCCAATTGGTATTTTTGCGTTATTTCTCTTTATTATTAAACGTGTGATATTTTTGCAACTTAGATTAGATTAGATTAGATTAGATATCTACTGTTGAGTTTACCAAAAATTTAATAACTTAAACAGTGCTATAGTGGATGTTTCACTTTCCGTTCATTTATGATTGAGTACAAACGTTAAGTCTTTTTACTTTTTTATTATTGTTTGTCTTGATTATGTTGTTACTCATAATGTAATAACGAATTAATTAGAATACCTACATAATTCCTAGCATACAGATATATCACTAAACTGGTTCAAGTTTTCATGCATAATAAATAAAATTATGATTGGATCAGGTGTGGATAGAAAAAAACATAAAATTTTCCTCATCACTGATTCCCGATGACGTGATTGGACGATGGAAAAAAGTTGTCGAATTAATTTTGCTTTTTATAGAATTTGAAGTTAATACATTACGACAGGGTTGGCTTGAGACAAGGTGTAACATAACACTCTATGTACTGGGCGTGTATAATGTATATAACGTAAAACTTGTTTTCTTTTATAATATGGCAAACTAGTTTTCATTGCTTTCTCGCCTCTTTGCCAGGCAGTTCCGGACAAGAGGATGGTCATCTCTTCAAAGTATAACTACCGGATAAAAATAGCTAGTTTTCTGATTTTGATTCTTGGAATTGTTGCAAATATATTTTAATAATGACAAAAAAATGTCATGGAGTACAAAAATGTAGGGTTTTCTCTTTAGGAAATTATAGGAAAGAGTAGGAAAAAAATTTAGGAAAACTTAGTAAGGATTTTAAGGGAAGCTTTGGAAGGATATTTTGGAAAGCTTAAGGAGAAGTTTTAGAAAAGTTAAGGAAAGCAATTTGGAACAGTTTGGGAAATTCATGTTTTGATACAAATTTAAGAAACTTCAATGTAAAGACAAACGCGAAACCTTACATTAAAAAAAACTTATGATGTACAGAAGTCATCGACTGTTCCTAATATCCTATGAATAATTATATAAGCTCTATTCCATGTACATCTATAATTTAAGTTGCAAATATATGTATATTACATGCATTAGCGTGCTGTTGTATTTTCCATAAACACACAAAATAACTGCTGGTATCTTTAAATGAGCACTAAAGACGCATCTTTACAAAAAATCTTATCCGCAATTTGAGAGGACCCTTGAGGTGTGACCCATACAAAAACGGCGCTCTTAAATTATTTGTACCTTCCAAATTATCCTTGTATATATAATAATAATAATAATATAAAGATGATATATTTGGTGAGCGCTGTTTTTGTGTGTATCACACCTCAAGAGCCCTCTGCGAGCTTGGTCGTCGCTGTAGAAAGCGTCAATTCTCAAGCAAGACCCAGTTGTTGTAAGGTTGGATGGACCTTTCAGTGACCGGTCTTTGATAAAGGTTTATGAATTTTTCATTCGAATCCACAACCTTCTATTTACGAGTCCGAAGTGTTACCACTGGACTACGGACCGGTCCAAGTATATATCTTCTAATATATAAAATCGAGCATATGTATTGTGTGTATGGATCTATGTTTGCTTTGTATGGACTCCTAAACTATTGAACAGATTACGATGAAACTTTAATTGTGTACATTCCAACTTAGTCTTCAATATAAAAAAAAATTGGAAGAATAAGGAAATGAGAGCAGAAATATGCCTATTTTCACCTGATGATAGGGAAATTCTTAGACTAAAATAAGTGTGCAAAGACACAACATAGTGGAAACACTTCAATGAAAATATTAGCCACCCCCTAAAAAATAATGGCATGATACAATAGCAGTTACCAGACGAGCCACCACAAGGGGTGGCAGGGTACAACTAGTATATTATAAAGTTAAAATTAATAAAATATTTTTTTATTTTTTTATTTAGGTACTCGATCGAGGTGAGTTAACACGATGTTCTATACTCGGGGTACAGGTGTGGTAATGCTTCACTAGTTATCTAGTTTTACGCACAAAACGAAGCAAGTAATAAATAACAATATGGGAAACAAATTAATGTTTTATTTATTATCTTGTATTTCGCCAGCAAGCCAAAAAGGAATAATCAAGAGCTCGGATTCCTTATAAGTCAATGCGTATTACATAGAAATCGTATCGCTGAAGACGTTATTTTACATCTTAGACTTCTTAAATGTCTGGACAAAGAAATAACAAAATAATACAAAGGAAATTTTTGGTATAAATAATGATAATAATAATACATAATGTTAGCTGCAAAGATATGTTGACATTTACGGCTCATAAAATGCATGCCCACAGACAGGCACATGTAGGTTCGCGCCTACACATTTTGCATGTGTGCATACAAATAAACAAAACCTCACATCAATAAAACCTTGCAATTCCTGCCGTATTTACTTGAAACCGGGGTAAAAGTTTGTTATTTAGGGCGTAGTATTATATTTATTCTAGATACAGAAAAAAAGTTTGTTTTCAATGATAGGGTAGAAAATAAATATTGGGGGACAACGTGGCAAGAAGTTACACTATAAGCGTAGCTTTGTAAATATCAATGTACCTTATTTGCCAAAAATTCGTATAATTGAGAGATTTAGCTATCCATAATCTACAATCTAAGTTGCGATTCGCAAAGATATATAGTAGCATTTAAGGCTCATATTAAATGCATGTCAATATAAATTCACGTTTACACATGCTGTATGTGTAATTTCAAAATAAACCAAACCTCACATGAAAATCAATTTTGCAACTGCGGCCACCTTTCCCTGAAACCAAGGTGGTATTGGAAAAAGTCTACCAAGTTTGTACAGCATGAAGGGTCAGCCTCCTACCAACCCATTAGTCAAGGATTTTTTTTACTATAATAACAACCTCTTTTTTCCATGAAGGCTTGTAAATGTTTTTTTAAAAAAAAGGAAAAAAATGATTGCTTCTTTTGTTTTGGTTTTTAAATGTTCCACAACCTACATGCAAGCGTTTAGAGAGTCGCTCGGTAAAAAGTTGCACTGTATGCTGATCTTAGTTGCGCTCACCCATAAAAGATTTCCTTCTCGTCCACTCAGTAAGTGTGTCAGCCCACCTTACACCAGTTTTATTCATGTCTTTTGCTTCCAGATCGACTGCTACCAAAGTATTACGTGATGTTTGTTTATATTGCACTTCCTCGCTTGTTTGATTTTTTTTCTCAACAATTCCAATATTAATACATTGTGTAAAAATGCAATCAATGTATCATCTTTTTTTGCAAAAATTAAACATGGGGGGTTTCCTCAGTTTAATTAGTATCAATATTATAATCTGAAAAATTTGCATAGAGAATATTTAAAAAAAAATGCGGTATTGTTGTTATAGGATCTTTGCTTCCGTAGCTCAATCCGATTTTGAATATTTATTCCTTGACTGATAGGTTGGTATGCGGCTGACCACCCATACTGTAAAAAATGGTTCACTTTGCCAATGTCACCCCTGCTTCAGGGAAGGTCGGCAAGAGTTGCAGGGCTTATGTTCATTTGAGATTGGGGTGTTTTATATTGTAGGTCCACATGCGGCATGTGTAAGCGTGAAATTATGCATGTTTGCTTGTGGGAATGCATTTAATATGAATCTCAAATGATACATATCTTTGCAGCTTAGATTTAGATTAAATAAGGCACTTTTTTTAATATTTATAATTTTTTTTTAATATTTTGAATATTTTGAATACTATTTATTAAATTAGGCACTAAGTACAAAAATATTAAATTTTAAATAAATTAGGTTTGAAGTTTGTTATTATAATTGATTGTATTCTTATGATGTTATTGTTTCAATCCATAGACAGATAAAAAAGAGTATTAAAAAATAATAAATGTAAGGGAGGTTGTAGACAAAAAAATATTTCAATTTTTTATTTAATATGGAAAAATTACAGAGTAAAAATTTTGTGTTACAACAGTTCAAATAATGTTCATGGGCTGGTTCATGTTCATAGTTCATGGGCTGGAAGTCTCATCTCCACGGTAATTCTTATCTACCGAATATCGGTAATATTTGTATGAAGACCTGTCATTTCAAGATGGCCGCAAGTAAACAGCTGATTAGCCTTCATACAAATATTACCGATAATCGGTAGGTTAGAATTACAGTGGTGATGAGACTTCTACCCAAGGTCTCTTTGGGAAACACAGGGGTAGTTTTCCATATAACCCGTGGTTCAATTCCAAAAATACAATAAACCAACATAAACGAGTATCTAAATCTATATCTAAGCTGCAAAATCTATCATTTGAGATTGTATCATTTGAGATTCATATTAAATGCATTCCCACAGGCAGACATGCATAATTTTGCTTTCACACATGCCGTATGTGGACCTACAATATAAAAAACTCAATCTCAAATGAACATAAGCCCTGCAACTCTTGCCAACCTTCCCTGAAACAGGGGGGACATTGGCAAAGTGAACCATTTTTTACAGTATGGGTGGTCAGCCTCATACCAACCTATAAGTCAAGGAATGTATACCTATGTATATTAGCGGGTGAATACAAAAAAGTACAAAAAGTTTCGCCCATTTGACGTTAGATGTCTATTTCACGGTAGGTAGGTAATTTATAAAATGTATGTTTATTATTTTATTCCTTGGGATGGTAGATTAAAATCTTGTAAAAGGGTATCAAATATTAGGTCGGGGAAAAAGTTTCTTCGCATTGTATATAAAAATTCAGGTAATTTTTTTTCAAAATTTACATTCAATTACAGTAGGTACCCGTACATATGTACCATTTTGTTCGTAGACTATCTGTAGGTAGAGACATGATCTCGTTGCTGTAGAAATTTTGGGACTTCTGACCAAAAAACGCAGCAAGTAGTTTTGGCAGTCCTCTCTTGATGTTAACCTGACACTGCCTAAAAAAATCTGAAGAAACCGAAACAAATGGAAATCTGAAGGTGCAAGGCCAGGGCTATATGGCGGATGCATTAACACCTCCCAGCCAAACTCTCTTAATTTTTGCTGAGTGACGTTTTTTTGATCAGAAGTCCCAAAATTTCTACAGCAACGGGGTAATGTCTCTACCTACAAGATGACAGATAGTCTACAAACAAAATGGCATATACGTCCTGTAATTAAATGTAAGGTAAATTTGAAAAAAAATGACCTGAATTTTCATATAAAATGCGAAAAATCTTTTTCCCCGACCTATTATGTATTTACAAAGTCTGTAGTTTTATCCGGACCTCTGATTTTTTTGTAGTAGTTTGATTAAATGAATAATTTATCACTTACAAATTTGCACCTGACCAGGAAAAGAAAACAAATTGTCATTAATTAAAATTGATTTTGAAGTTAAGTATTTAACAATGTTACATAAAACTTTTTAACATGTAAAGATCAATTAACTTTTTAATGGTATGTATTTGACTTTAAATATTGTTAACTGATTTTTTTAATTAATTATTATTTACGCATGTTTGGGTGGATATTACAAAAAATATATAATTAACTGGTTTAAGCTAATCTTTGACTTGTCAAGGTTTTCTGTCGCAATAGGCGTTGTTTGGAAATTCAAATAGGGAAATCACATACATAGCAGTTACATAAATATATAAGTTTATGTGTAAAGAACTTCTTTTTCCTTTATGATATACCGGTTTAGTTTGTTACTTCAGATGATTGTTCTTCCTGCGATTTGGATTCCCAGCTTTTTTCCCACCTTTTATGAAGACTTCTACGAGCATAAGCTTCATCCATGACGATGGTAATGTATATATGGTAATTATTTTATGTATGGGAGTCAGGTTCTATCCATTCTCTTGTACTCATGTATTTTGATCTAATCTTATCTAATCTAATCTAAGCTGCAAAGATATATATCATTTAAGATTTACATTAAATGCATTCCCACAAGCAGACATGTATAATTTCGCGCTAATACATGCCGCATGTGGACCTACAATATAAAAACCCAATCTCAAACGAACATAAGCCCTGCAACTCTTGCCGTCCTTCCCTGAAACATGGGTGACATTGGCAAAGTAAACCATTTTTATTACAGTATGGGGGGTCAGCCGCATACCAACCTATAAGTCAAGGAACATACATGACAAATTACATTTTTTAAATCAATAAATAATAATATATACATGGACATCAAAAAAACTAAAACATAAAACCAATTTCACTTTAATAAACCCTAGCCGCCAACATTACAGATCAACCGCCATTTCTTTCTATCCTTACATACTTATTTCACTGATCATTTTTTAAAAATCAATAGAGAAATTATTCCTTCTTCTTAATCTTGTTCCTCATTGCTGAAGGTTGTGACCCTTGTGGAAGAAGCCATTCTTCTTAGTTCTGTCTTAACTGTGCCTTGTGCTGTCTTCACTTGATCGGTCCATCGTGTGGGGTCTTCTTCCTCTCTTCCCCTCCACATCAAATTTTGCAGACAGGAGCTTTGCGGTGGCCGGACCGGTTGCCTGGAACAATTTGCCCGTCGCGTCGGTGCTCGCGCGAGCCAGCCTACCACCACCTTCAGAAAGGGACTGAAGACACTGCTTTTCTCCAGAAGCCATGGCGCCCTTGAGATGGTCCTGGACCATTGAATGGCGCCACAGGAAAGAAATCGTCCATCATCATCATCGTATCGTACAAGTAGCTCGTTTATTTGAGCTGTGTATGCTTTTGGTAGGTATTTATTTGCTTGTTGAAAATATGATACATGTTCGATTATATCATGCGATTCCGTGCGAACTGTAATTAGTAATTTAATAAAGTAGATTATTATGGAATCAGCTGGAAATAGAGAATATTCACAATTTTTTAGTTGCATGTTTATGCACAATACTCGCACATGCCTTAAATCACGAGGCGTGAATTTTACAAGTAATTGAAAAAATGCGCGTTTTGTTTTATTCATGTTGTTTGAACAATACGAATTGCCAAAGGATTTCATCATCATTGGCGCTACAACCTGGTGGCTCCTTTAGCATCAATTTGTCAAAAGGAAGGATGTAATTTTCGTACCCTACCATAAATTGTTTATAATATTTTGAGAAAGCTTTTTTTGTTTATTTTTAATGAACCTATTTAGATGCTTCTTTATTATTAATTGATTTGTGTGATAAGGGAAACTCCATTGAAAAATATTTTGAAAATGTAACAAATACCTTTTAGTCTAAATCTGAATCTAAATCTAAGCTGCAAAGATAAATTGATATATTTATCATTTAAGATTCATATTAAACGCATTTCCACAAGCAGACATGTATATTGTATAAGTTCGCGCTAACGCATGCCGCATGTTGACCAACAATATAAAAACCCTGCAACTCTTGCCGACCTTCCCTGAAACAGGGGTGACATTAGCAAAGTGAACCACTTTTTACAGTATGGGTGGTCAGCCTCATACCAACCTATAAGTCTTGAAGTGTGATTCACACAAAAACAGCGCTCACCAAATAAATCATCCTAATATTATTATTATTATTAAGTCAAGGAGTACAAACGATTAATTACATTTAAGTACATAAAGTTATAAACCAAACAAACCCTAAACAATTAAACAGTAAAAATTAAAGCTTAAAAAACATATTCTATAAAAAGTGAAAAATAAAATTTTTAAAGCCTCAGCCTTAAACGCCAGCATTACAGATCAACCGCCATTTTTTTGGTCCATGCACACTTCTTTCATTTCATCCAGAGTGGTTATTCATTTATTTAAAGTACAAAAAAAAAATGTACAAAAATATAGTTTTTTTTTACAGCCAGAAAACGAAAATCAGATCCTCCATTTCGACAGGCTGATTGTTAATGCTCAGCCTAGTGTGGATCTTAACGTGGACCTTAGTCTTAGAAGTTGAGTTAAGCCTTGGTAAAATAGTTTGAAGAATACCGCCATTAGTCTCGACGAGGAGGTAAGTATCTCCACCTCTCTCTCTCGATCACCTCTCCACCATTGAGCTACATAGGTACCTCCACAGGCTCCACCAATCGGTCACACCAAGAGCTCGCCAACCCCTTGTCACTGCATCCCTCCATTTCATATTTGACCTATCGACACTTCATCTGTCTTTGGGTTTTGTGGAGTAGGTAAATCCATTTCATCATTTCAGCATCCTTCACATACCGTTTTTTAAGCTTTAAAATTACAGGGAGAGTAATGAATAGTAACAATAGGAAGGCATGACTGTAACATACATACGTATCTGGTGTAAAAGTATGAAATAAAGCTTTTTTTTTTAAGAAATCTAGTGCGGGAGACTCAATAGATTTCAGAGACTTAAGGGGTCTGTTACACTTTTTGTAGTGCCCCAGAGGTGTTTACGAGCTTGGGCGTCGCTACAAAGCGCCAATACTTAAGCAAGACCCAGTTGCCGTAAGGCTTGATGGACCTTTTAGTGACCGGTCTTTAGTAAAGATTTATGAATTTTTCAACCCAGCTCCGCCGGATTTCGAACCCACAATCTTCCATTTACGGGTGTTAACACTACGGACCTGTCGAATTTATTGAGTAAGCTAAATTAATATTACAAATTATGTAAATCTGACTGGTCCGTAGTCTAGTGGTTATCGCTCTGGACTCGCAAATGGAAGGTTGTGGGTTCGAATCCTGGCGGAGCACCAAAAATATAACATCATGTTATTTTTAAATCGACTGCTCCAAGGAAGCCAGTATTAAGTCAAAAAAGATAGTTTTTCAGGAAAACCAATTGAATGTTATTTATTCCATGGAGTACCTACAATGCATAAACTATTTTTTACATTAATTTATTAATGAATTTAAAAGAGATAGAGACACGGCTGTCATGTTGGAATGAAGATAATGATTTGTTACCTTCAAAAATGGAAATAAGTCAAAAACCTAAATTTCGGAGTTACTTCCTTCTTCCTTGGAGCAGTCGCAATCCAGCCTTACAGAAACTGGGATTAATTTGATAATTTGCACTTTCAAGCTCGCATAGGGGATTGTATAAAATATAAGGATTTGTTTATTGGCATTCCTCTTCTTAAAATCATTCTTATATTATTATTATTATTACGTACCTACTACATGAAAGATTTGGCAAAAAATAAAAAGCTTACATTTGTAAAGCGACATCTATGAACGATTTCCTGTACTAATTGCAACAACAATTTAGTTTGAAATTAATACCGTAGATGGTTCTGATCATGGATAACATTCAAAAAGCTTTTAGCGCTTGTCGCTAGATGCGTAACATTTCTATGGCTGTAATTTATTTAAAAATTTAGGATTTGTCGTAATAATATTGTTATCTCCAATATAAAATAGATATATTGCAAGGTATATTTACATTCATAGGTAGGTCATTCACTACTACCTAGATCAATATAACAAAGAAACATTATTTTCCCTGGAAGCTTCCTTCATCCACCCTTACTTTTGTTAAAAAGGTATCATTTATGTACCTACATTACTCACCTCTCCCGTGGTTCTACTAATTAGATCATCCTCTCAAAGGTAATAAAATATCAATTAATCTTTCTAAATCAAATCTCTTTCACAGTCCATCATACATTTTTTTCTTTTATTCGGATTAAACCTACGAGTACCTACCTAACACGAAATAACAATAATAAAATCCACTTGCTACAAAAAATATCATTGAGATGAAAATACGCGATTTATTAATTAGATATTATTTAAGGTTTGAAAAGGTTTGTATTTATTTTAATTCTTTGTTAGGTTTATAATATTATATCGCAGAATATTTTTTCAAACATCGCAAAAAAAACAATTTTTACAACATTATTCTTTATTCAAAGTTTATTACACTCTTTATTTTTTAAAGTTGCAAAAAAAACATTGTATACAACGTATAGGTACTAAAATGTTTTCATATTGCCAAAAAACCCCTGTTTCAGGATGGAAGTAGAGGAATACGAAAAAGAAGCCTTACTCGTATGCATTTGCCTTGTCATTTCATCGGCTCTTACTCTATACCAGGGGTGTCCAACTCAAAATCGTAGCGGGCCGGATTTAGTACTTTTGTAATCGTGGCGGGCTAGAATTTTTTTTGTTGTATGTTGGACAAGCCTGCTCTATACTCTATTGGTTAACGCTTCGGACGCGTTATCGGAAGGTAATGAATTCGATTGATTACGAGTCACGAAGAATATTGTTTGATTTTCAAAATTTTCAATGTTCCAATGTCTATGCTATTATGTTACTTGACTAATACGTTAGTATGAGTTCTTTGAATAATTAATAGGTACCCACGAGGCTGACCCCAATGCTGTACAAACTTGGTTCACTTTTGCCAATCTTCACCTAAGTGCTTGTTTGTCTTATCTCCAACAGAGGTTATTTTACATGAGCAATGTTTGTATGTGTATTAGAACAATGTGTCTTATGAATGCTGGATATTGATCTTACAAATATTATAAAAAAAACTCCCACATTATCGTGCTTTACGTATTTTCAAATTCAGATTGTGTAGCATTTGTGATTCTCCAAATATTTTCATTCAAAGGTCATCTTTGAATCAAATTGTAGACAAGCCAAACAAGCACTGGGGGGACGTAATGCCAACGCGGATTCAGGGTAAGGCGGCAGGGTTTGCAATTTTTGTGTTCATATGAGGTTTGGAATATTTCGTAAGTACCTACCTATGCGCGCAGCATATTGTGTAAACGCGAACTTACACGTGTCTGCCTGTGAGCGTGAATTTAAAATGAATCCAATGTGTTAATATATTGTTATGTAAATAGCAAATAAATATTATAAATATTTAGGTAGGTAGATATAACATTCATAGCTGATAAGAGTGTATATAAGTAGGATTAATAATTATAAAGAAAATAAAAAGGTAAAGAGATATTCAAATTTATGTACAGGAAGCTTGTAGAAGATCGTCGTTCTGGAAGGTTCCAGCAAAATTGGCTTCTAGTAACTACTATCATTGAAGTATAAAGGGCTGCAAGCGGCTTGCAGGAGTCAGTCTATATACGACGCTCTGCTTTTGAACAAGAAAGACAAAGACAGTGAACACCAACCAACTGTGAAATAAATGTAAATTGCTACAACCCTAGAATCCCAAAAACATAACAATATCTTTGCAACTCAAATTAACAACATTGTTTTTATAACGCGCAACAGGGAGTTTTTAAGCTACTTCTTATATTTTTGGTTGGACTCTGCCATCTGATGTGATTTGTGTTATTCTCTGGATTGATCCTCCAGTTTAATTATCATCTCATTAGTGATTAATTGAGAGACTTTGTCGGCTCGGGCTGCCGTTGCTTACCACAGACGGCCGCCAAGCTACAGGTAGATGATATTATATCGGATACCATTTTTTTCCTTTCCGTCAAACGCGAATCCATTTCTCATTCCCTCAATGGGAGTCTTTGACTGAATGGAGCTTCCATCGAATGATATCAGATATACAAAAAACTTGTAAAAAAAACAGTTTGCTTGTATATGAAGATAATGATGAATTTTTGTAAATAATGATGAACGTTTTTTATAGTAATATCTCCAAAGACGCCATAGGCATGTGTTTCAGTAAATTTGTTATATTTATTTTTACAAATTACTTAGTTCCTGCTACTTTTTGGTTAAAAGATATAGGAATGTACAAATTTAAAATTTCAATTATGTGCGACATTAAAATATAATTTATAACGAGATGTAATGTTTTGGAAAGAGACACATAGCTATTTCATAGTCAAAGCTATATTTAAGCATTTAAATAAACTAAAAAGTTCAATTAGATTGATGGATGGATTATAATTAATATTGTTTAAAAATTACCTGTTCCTTCACTAATAGGCTGATATTAGCTGACCACCCCTGCTGTACAAAATTGGTTCACTTTTGCCAATGCCACTTCGGTTACAGGGGAGTTGTAAGGTTAATGTTTATGTGAGGTTAGCTTACCAAACAAGAATGTTGTAAGTACGCACTACCTACGCTTGCAGCATGTGTAGGATCGAATTTTCACGTGCCTGTCGGTGGGCGCGCAACTTAGATTATAGATTATATAGTTACCCACACTAAAAATCAGTTAATAAAAATCAACAAATATAATTATTTATGTTTTCTTTGAACATGATCCAAAAATTATTGTATTGAAGGTGAAAATAAAAAAAAAAAAATTTGGGATTGTGAAATTACTTTTACTGAAAGAACTCATTGGAATTAAAAAAAAGATTGAATTTTAATTTTATTCATACATAATATAACAATCTTATTAAAATTAAAATAAACAGGGATATACATATAACCTACAAATTTTAATGGACTTTACAGGTATCCACTATCCTTACTCATTAACCGGATGATATTGTTAATAAAAGCAAAAAAAAAAAATCTCATAATGGTAGCTAGTTTTAAATTCGTTCTTTCCAATTTTGTCTAAGCTAGAACAACGATAGGCGGGGTCAGACCTTATTCTGGTTTGATTCATAAACGCTTTTTTGGACCCTTATCAAGGGGGGCTTGCTTTGGCGGCTCGGTGTGTGATGAAAGTATTAGTTGGCTTTAATAACAGGGAAGAGGGAGGGTTCATAATTTCATTCCTAGTACAATAAAAATTGCTTCCACTTCAAACGCCACACCTTTGGCGTGATTTTTTGGCATTTTAATAGATGCTTAGTAATTTTTGGATATCCGCTACGGGGAAATTTAATCTTACCCTTTTTTTGGATTTTGAATTTTTGGATAAAAAATTAAAACGCAAGGATCAAAATAATTTTATTCTAAAGTCTGATTAAAAACTAGGTTTTTGAACAATATAATAAAATTATAATACACCTATTAAATTATTAAAAAAGAGTGAAAAAAAAACAGTGTTATAATGATAGAATATTTGTTATTCAGTAAAAAATATATATTTAGAGGCTTACAGAATAATTGAAAAATAAAATAAATGTATAGGATTAAAATGTGTATAAATCGGACTATCTACATTTCTATAAATAAAGTAAAAACAATATTCATCTCTCCAACTAACAATCAAAATACAAAATAATAAAAATAAAAACTAAACACAACTGCCGATTAAAATGTATTAAGAAGATTTGAGGACGCCTACATTCAGGAGTGGATTAACAAATTCTACCACTTCAGTTGAAGTGAGAGTTCCCAGCTCCCGAAGAGGATGGTACTCTGGTAGGTGCTCATTTATTGTGAATACTAAGTAAGCCTTACCGGTATTTTATTTTGTATTTGAAATAACCACCAAAACGTGAAATAATTTCTGACACTCTCGATGGGATTTGATCCCGAGCTCTCGGCATGGAATGCAAGCCCTTTACCAACTGAGCTTTTCGAACAGACCGCTTTTAGTTTATAAAATGTAGAAGAAACATAGGTAGCTAAATATATGTTTTTCTGTCTTGCTACTGAAGTATTGCGTTGATGCTAAAAAACCTTACAAAAACAATCTTTCCTATTTGTGGCCAATCATTTTCAGACCTATCGGTCTCAATTATCTCAAAGCCCAATGGTTCCCATAATAGGTGTGAAATTTTAATTGTTAAAAAAATCCGGAGCGCCTTCCTGTATAATTATCGATGTTTTACCACAAAATCAAAGATTTATGACTTTTACCTGAGCTACTCCTATTTTTAGTAAATTATAGAGATGTCTAATAATTGTTTTTTTTTTTTTTGAAAACGGTAGGAAGCGTTTTTTTTCGCCAATTAAAACGTTTAGCTCAAATTAAACGCATCAATAAAAGGCGAAACGCACATGTGTGTGTGAGTTTTTTAAAGTAATTTATGAGGAAGATTTAGAAAAATACAGTCTCACATTTTACGAAGTACATAGCTTCTTATCAATCTATACCAAAACAATCCTTATTTTTTGCCCATCTACTGCGCAAGTATGTAAGTAACTGTCTCTCTGAGAGCGTAGTTTTTTTTGTATGTTCTTGTGGTAATATACTAATCAAAAAATAAATTTGGTCTAGCTGATGGCTTGGTCAAAGCCAGAAGGCTAGGGATCGATCACCAAAGGCGACAGAAATGATTTTCTGTTTCTAATGTAAGTTGCATTTTCAATTATCATTTTCAAATAAGATAAGTTCCTTGACATAAATAGGTTGTTATGAGGTTGATCACAATACTGTAAACATTGTTTCACGTTTACCTCGATGTTACACCTCTATACCATCTCTGCCTAGAAGTGCTACAAAGGCGATTGTGAATTCCTTTGTAGTGGCCAGACTTGACTACTGCAATGCGATATATGCTGGCCAGCCCAAAAATCAGCTCAATAGGCTTCAATCGCAGCAGAACGCCGCAGCTAGACTCATATATGGGGCCGCAAAGTCCTGCCACATCACTCCTCATCTTCAAGCTCTGCATTGGCTGAAAATCCCTGAGAGGATCACTTTTAAAGTCGATTTGCTCACCTTAAAAGCACTGAGTGGGAGTGCTCCGGGGTACCTGATGGAGCTGGTGTCTCCAGCTAGTACAACCTCGCGCGGACAAACACTGAGGTCAGCTGCACAAGAAGCAGCTGCCTGGACATCCCTACAAGAAGGCCCCGCACTGTTTTTGGAGACAGAGCATTCAAGGCAGCCGCTCCAATGACTTGGAACGCGATTCCCGCCTCACTGAGGGAACTGGATATGGAGAGACCATTTAAAAGAGGTCTCAAGACTCACCTCTTCGTCCAATCATACGGACAAGCGCCTTTGTAATGACACACTGTCATAAAAGGCGCTTTACAAATTTTGTCTTATCTTATCTTACATCTGATTCAGGAAAGGTTGCCAAAAATTGGATGGCTTATTTTCATTTGAGACTTAAGTTTTTATTTTGTTAGTACACATACCTTTAGATAGTATATGAAAGCACTAACTTAGACTATGGGCTTGAAGGCATACATCTAATATTAATCTTAAATGTTAATATATCTTTACAAGTGAGATTGTGTATAAGTCAAAAGAGACAATAATATCCTAAAAATATCTTAATGATATGGCATTGGATTAAGTTTACTTTCACAGATATGAGACATCAAAAGAACCTTGTTCCAGAATGTATGTATTTATTATCAAACTGCTAAAAAAGGAGCAAAACAAGCTTTGGCTAATCAAATCTCGTAATCTCTATACGGACAAGCTTATCTTTAAGAAATATTGTTTTATCAGGGTGTAAAGAGAGGGACGCCAGATAGCTTTTGTTTCAAGTGCGAGAGGGTGAGTGAGCAGTGAAATGAAACCTGTAGGTACTCCGAGTATAAAGCATTCCGTTTAAACTCAAGCATAGCGTTTAAAAACATGTATTAAAACTCAGCAGAGCTTCTAGTGTTTTTTGTATTTTTGGTTAAACGCTGGGGCTTAGTTTTGACGTCACGTTTATACGTGGGGTACTGTAGAACAATATTCAAATGGCGGACCAATCAAAGGGCATGTTTCGGCAGATGCGCAGTATCCATTTCCGGAAAGAGCCGAATAATAATAATTATAACCCGAACCGTACACCTGATCGCAACGAAAAGTAGGTGCTCACTTTAAAAAATAGGTACGTGTGGGTATCGTGAAAAAACAAACAATTATTTTAGTACTAATGAAAGTTTTTACAGTGTTGCATAAGAAACACTTGTAGATTTTTTGATGCAAGCTTTAGAGGAGCTTTCAAAATATACTAATATTTGAAAAACAGCAATTGCGTTTAACAGCACGTCTTTTTATTGTGCCCAAAGTACATCAGCTTTCTTTTTTAGTGGCTGAAATTTTTTACCGGTGTAAATACATATTTTTATTAGAAAATTGATTAAAACAAATTCCTTGTTAATTATCTATTAAGTGGATTACTTACATATCTATCCAAGTATTTTAGAGGTTTTAAGGCAGGTATGCAACAATAGAAATAAATTCGAGGCAACTCTTTGAAGGTTCTAACCACATCTAGTGGTTTGGCAACAGAGTCAAAAGTTACAGTATAAAAGACTTGACGAGCAACTTTTCGTTTTCTAATCCATTCTCTATTAATTAACTCCAGAATACAATTTGCTTTTCATGAAATTTTAATTGATTTTTTAATGTTTGATTTGATGAATATTTCTGAGAAGTCTCTTATAGAAACTGACGGCTGATTAGCAGGTATTTCGCAATAATCAATAAATCTTAAGCTATTGCAAAAACTGACCACTGGGAAGCTGAGATGACAAGCGAAAACCATATTCAATATTAATAAGTTTCATTCTGAAATAATTTTATGCAAAAATATTCCAAGATTCGCCGATGAATCAATATTGGATTCATTTTTGATGAAACCTTCCTACTACATAAAAATAAATATCTGTGTCTTTACGATTTTCATTTTTAAATACTAATTAATAGCTACATATTTTTTTACACATACGAATACGAATGTGGCAATATTTAAATAACTACTATTTAACATTTTTTAATATTTCTTTAATATAATATTTATTACTCCTAGAGATATGAAATAAACAATTGACATCTTACTGTGATTAATACCCGCCATCATCTAATGGTCAACGTCTCAGAATTTGATATTTTGGGTTCGATTCTCATATTATAATAAAAAAAAATGCTTTCTTATTTGGAGAGATTTAGTATGCGACATGAAAATAAAAATACGTCTTTTTTGTCTTTGTTAATACATTTCTTTAATTACGTCTTATACACCCGAAATATTTCAAATTTTTTCATTATAATAACGTTCGCAAAAATTTAGAGGGTGCTGCGTTTTCGCTTAGAAGTAAATTATTTATACGCATTAAATTCATTAAGCTTATATTCTCAATTATAATTTGACCTGCAAGAGCTACAAGATAATTTAATGATCACACAAACAAGTCCAACGTAACAAAATTCTTATTTTTTTCATGATGAAAATTTAACAAAAATTTACTTAATCTTTATCCCTATAAAATTGTAATAAAATTTCACAGAGACTTATAATAAATGTGTTCTGCAGTTCACCTGGGCAATTTGTAAAATCTGGTTGAATTAATAAAAGTCATCTACAGTTACGGGAGTAAGGTGCTGGGTTTGTGTTTTTTTACCCTTGTGCGGAAGTGCGGAAATTTTTGGCACAACGTCGGGCGCATGCAAATACTCAAGCAGGTGTATTTTTACGACTTTTTAAGAAAGTAAGACTTCTCGTATTATTATTTATTAATTGAATTTTTTTGAAATAAAAAAGGCTCTAGATAGCTTGGTAGTTGTCCTTATAAGAGTACAATGAATGGACAATTGGAAAATGTATATTTTTCTCGGATGACTAACGTCACAGTTTTATGGTATCTTAGCAACCAATGGCTCTAGCAAACCAGCTGTTTAACGTCACAATTTTTTCTATGCCGATTCCATTATAACTGATTATATTCTGGACTAGTCCAGTGGTCTGGATTTGATTTTTACCACTATTTTGTGCCTTTCTGAGGTACAAGTCTTGACGATCGTCGATAAATCTTACCGTATATTTGTGAAGATAGGATGAAATAAAACATGGCGGCGTATCAACAGCTGATACATTTTAAAGGGAATAACGATTAGCTGTTCAGCCACCGCTATGTTTTATTCCGTCCTATCTTCAAATTTTACGGTAAGATCTATCTACGGTCGTCGAGATTTCCACCTCTGGTCCGTCCTCACAGCAACCTAAATTCCCAGGCTCTGATGGTCCATTTGTCAAACGTAGCCCAGTCAATTTGGTCTGCAGATTTTTATTGACACGACGATATTGACTTTATAGACGTACTGGAAAATCGTCAGAAAATTTTAATTACTTTACATGTTCCTTGACAAATTTGTACGTATGAGGCTGCCCCCCTATGTCGTAAAACTTGGTGTACTTTTGCCAATGCTACCTCAGTTTCAGAGGAAGGCGGCGGGAGTTGCAAAGTTAATGTTTATGTGAGGTTTGGTATATTTTGTGTGTACACATGCAGCATGAACTTACATATGCCTGCTTATGAGCATGCATTAAATATGAGCCTTGTATGTCATTTCACCGTTATATCTTTGATTATAGATTATACAATTAATGTTTCTTTCTGCAACCAATTATATTGTAAGTAGGTACAACTACTAAAGTATATAAAAAAAAAAACTAAAAAAACCTCAATCAATTTATTCGGCATTAATTACCCAGCTGGGTAGGTAGGTACGATTACGGGCAGTTTTTGTATGTTTGACCAGTGGAGCAGTCAGTAGGGACAGGTGAAGTCCGCCAACCAATAGGAGGACGAGAATAGGGGTGGAAATGTACGTACCCAACTTTATATCAAGCTTTATTCAAAGCCTCTCAGTCGAGACGCTTCAAAGACTAAAAAAAAAACTAAATCATACATTTTGTATATTTATTTCTTAAAATTATTTTTATTTCTTAATAACCATTACTAAACTTTTGCTCATTTGATGACCCCGTTTTATGTAAAATCCTAGGGTAGTACCTATGTTAATTTAGGGTCAGGTTATCTTTCTAAAAAAAAACGCGTGAAACATTTATGTAAGAGATTTTGAAAATTGATTTTTTTTTCTAGAAGTTACATAAATAATGCACTAATACTCTTTTTTTTGGAATCTGTTTTTTAAAATTATTTTTTAAAATAAAAAAAACCTATTCTGTTTTTATTTTATTTTGAGTTTGAAATTTACACCAAAACGGGAAATCTTTTCTGACATCCTTGTTGGGATTCGAAACCGAGCTTTCGGCATGGAATGCAAGCACCCTACCAACTGAGCTATCGATAAAAAAAATGTTTTGTGTTATTTGATTATGATACAAGAAACCCAAAAAGATGTGTGCTTCTTTATTATAGATGATGAAGAATTTTGATAAAATTAATGTCTTCATACCGCAAAATAACTTCATTTATTTTTCATACCCCTGATTTCTAAGCAAATTGATATAATACACCGTTCTTCTGTTTTCAAAAGAAGCTTTTGATGCCTCATGTTGTAAAAGCTATTTTCCTTTACTTGTATGAAAATCTTAAATAAGATTCTACTTGATAATATAAGCATAAAAATGGGTCACTTATCGTGTATCCCATCATCCTATGCAAATACAGCGAAAATCACATAAAAATTCTTGATTTTCTATACTGCTGAATTCTAACCAGTTTCCATGGTTATCGTATGAGAAATCTATAACAGGGTTATTCGCAACACATTTGATCCATCACTAATCTATGTAGCATCGTTTTTTCGTGTGAAAAATTATATTTAGTCTGCGGATGAGCCATGGCTTTGCTGTTTGAGAAGAATACCGTAAGAAGCTAAACCAGTACTCCTTGTATAAAACTTCACGTTTAAACTTAATCATTGCACAGTAGGTACCACAAATGTCGAGAAACTAGAATAATTTCTAGTGTTTATTCACGATTTGAATTTCATACATCAAACGCTTTCGAATTGTTTACCTACACATAATTTTTAATAGAGAACAAAAATGGTGTGTTAGAACTCCGAAAACGTTCGAGATATTAAACACAGATATTGAAGAAAAATAATATTGATATTTTTGTTTTATCGATTTAAAATTTATCTTCACAATGACAATTAAATGGACAAATTCTTACACTTTTACAAACTGAAATAAGAGTCCGGTCGATAGCTCAGTTGGTAGAGTGCTTGCATTCTCCTGCTGGTTCCATTTTTGCTGGTTTTTGAATTGTTATAACCACAGATCACTGAATATAAAGTTATAACTATGTTGTTATTCACATATAGTCCATGTATAACTGTTTGTTTGTTTAATAAAAATAAAAATAAATCCACCGAGTTGTTTGAATCCCACCGAGGGTGTCAGAAATGATTTCCCGTTTCGTTGTTTATTTCAAACCCAAAAATAAAATACCGACAAAGTTTACTGAACCATCACGCCTCCTCAGGAGATGGGAAGCCTCCACTTCAACTGAAGTGGTTGGATTAAGGCCGACCCTTACCTGTAAAAATAAATAGGTTCCACTCGCCACATGCGAAACCCTTTGGGGATAACGCGGCAAGAAGCGCTATATTTGTAGCTTAGTTGCGTTTGCCAAATGCTAATCAGAGGCGCGTTATCTGTTACTATTTATTTTTTCGTATACGCGATATTTGAGTTTATACGTATTTTTTTAAGATTACTTACTCGGAGTCCAGATCTTGGCCAATTTGCTAAGGGCAGGCGTGTCGTAAACCGGCCTCCCGGATATTTGAGTAGGATAATCGCTTCGCTACTCCAGTGCACGCGCCGGATTTAATAAAAGAGGATCGCTTATTTGCTGAAGAAATTGCCCTCCATATTATTTGCATATAAACGTTATGATCACAATGTTTACAATGCGCCTGGAAGACGACCAGCGATGCTGAAAACTTGAAGAAGCTTAAAAAATATCTTAATGTAATGGAAAACTCAATTAGTTTTGGTCTATAAGTTTTTCAGGTCAAGAAAAATTACAGGGATTGGTCTAAAATGGGTGCGATTGGAAAATGACACTGGAGTTTCGAATTGGAAAAATATGTATAATAAAGCTTTCAAAGGAGTTTTGGTAAAACGGTCATAAAATATACAACTTGTTGTATAAGTTAACTATTAAGAAACATCAATCAACATTTTTTCAGCAATAAACTAATTTCAATTTATATGGTCATGGTTTATTTCGGGTTCAATGGGAATAAAATTGCAGTTGAATTTATTTTGCAGTACTTTTTTCAAATAAATGACATATTCTGGTTCACTCGGTAACTTCTGTATTTGTGGCTTCACGGCTTGGGCGTTACTGTGGTGACTGACCCTTCACAGAACCACCGCCCGTTTTTATATACGACCAAGGCCTAATCTTGCATGTGCCAGACTATACGAGACGCGTTTCGAAGGGATGTTTCCAGAGAGTACTATAATATATAGTATTAGTTGCAAAGATATATTAATATTTAAAGCTCATATCAAATGCATGCCCACAAACAAATACGTGTAGTTCGCGCTTACAAATGCTGAATGTGTACTTAAAAATAAAATCCAAACCTCAAATGAACATAAACCCTACCTTTTGTCGACCTTCCCTGACGCAGGGGTGACATTGGCAAAGTGAAACATATTTTACAGTATGGGTGGTCAGCCTCATACCAACCTATAATTCAAGGAATCGAGATCGTTACGAGAATTGTTATTAGAGAATTTATCTCTTTATTTTATTCTGGACGATTTTGTTGGTTTCAGAAATATTTTTTTCAAGAGACACTCTTGTCATGCGGCGTTCAAGGATGAAAAGTCCAAACTTACTATGTTATGACCATACTCGTTTGTGTTTTTATTTCTTCTTTAGTCTTTTCTTGGAAATATTTTGTTGAGATAGAAAAAATAGTTTAAGATGTGTCTGTTATCCGTTTTAAAGCTTTTGAGGGTTTTTTTATTGAAGCAGTTTGATGTTCGTTTAAGTTTTGCTTCAAAAATTTTAATCAGGTGCTATTTACAGGCTACTAAGGCAGCTTTGTATTGCCAACTTTATTTGTGTTATTTTGTGGCGCCCGTTTTACAACACCTAAACTAACCCCATAATAAATATAACGCAAAAAGCGGATTTGCAAAATCACAGATGTTTTAATTTCACATTAGTGTTTTGTTAGTTTTATTCATAGATAATCTTTATTCTAGATTCACAACAGGTATTTATCCTACTATAAAACTATTAGTATAATGCATGTTTAAAGCCTTGATTTAAATTTCACTTATTTTTATTTTTGCGAAGCTTTTACACTATAAGATAAATAAGATTTCTTTATAATATACTGAATTACTTTTTCTGTAAAAAAAGACATCGCAATAACATAAAAATTGTCTTTTTTTTATAGAAAATGAAATGGGAAATAAAATAAGCATTTATCTTTATCTAAGACTAGCAACAAAAGTTCTCTCAGACTCGCAGAAAATAGGTCTTTCTTGAAAAATTGACACTGAATAGTGATAAGCAAACATGTAAAGGGCTCTTGAGGTGTTTTTCTCGTGAAATCAGCGCTCGCCAGCTTTGTTCTAACATTTGTAAAAAATCCAAATCCACACATTTAGGGTAATATAATATTTGGATGATCACAGAATCAATAATTCACCAAGTACTAATTTGGATCTTATAAAATCATTCGTCAATTATTTTGAGAAGTCAAAAACAATACATACTGATACGAATGTGTGATTGTGTTAACTTGTGATGGTGTGTGTGTTTTCTTTACTTGTGTGTTTGCTCAAAGGTTCTAGCGAAGTCTCACATTCTCCAGTTTGCAATTTTTCGAGAATCATTCCAGTGTCATAAGGGCTAAAACCATCTGTGGCGCAGACTAGTATCGGAGCTGTCGTGCTAATAAGTAATCAAGCGACTGTGGTGTGAATGGACTAAATGTAAGCGAGATCTTAAAATAAATTGTGTAACATAAATTAAGTGCAGTTTTTATTCAATTGAACCCGTAATATTGTAACTATAACATAATTGTATATTAGCACAATTTGATTTAAAAGTAAAACTGTGTGTTTTTTATACCTGTGCGGCGCGTCTTGAGGGATGACGTCTGAGTTTCCAATTGACACATTGATACTCGGGAATACATACAGAGTTTCGTTAAAAAATATTTTATGCAACTTCGTACGAAAATCTTCCAGTGGCGAAACAAAAATTGCAACATAAAAAAAATATAAATATTTAAAAATATAAATGGTAAAACATTGTTTTAATTCACTTTATTTTATTTGTTTATGCTCGAATATTTTCGCCTAATGAGGCATCTTCAAGAGCAGAATGGTTACAAATATATTTTTATAAAATAATTTTCAAAACAATTTTCAAAACAACTTTTTTTCCCAAAACAAAAGCAAAATTCATAGACAAAAATTTTTTTAAACACAAATGTAAGATTCAAAAATGCATTATTGTTAGGTATAATGAAATTAAAAATTTGAATACAATAAAAATAAAATATGTTAGTTAAATAAAAATAATAATAGTAATAACAAATAAAAAACAAATTATTGCAATATTGGTGAAACATAGGGAATCTGCACATTCACTAAGTCTTTATTTTTATTTTTGTAGATTTCCAACGCTTCCAGAGCCATCAGTCTCCTCACTTCACACTCAGAGTGCATTACCTCTACATTGGTAATATCGAAAGTATGGTCTTTATCAATGCAATGGTCTGCCATCTCAGAGTATGCAGATAAGCCTCTGAGTGCTCTGGAATGTTCTTTAAATCTTGTGCCTCATTAGGCGAAAATATTCGAGCATAAACAAATAAAATAAAGTGAATTAAAACAATGTTTTACCATTTATATTTTTAAATATTTATAAAAATGGACTTTCACTGTGTTAACAGATCAACACTAAAAAATATTAAAAAAAATATGTCTCGTAGATGTAATAAACACTCTCTCTTCTTTTTTCCGATAGTCCTAAAGTCCATATCTCTCCTTGACCTCCTGTAACATTCTCTTCCAAGTCCTCCTGTCCTCAGCGGCTGATTTCCAACTTGTCTCCTGGACAAGCTGCGCTCTATCCCCTCTCACTCCATCCTCCCACCTTTGTCTGAATTTTCTCATCTTTCTCTTTTCCTTCGGGTTTCGAGTAGATCTATTGTCTATATGACACATCTCTTAGTAAAATCTCAATAGTGTGATTTAATTTAGACCATACAACGCAATGTCATGCCAAGTTTACCTCCGTTGGTAGTTTGGACAGGGGTGGTACTGGGGGTGGTGGCATGCCCCTCCGCCCCGCCCACCCCCACTGTTATGTTTCTTCATTGTGTTGTTTTGTCATGTGATGTATTGTCATGTGATGTTTTTTCATGTTACGTAATCTCATGTGTTGTTCTGTCATATGATGCAAAGTCATGTGATGTAATGTCATGTATTGTTTTGTCAATGTTCTGTTCAATCATGAAACCGTATGTCTTTTTTTTTTTTTAGACATCACAACATCTTATAGGGTTTTTCACAACACGTTTGATCCATAGATAATCCATGGATCATCGTTTTCTTTGTACAAAAAATTCACGTCATTTGGCAAAGGACCATGGATTTGCTGTGTGTAAATAAGTAAGAGCCGAATATTTTTTCAAAGAAAAAAATCAGGAAACAAATTGACGCCATTGCTCTTTAAAAAGCCTTTTACAGAAGCTTCCCGCAGTTTTGTTTATTCCAACATAAATTGATGTAGGTACCTGTCTTTAGACAAAAAATAACCCTTTCATTGCTGAGCTTAATATCTTAATATAAAGTGGTGGCACGTACTGGTAAAGCACTGAAAAAATGTCTGCGTCGATTTCTCTCTTGCGTAGAATCTTCTCGAAGCGTTGTATTATCTTGTACTGTCGCACTTCTGGGACTCGTGGGGAATATTAAGTAATAAAAGTAGGTACATTGTAATGATGATGATGACGATGATGATGAATAAAAGTCAATGATAATATACATCCGAAAATAATTTAAAACTGATAGGTTCCTGCAAAATATACAATTTGTGGCAGATTTTTGTTTTCATGGGGGAACAAATTATGAAAATACTAACTAAAATGCACTAAAAAAATCTCTCTTTTTAGGACTCAGGTACACTTTTTATAGTTTGGTATGAGGTTGAGTAACTTTACTGTAAAAATAGTTCACTTTGCCAACTTCACCCTTGTTTCAGGAAAACTTAAAATTAAAATTTAAGGTTTTATGTTCATTTGAGGTGATTTTATACACATGCAGCTTGCATCAAAGAAGAAGAAGACGTATTTTTATTTGATTGCGACAATAATTTAATCTTTGAAATTATGAATCTATAAAATCTTCATTACATTACAGATATAAAATCAATATCATCTTCTGAATAAATGAATACGTTTGGTTTTAATAGAATTGTAAAATTCCAACAAAATGTACAACTGAATTGAAAGGATATAAAAATTAAGTACGCACTTTCCACGGACGTATTTTTAAAACAATATCTCGCCAACTCCATGGCGTTGAAAAAAAAGCTTGTTTTTGAAACGGTTATCTTTGTAATTCACCATTGTTATATCCGCACCAAAAAAAATGTCTCGCAGAATTCAACAGCCTGCTTTAACCTACATTTGTTTTTTGCAAAAATGTATTTTTCATACAAAAGCGATATCCGTCCTTTTGAAAGCCACTACAACTTCATTGATGTTGTTTACTGGATTTACAATTGTAATATCATTTTATACTTTATCGGAAAATCATAAAATTTGAATGATTTATTTAAAGTTCTATTAATTCATGTTTTATAAGCCAGTGAAATTTTGTAGAATTACTGTTTTTTTATTCCACATTTCTTTCTCTTTTTTTACTAACGACATCCCTATTTCTTATTTTCAGTTCGTTAATTTTTTAAGTACTCGTAGATTAAATAAACTTTTACATAAAACAGTTTAAAAAAAACTTTGGTAATATTGTATCCAGTCGCCTTTCCGCTAAAGAGTGACAGTACCTTCATAAATTAGTCCACACTTTGTTCTGTATGTACTTTTTAAGTCCTAATACACCTCTTTCGACTCCTCAATATTCATCACTGTCTTCATTCATGCTCTTCTCTTTTTCTTACTCTACAGATTTCAGTCTCTTACAATCTCGCTTTTTTTGTCAATCCATTCATTTCTCCATCTTCCACGCTACTCTTGATATCACTTTATTATTTCAATGCTTAATTTTTGCATCTTTTTCTTCATTCTAACTTTTTTTCATTTTCTTTATTCCAAGTTAGTTTTTTGTACACTCTTAGTGCCAAAAAGCTTAAACACGAATTCTAAATTCAGCTCACTTACCTATATAAAAGTATTTATGCGTAATCATATCTTCTCCTATCTCCTTATCTGAGAAAATAAATAGATCACGCGCATTAATAGTAACCGTATCAGATTAAACAGTATGAACCTGAAATAAACGCTCCGAAATGTTTTGAACGCAATTATTGAAATGCACTATATTTTTTATCCTTTGGACCAATTCAAACTCTCTCCTTAAGAGATATAAATTAAATAAATCCGTGTAATATTAACGATTTGTAATTTATTTTTTGACAGATTAATTGTTATTTAACGCGAGTAAATAATTAAGATTTTTAACTGACTCGTACAGTTGAGGCTCCCCTTCTTTCCTTTTAATTTTTCCACGGAGTAAGACATCAGCGCAGGGGTACAACATAGAATTATTGAATCAGGTTTTGTTTCAAGTAATTATAATCTTTACAGCTACCCCGAAAGGTAACAAGGTGCAACGAACCACCTGAAGTTTGTATAATAATTATGATGTAAAAAATTTCATTAAACAAAATTCGCTTAATATTTGTTATGGTTAGGTTGAAATTACGGTCTTTTGACATATTTACAATAAGACTAATTACACAGTTAAAATTTATTTATCCGATATTAGACGAACCGTTATAAGACACCTTTAATTATTCTCGTCATTTCATTAGCGACGTAGCTAACGTCTTCATGAGATACCCTCTCTGCACGACGACTGAGGATGAACTATTTTTTTCTATAACAATTGTCACAAATCACGACATACCTTTGAGCGAAGGTAGTAATTATGACTAGGTTTTTCATGAATATTTACACTTTAATTTTGTTTCCAGAGCTTTGTTATAATTTATTTATAAAAATGCATATGAGATTTAATTTGTAATGAAAATAATGGCATTAGGTACAATATGCTTCACTTAATAATTTAACAAGAACGCATAAGTTGAAAAACTTACCATTTGAAAATGTTTTTTTTGCTCTGTCAGGAATCAAATTCGCGACCTTCCGTTTATGAGTCTTAAAAGTGTTAACCACTAGACTATGGACCAGTTTGTATACTTAAATACTTTAAACCTCTATACACCCATATGGTCTGATTGGCAAAAAATCACGGCTATAATGGTGCAATGTAATTTGATAACCAATTGAAAAAAAACTCTATAAATGATGTTTAGCTTGTATTTTTGCACTCTGTACAATTTGCCTATACAGAGTGCTCACTATTGTTCTGCTTCGTCTCGTTGTCCCTTCAGTTCGCGGCTAACTGATCACAAGAAGTGATACTTATCTCGAGTCTGAAGTAATTATGAAAAACGGCTCTGCTTTCGGCCATCAAGAATGCAATTTAACGGAAGCTCAAGAGCGACCTCCAAAACCGGCACTTCACGCATAACTTTAAGTTCCAAGTCAATAAATGAATAGAAATTGAAACGCTAACTAGAGGCGTTTTTTCAGTCTTAATAATTTTTTGGTATAAGTACGCCATGATGTTGGTTATTTCTGATCATAAATCTGTGCATCCGAATATAATGCGGTTTGAGGTGATGTGACACGTTTTGACTTCTTCTCAACCAGGAAATCTGCCATTGGACTGACAGGCGTGTGGAAGATTATTTCAATGATTCCCATAATGAATTGATTATTGAAATAAATTAATTAATTTCAGTCGCTTCTGGGTATATGAAGATGGACTTCTTGGTGTTAAATTTTAATCCACTTTTGATATTTAATATTGCAGCGTGAAACGCGTGTATAACCTTAATTTTAAACTTAACCAAAGCGTTTTACTGAAAATGTATGAAAAAGTTACCTGCGCTTCTAATGAACGTTTTTTTCCACGCATTTTTGTGTGGTTGCTGTGAAATTATGGTTAAAACAGAAAAGATAAAAATAAACATGGAAACCACAGAAATATTTCCTTCGGCATTTTTTTTTGTCAATAAAATTTAGCTAGACGATATAATGGAATACATTTGACAAATAGGAATTCATTCAGCCAACAGACTGAGGACGTGCTAAAAAGCCATTGAAAGGAGGGTGCTGGGATTCAGCCTCGGAGACAGTTTTCCAAACCAGGAGATCCGTAGACGCACTGGTGTCACTGATGTCATACAGCGAGTACACCTGCTTACAGTGGCGTTAGGTAGGTCACGTTGCAAGACAGGAACATGACAGGTGACCGAAAAGGATCATAAAGTGGCGGCCCAAGATGTCCAAGTGGGGAGTGGGGAGTGGGAAGACTCCGATTGAGGTGGCTGTGACGATATCAAGAAAATTAAGATTCTTACCTCTGTACATTTTTTAATAATTGTATCTACTTACGTGTTGGAAAAAAGCGCTCTTTCAGGAAATTCATATCTACCTACTTTGTAATAAATAAAAAAAAAAAAAAACGGCTACAAGATTATTATGACTTCCGTAAGGCTAAAATATTATAAATGATGATTATAATTGACTTATCAAATAAGAAATTCTCAGAAAAACTAATTTGTCTTTGAATTCGCACACAATGTTGCCATATTTTTTATTGTCGGTCTGAATGGAGCAGCGAGTCATTTATTTGTGCGAATAAAGATGTTACTGTAACGCGAATATTTCGGGATTAATGGCGTGTTGAGACGTGGAAAGTAATAACAAGCCAGAGCTGCCTTTATTATTGTCGCGGCGAGTGTGAGAGGTCATTTTTAGTCGCTGACAAGTAATTTCAACAGCCTTATCCACTGAAATATTGCAGGAATGAATCTCACCGGCAGGCAAATCTGATAAAAAAATGCTTCCACATTTTACAGCTGTGAGAAACTTCTTCAAAAGAAATATTATTAGCCATGACTTTATTTAGTACAATATTAGCATGCCTTTCTGTGCTACGAACAATTTTGGTATTCTTGTCATGTCATGGTATTCAGTCATATCCATCACCTTTTTCATGCATTTTCTTCTTTTATGCTCGCTTCGTATATCCCATTCTTTCACAATCTCCTGCATCTGATCACTCCATACTTTTCTCGGCCGTCCCTTACCTCTTTATACATCACACTACCTCTGTAGGTATATATCTGTGCCTCCTGTGAAAAGTGATACAACTCGAGTTATACCCTTTTTGAGATTTTTACATAGAAATAATCAGAAAAAAATTAGTGATTTTTTGGTCTTACTCACATTCTTCTATCTGCTATAGTTTAGGAAATATAACTGGCAGGATTTAGGCAAAAAAACGTGAAAAGTGATATAAGTCAAGTTGTATCCCTTTTAGTAATTGATCCACACATTGTTTTTTACAAATCTATCGTGAATATTGATACATCTCGACTTATATCACTTTACACCAATTTTTGACTGGAATTTTAGCCAAGTTATACGATTCAGGTAAATTATGAAAATACTACTATTTTAAGTCTACAACAATTGTGTCTTTGGGGTAGTATTTTTATAATTAGTTTGAGCAACATTCTGCCTGGACCATTATCTTATGAGTTATTAAATTTAAAAAATATTAAGCTTTTTGTGTATCACTTTACTCAAAGACAACTTATAGGTGCAATATAATATAACTCGACTTGTATCATTTATCACGTAATAAATGATACAAGTACAGGCAAAAAAAAGGTACAACTGACAGAGTTTAATAAATTATTTGTAAACTATAATAGTAACCATAAAAATTAGAATGCACAGTGAAAGTGAATGTTTTTATCTACAAAATAAGGTACTTATGTGTAACCTAGCCCACTTAGTTCATGAATTAGAATTTTTTAAATCTTGTTTTTGCTCTCTAATATTTTCTACTCGATATTACCACGGAGCTTGTTCTAATGAGCTCCATTCATTAATCCCTCCCCCTCGCATTTCAGAAAGGGAAACTCGTAGTACGACTCTCATTCATCCCTTTGCAGTCGATCTCAAAACTATGAGAACTTGGCGTTTTCATGACTCATTTCTTTGCCAAACTGCCCGTTTATGGAATGGTCTACCAGTATCTGTGTTCCCTTTCCAATTTAATCCGGTTTTATTCAAAACCAACATCAATCACCACTTCCTTGCAGCGCCTCACGACAGAACCAAGAACTCAAGCAACACCTCTGCGGCACCCTTCCAGGGTGACATAGACCCCCAAGACTCTCAAGAATTGGGGAGCCTACCGCACAGGATTCCTTAAAAAAAAAAAAAAAAAAACATTTTTTTTGTATAATTTTTCTTAAATAAATTTATGAATGTTTTTTCGTGAAAAAAAATCAATCGGAAGTAATACTCGTAACTTTAAAATATGCGTAGGTATACTTTTAATCAATAGTCAAAAGATTTTTTGCTTCAAGAAGAAAAGGAAAATGAAGCGATGCAGTATGGCGAGTCGACCATAAGGAAGGCGGTTTGTCACAGGTACATTGCCAATCGTAAAATAACTCGAAATAAAAGTTGATGTCTCATAGTTTGCATTAATTAAGCTGGTTAAGGGTAATGGTGGTGATAATAATATGGAGAAAAATTTACGTTCAAACTCACAAAAAGCGTTAAAAAATGTATGCCTACATAAAACGCTCACTTGAGGCGCTGTTTACGTTTATATGTATTTTTTTCATGTTTTTTAATCGGGTTGCTGTCCTAGATGCCGACGAGACGGCGCGTGCTTGGCTTGTGACTTCTCTCCCTTCCCCCCTCTCTTCCTTCTACCCCCCCTGCCCACAAACATAGGTAGAGCCTCCTTCCTCAGGCAAGCTATAAAAAAAAAATATATAAATATAATATGTGTGTATGTATGTTCTCGCCCAGGTGAACAAAAGTTGACTACTTTGAACGAAAGGTCCTGCTTTAAAATCAATGAAAATTTAATTTTAAATTAAGTACGAAAATCCTTTCTTTCACTTAAAATTTGAATTTCAAGTGTTCTTTTTTAAAAGGAAGATAGTACCTATTTTTTCTTTGTATGTACCGCAAGATTCGTATTGAGAAAAACGAGTCGTAACGGAAAACAGATAGAAGTACATATAAGAGTTAAAATACTTTTTTAACTTTGTTACAATTCACTTGAGTTTTTTTTTTTTATTTTTTTTTTTTTTATTTTTTATTTTTTTTTTTTTTTTTTAAAAAACTAACCTAACACTTCGCCATTACTTTCTTTGTTTCCAATTAAACCCCGCCCCCCACTTACCCCCACCAGTACTACAAATTAAATCCTTGCTTAATTTGGTAATTTTGTATTTTATGTTAGTTGATATTTACACCTGAAGATGGGAGGTACTGCTTCTCCCGAAACTGGTTGTGTTTTTTTAAAAAAAAAAAAATAAAAAAAAAAAAAAAACTCAAGTGAATTGTAACAAAGTTAAAAAAGTATTTTAATTAATTAAAATGTGCTTTCACAAAGTTACTGCCCAAAATCTAAATAATACATATAAGAGTTTGTGTATTGACATTGTGAAGATTAATTTTAAATGTTTAATGTAAAAATAGGAAACGAAGCTTTTCTTCACGAGTTGATTTATTTACTCGAGCGCTTTCGTTGTTATAACATCATAATCAAGAGAGTTACTCTTAATAATGGAGTTGTTCTCTTCACAATGGTGAGATAACATCGTTAGCGTTCGAGACAGTAAATCAACTTGTGTAGAAATACGTTGTGTTTTATTTTTACATTATTAATGGAAAACAGATAATAAACATATGTGAGATCTAATAAAGAAAAAGAGAAAGAAAGTGAGTTGAATGAATTATTGCAAAATGAAATGAAATTTTTGTAGGCATATAATTTTAAGACTGGAATGTTCTCTTTACAATATATTCTTGACTACCTGTGCATTTTTAGAGTGTTTAATCTTAATAAAATAATATGTAATCTAAGTTGCAAAAATATCACATATAAGATTCATATTACATGCATTCCAACAAGCAGACAGACACGTATGAGTCTACACACGCTTACACATGCCGCATGTGGATTTACAACATAAAAGCCCAATCTAAAATGAACATAAACCCCACAACTCTTGCCGATCTTCCCTAAATAAGGAGTGACACCTGGAACGTGATCCATTTTTACAATACGGTTGGTCAGCCTCGTACCTACCTCAGGGAAAATATTTTGTTGATATACACTCCCATCGTAAATCGAAACGAAAATTACTTTTTATTTATTAAAATTATATTCATTTTATTAATAAATTATTAAATAAAATTATTTCCTTCAGATTCTTATTATTTTTAAAGCCATGCCTGGCTGTGGATCTCGATGATACAGGTGCAATTTTGACGTGCTGCCGAAACCACCTCTGCCATATAGCTAAGTTGCCTTATGTTTAAAATCAAACATCAAAAAGTATGAAAACATCAACAGCACATCTGGTTAGCGTTTCAGTTTACATACATTTTTAATAAACGCTACGGTTGAGTTGTAACTTGGGGTACAGCCAACCAACCGAATAAAAAACACTACAATATATTGTATTATAATATCACGTATGTGAGAAGGAAGATACAAGGGAAGCACATGTAAGAGTGGCCTCACAAGATCACCCAAATTCCGTGTGGAAATTCTTCTCCATTTACTGCCGTA
The DNA here is from genome assembly GCA_951799405.1 of Agapetus fuscipes. Classification (NCBI taxonomy): domain Eukaryota; kingdom Metazoa; phylum Arthropoda; class Insecta; order Trichoptera; family Glossosomatidae; genus Agapetus; species Agapetus fuscipes. The sequence goes on along the minus strand of OX637353.1, from coordinate 9,492,990 downwards.
TTAAAAATATATAAAAATTTACATGCTTCTCTTTTTGGGATCGCACATACATTAATTAAAACGAGTACTTTTTTGTGTGACGCCATGCCTTGCCCAAAAAATATCACAGCTGTTTGGATACACTAGTTTTTTTGTTTTTTACCGCAAAATGACTCGTTTTCGAAAATGTTTTATTGTAACTGATTTGTGTACGAAACAGTTTAACACCTGCAAAGGTTATATATAACTAACTACTTTGAATAAGTTCCTTGACTTATAGGATGGTAAGAGTCTGACCCCCCATGCATAAAAAAATCGTTTCATTTTGACAATTCCACCCATGTTTCAGGAAAAGGAAACAGGAGTTGCAGAATTAATATTATTTTTGAGATTAAGGTTATTTATATGTACAAAGTTAGCATGTCTAAGCGCGAACTTAGATTTTAGAATTAATAGAATAAGATTTTAGATAATAGACCTGCGCGGTAGGCAAAATGAGGTCTTCTTAAAAAGGTCTTTAAGGCAATATTTTGAGAGCATTCCTTAGAATGGAGACGATGTTTTTGAAATTGTAAAAAAGCATCAACAAAAATAATTTAAAACCCCTCTTGAAGTAGTCAAAATTTAGTCAGAATTTATAAAAAAATATGATGGATATGAATGAATTGAAGGAGGTATACAAGAATAAGAAGAAATGTAGGCAACTCTGCAGCTACTCTCTGCCCTACCCCTAGCGGCATGGCGACACGGTAACAGTTAAACTTACAACTCTATTTTGAGTAATTTATGCTTTTTCAATATATTTAACGGTCAAATAAATATTCACTCATAAACAAAACGTTGATTAAAAAAATCAGTCTTTTCAAAAACAAGCATTTTATGATGTGTTAAGTACAAGCATGAATTAAAAAAGATAACTTTCATTTTCGGCAGAACACAATAATGAAAATGATAATCGACAGGCGATAAAGTATTTTTAAGGTCAACTTGAATTTATAGACTCTCATAAAAATCTCTTTTCGGAAGAAAATGATGCCTTAATGTAGCATCTTTAATTGCTCTCCTTCCATATGAATGATGGCTTTCATGTCCAATATGGGAAAACACTTACATACATTTTTTGCACCCTTTGGATGAAATATGTCCCATTATTAAAGTATCGGTCAATGAGACTCCATATTTTTGATTTACCAAGTTTGTCAGCATGTCTTATGGAAGGTTGTTTAAACGCGCCAAATATTACAAATGAGTTAAAATGTATGAAGCGTTATTCAGAATCAATACTGTAACTATAATTCTGCCGCCATTCCGCTAGGTGTGCTCAGAGCCTTTGCAGAGATGCCTCCATTTCTTTCTATCCTTACATACCTCTTTTAATTCATCCATCTCCCTTTTCATAAGTTTTAGTTTTTGGTCACTCACTTTGTATATCCCATTCATTCAAAATCTCCTCAATCTGATCACTCCATACTTTTCTCGGCCGTCCCTTACCTTTTTTTCTTTCACACTTCCTCTTTGTTCCTTCTCCTCTTTGTTCCTGATTGTGATTTCCTTAAATTTGACCTGTTTTCATTCATTTGCTTTCTTTTCTATTGGCCGTGCATACCTGGAACTTACAGGTGTATTCTTTCTCAAGGCGGCCTTAAGAATCAACATTAAGGAGTCACTCAAAAAGTCAGTTTTTATGAAGGAGCTCTCTAAGGAGGGAACGATTAAGGCCGCGATCATTTATGTACAGGACTGCTACAGGTGCATCGGATCTCCTAGGGTGCCAAGCTACCCTTACAAAGATTAAAGTAAAATCAACCCTCGATAATCCACAGATCATACCCGGATCATCAATGAATATGTATCTAAGTCTAAAGGTCCCCTGTGACTAAGCTACACACATGGTAGAACTTCGTGCCGCGTTCTCCCTGAAGGGTCGTATGTGGTGAGTGGGACATATTTATTCTTACAGGTAAGGGGGCCGGCCGTACGCCAACCACTTCAGTTGAAGTGGGAATTTACCAGTTCACTAGGGGGCTGGCACTCATTTCTTGTGAAGGCTGAGTAAACCTAGTTGGTATTTTATTTTGAGTGTAAAATAAATACCGAAAGGGAAATCATTTCTGACCACATGTAGTGTAAATTTTTGCTCTATTCTCCACAACGAGGTTGCATGTAGCATCTATAATAATAATCTATAATCTTAATTGCAAAGATATATCAACATTTAATATTCATGTTAGATGCAAGCTCGCAAACAGACATGCTTACTCGTAAGTTTGCGCATTCATATGCTGGATGTGTACTTAAAAAAATAGAATCAAACCCTCGAATAAACAGAAGCCCAGCAAGTCTTTCCAATCTTCTATGAAACAGAGGTGACATTGGCAAAGTGAACCATTTTTTACAGTATGGGTTGTCAGTTTCCAATCAACCTATAAGTTAAAGAATCAAACATGCAAAAATCAAGCATGCAAACGGGAAACCCTCGGTTGGATTCGAAGCCGAGCTACCGGCATGGAATGCAAGCACTCTAACAACTGAGCTATCGAATCTATCAAATGGATGGTAGAAATGTAAGTTTTTTAAATTAATATAATTTTTGATAACTAGTCCAAGGTACTCGTTATCCAACCATACCTACGACTAAAACCTAAATAATTTGTGGACCTTTATCAATATTCTTCTTTTTCAGAATTAAAACATAAAATACAAAATCAATCACTAGAAATGGAATAACCGAAGGCGTGGGGGTATTTAATTAAAATGGGCTAGGAAACCCATTCTATAGATAAACATTTTAATTGAGAAAGCCATTGAGTGAGGCTGAATGCAATATCAATCTTTGTTGAGGCAATTTGTCAGACAACTTGTAGAGTCTTATCAGCCCAGTGAATCTCTTGTCTTGTTGGGCGACATCTCGCCTCTATATGGAGGTGTGAAAACGTGGATGTCCCTTTGATTCGATCGAACACATTTAACTTGTGGTAAAAAGACGCCCGAGAGTTGTAAGAAAGACATCTAACTTGGGGGAAAAAACCAAGTTGTATGAATAATATTTAATTGTGGAGTTTTCTACAGACTTTTTTATTATTAGGTACCTATAGTTAGTTAAAACTAAAGTGTGAAAAACACAATCAAAAATATCATTGATACTTTTCTAGCTTACGTGTTTTTTTTATAATAATCTAAGTTGCAGATTATGCAAATAATCGCATTTAAGGAACTAGCAAAAAATATTTCTGTGATTTTTATTGTGTTTCTAGATTATTGTTTTAATTTTTGTAATAAATTTGGCATTATATAATAAATCTTAAATAGTTGCAAACATAAATATAACATTTAAGATTCAAATAAAACTGTGTATCCATAGGAAGAGACTTGTAAAAGTTAATTAATACAAATGATAAACAAGTAACTCAAAGAGCATAAAAAATAATGGATCTCAGCTAAGCGTATGTGGTTGGTATGAGGCTGACCACCCATACTGTGAAAAATGGTTCACTTTGCCAATGTCACCCCTGAGAAGGTCGGCAAGAGTTGCACGGCTAATGTTCATTTGAGATTGGGTTTTTATATTGTAGGTCCACATGCGGCATGTGTGAGCGCGAACTTATACATGTCTGCTTGTGAAAACGCGTTTAATATGCATCTTAAATGATTTATATCTTTGCAGCTTAGATTTAGATTTAGATATGTGCAAATTTTAAAAACAACTTCAATCTGACATTTTCTCAGTATTTTTTATTATTTCTTCTATTGCGTACAATATTATTTTATAAGATATAATTTCTCCAAAAAAATGTGAGAATATTTGTGGTCAGGTCTCCCGTGAGAGGGTAGGGTAGATGTCAAATAATAAAATGGATCACAGGGTGTCATTTAAAAAAGGATTTGAGACCTCAAACCAATTAGGCAGCCATAAATCTAAGGGACATGTCAAACTATCTCAGCTATGGTAGATTAATAAAGTTACATTGAAAGACCACGATATTTTTGTTTTACAGAACAAAGAAAATATGTATACTTACGTAAAACTTTATTATATTATCTTGTATGGTTTGTGTATTAACTCTGTGATAACTCATTGATTTTTACAAAACTTTAGAGAATTTAATACAAAAATAATTACAAAAATATGATTACAAGGGTATGCAAACTGCAAAGTAAGCCTTAGAATAAAATGTCATGTTTTTTGTAATATTATTTTTTAAGTAGCTATTTATTGAGATAAATAAATGCATTAATTTTTGAAGTATTCTGTTTTTATTTTGTCACTTATGAACTAAGTAACGTATGTTTACATTGTTCCTAGACTGTTCAGTCGATAGCTTAGTTGTTAGAGTGTTTGCATTCAATACCGGGAGCTCGGGTTCGAATCTCATGGAACCCTCCATGAGTGTGTCCGAAATGATTTTCCGTTTCGGTGTTTATTTCAAACCTCAAATAAAATACCGGAAATGTTTAATCTGCCTCCATTAGAAATAAGTACCAGCTTCTTTGGGAGCTGGGCAGCCCCCCCTTTATCTGAAGTGGTTGGCGTAAGGTCGGCACCCAGTAAAAAGAAATAAGGTGCCAATCATCACATGCGACCTCTGCGGGGAGAACGCGGCAAGAAGTTACACTTTATGAGTTGCTTATTCCCTTAGTTTCGTCCACGTAAATGTAACTTAATTTACATTAAAATACCTCCATGAAAAAAAAACATGGAACACACACGATATGGCGGTTTTCTGTAAGATATGGTTTTATATTGCCAAAAAAAAACAAACAAAAAACATTTTTCACAGAATACAGGCACACTTTTTTACTCCAAATATATTGTACAAATTTATCAGAAATGTGTTATAATACAAAAGTAAATTGTTACATCAAAAATCCTAATGCGTTGTCTTTTATTTTTGCCATTTCATTAAAAAGGTGGGTATCCTAAAATTACGTAAAAAAATCAAACACCAACCGAATCTCTTACTAAAAATAGACGTGGCGTCACATCTCCCAGGCGAACCCACAATTACTCGGTGAGGATTCTGTGAATGAAATACTTTTATTGGATGTTTATAATGTCATTCTGGGGAATTAAATGTCACTTAATTTGTGGGTTAAGAAACAAAACAACAATTTGGTAACAAATAATCATACGTTTAAAAATGTATTTTTCAGACATGCTTTTTTGTTGTTGTTTTATACCACACGTACGAACCCATATTTTTTTGGACGAAATGTGATAATAATAATAACATTCATCTAAGTTGTAAAAATATATTAACACTCGAAGCTCATATCAAATGCATACCCACAAACAGACACGTGTAAATTGATGCTGAATGTGTACTTACAAATTAAAATCCAAGCCTCAAATGAACATAAGCCCTTCAACTTTTGCCGAACTTCCTTGAAATAGGGTTGACATTGGCAAAGTGAACCATTTTTTACAGTTTTGGTGGTCAGCCCCTTGTGGTCAGCCTCATACCAACCTATAAATTAGGGATGATTTTTTAATATTTTATTTAGTTTGAAGAAAATGATCTATTAAAATAAAATACATTTTTCTTGAAATAATTTTAAATAGAGTAACACATTTAATTACAGTTTTTTTCCATAATCCTGAGTTTTTTATTTATTTATTTATTCACAATCATACACCAACAGGCACAACATAAAAATAGCACATTAGGCAAATTAACAAAAGAAGAAATCATGTTGCACCCCATTACCGGTGTAAGCGTAATACAATGTGATAAAAAAAGCACACAAAAATATCAAGATAATTTCACTTACATACTAAGGATAAAAACATTTTTTTTAAAAACGGAATACAACATTCAAAAATTCAAACAACAATAATAAAATAATATAAATAGAAGTAGTAGGGAAGAAAGGAAGGGGAAGGGGAAGGGATACTCACTGCTCAAGTATAGCTAAAATTGATCTTTTAAATAAATTAGAACTACCGTGAAACAGATCGACATCTTTAAATTTATTGTTATAATTTTTAGTCATTCTTAGCAGAGGATTTCGCAAACCTGCATTGGTAACGTGACGCTTAATGTGAAAGGGCCAAAATGATCGTCTAACTGTTGGGACCGCGAAGTCTATCAATTTCAGTAATAGGGGTGTGTCTAGTGCAGACATACAAATTCTGCGTAGAATACAGGCATCTGCAAGTTCACGCCTCGACGAGAGGTCTATTAAGTCATTGAAACGGGATGTTCTGAATCTGTGATTTCCAATTCGTATTAGTTTATGTTGGATTTTTTCCAATGCAACGTTATATTTGTCATATAAGGGATTCCATACTGGGGAGCAATACTCGGCCCGAGAGCGTACAAGTGAGACATACAAGGTCATAAGAGATGTGGGATCTCTGAACTCCCTGGTCACCCTTAGGATAAAACCAAGCATTTTGTTACATTGTGTTCGAATCTTATCGATGTGATCGTCAAAATGCAGTTTGGAGTCAAAGATAACACCAAGATCCTTTACCGAGTCGAGTCGTTGCAGCATGGTATCAGCAATCGCATAATTATGAGAAATAATGTTTTTGTTTTTAGTGAAGGATATGGAAAAACATTTTTTCAGATTTAGTTCCAATCTATTGCAAACACAGTAGTCATGGACCCTACCGAGATCCTCTTCCAACAAAACAGCGTCCTCCTCAGTTCTTATGGTACGATAAATTTTGAGATCGTCTGCAAATAGTAAAAAATCTGAGTGAATGAAGCAATTTCCTATGTCATTGATGAAAGCTAGAAATAACAGAGGGCCCAGAACAGAACCCTGGGGTACCCCCGACGTAACACACACGTATTCTGATTTAAACCCATTAAGAGTTACTGTCATAAGTCTATCGCTTAAATATGAACTAATCCACCTCAATAGGTCACCGTGAATACCATAGTATGAAAGCTTTCGAGTCAGTAAAGCATGATCAACCTTGTCGAATGCCTTCTGGAAGTCTGTATAGATTGAATCAACTTGTATGCGTTGATCCATAGCCCTGAAAAGAAAGTCTGTATACACGAGAAGATTTGAGGTGGTCGATCTATCGATCATAAAACCATGTTGTTCCTCTAAGAGATAAGGTTTGAGAAAATTATAAATGTGATCCTTGATTATCATTTCAAAGACCTTGGATATAGAGGAGAGTATTGATATTGGGCGATAGTTTGTAATATCATCCTTATTGCCTGCCTTATGGATGGGGGTAACATGAGCTGTCTTCCATATGGTTGGAAAGCAGCCCTCCCTAATGCTCCTGTTAAAGAGAATACGTAGAGGTTTGGTCAGATGAGACGCACATTTTTTGAGAACAATGGGAGAAATCGAGTCAGGTCCAGCACCTTTATTAGTGTTAAGGTTGATAAGTTTGTTATAAATTTCGGAACTTAAGATGTTAATCGATGAAAGTGAAGATGTATTAGTATGATTTAGTGGATTGTGATCTGTGTCAGCTATAGTGTTTTTAGAGAAAACAGATTGAAAGTATTGACAAAAAAGATTGGATATATCTTTAGGATCGTCAGATAAAATATCCTTGTAATGCATGTTTTTGGGATATGAGTTTGATGTCTTTAAGTTGTTAATATAGGAGAAAAATGGCTTTATATTTGTTTTGATAGATTGTTCAATATTAGCAATATAGTGTCTATGGTCGTGTCTGTGTGCAATTTTGAGTTTAGATCTAAAGTTAGAATAGGCAGCATAGTCACATAGATTATTATATTTCTTCCAACGGTCCCAGTATTTATTTTTGTCTCTAACCAAAGCAACCGTAGAACTTTTATACCAAAATGGGTACTTAGGTTTTTTGGCTAGTTTCTTGGGTGTATACAGATCAATAATACTTACCAAGGTATCATAGAAAATGTCTACAGCAAGATCAGTAGTCTTGTCATCCAACAGAGCATTCCAATCAATTAGGCTGAGCATATGATTTATTTCAGTGAAATTGGCTTTGAAAAAATTATATTTGGGTGCACTTTTGCTGTCCAACTGCACATCCGGTTTAAGTGGAACATCAATCAACAGAGAAGGATGATGACCATCCTCAGGCACCAGAGGAAAATCTCCACGACTCACAGTACAATCAACATCAGATAGAACCAAATCCAAGATTTTATTATTTTTATTGGGTATAAGATTATATTGTTTAACATTTAAGAAGGAGATTGATTCAAGTAGTAATCTGGCTGTATCGCCAGTGCTCGATTCAACAGTGGCTGCTGGATTGCTCTCATCAGTCATCCATTTAATTTCAGGGACATTGTAATCGCCCAAAATACATATATGAGTGTTATGGTCATGCTTTAAGATGATGGCCGAGAGATTATTAAGATGTGCTTCGTATTCGGAGATGGCGGAGGACGGTGGAATGTAGACAACACCCAGGATGAGACCTGGTTTCCTCAGGTTTTTATTTGCATTAGAAGACAGAAAAAGTGAAACAAACAGGTTCTCACCCAGAGTTTCCCACACAGGGGCGCGCGCACACTTCAAGGACCTCCGAACCGCTATCAGAACACCACCACCATCCCTCTTATTTGTAAGATCAAAATCTCTGTCTCTACGGAAAACCACATAACGGTCATCAAACAATTCATAATCAGAGACGCCATCTCTTAGCCATGTTTCCGTTAGAACTACAATGAGTTTTTGGTTAAACTGTCAAATTTTGTACGGAAAGTTTACAGTTAGACAGACGTATTTGCCAAGATTATCTATGAATAGAACCCACGACTTTTAGGTGAATACCTACCTAAATATAAAAGAACGTAGAAATCAGAATTTCTGACCACTCGGCCATAGCGCTATGCCCACAAACAAAAATAAAATAAAAAAAACATTTCATTTTTTCATAAAAATAATTAAGTATAAAAATTACCACAAAGTATATGCGAGTACACATGAGAGGCACTTTTAAATGTAAAATAATGTATTTTACAATATTATTGAATAAATAAAAACATATATCTAAAAAAAGTATTGATTCGGTTCGGATTCTTTTTTTGGTTGTTTTTTCTTGACACCTTTATAACGGCACCCACATAAGCTCAGCTCAATCTGTCAAGTCAGAAATCTGATTCAAAGGTTCGCGTCAAAAACATAACAAATGTTCTCATTCTAATGCAGACAATAACATAACTGTCAAAATAAATAGCGATAAGTGTTATTACCGAAATATATCATATTTTATACAGAAAAAAAAACTTCATATTATGTGGGTGAAAATAGAAACAAAAAACCCTTCGGGTAAGGGTTGGTATTTGAAATATAGAGATAGGATCAAAATACGGGTGCTTTCATACTGTGATTCGAACAGTGAAATTTTGGGTTTTTACTATTTTAAGACTAAAAATACCTGTAGTTATCCTATAAAGAGAGAAGCATTTAAAAGGTTGAGAAAAAATGTGTTCTGAATTACTTTACTATGTAGCTGTTTACGATTCTTCCGAAAAAATGACAAATTGAGTTCTTTTTGCAAACTAGTACTAACCTACTGCTAAAAAAAATATAGTTTAATGCTAATATAACTGACTAAAAGCAGATCCTTCAATTTGAATAAACATATCTGGTAGGTATTAGATTTCGATATTTTGATATCGCAAGGAAAAGGGACAGATGCGTTCAAAATGAGAAAGTGAGAGCGGCATTGATAACAATGCAAAAAGCGTTTACAATAGGTTAACTGTTTGCTTGCGTACATAGTTTGTAGAAAGAAATAACAATAGAGTGACACAGACCTCGAAAAATATGTATGTATTTGTAAATATTTGATTCTCGACTGATAAAACACCTCACTAGGGATGCTATAAAAAAAGTGAAATAAAAAGAGAAAAACATTACAATAAATCATATCTTCAACAGATCATATTTGTTACGTATAATTTAAGTTGCTAAGATATATAAACATTTAAAATTCAAATTAAATGCATGCTCACAAACAGACACGTGCAAGTTCACACTTAAAAATGCTGCATGTGTACTTACACAATAAAATCAAAACCTCAAATGGATACACCCTGCAACTTTTGCTAACCTTCCCTGAAACAGGGATGACATTGGCAAAGTGAACCATTTTTTACAGTATGGTTTGTCAGCGTCATAACAATCTATAAGTCACAATAAAAATGAATCGTTTTTAAATATTTACCTTTTTCCTCAGATTATTTTAAATCATTCTCATACTACTAAATTTCTTTATTCAAGTAAAAAGAAAACCGTCGGCAAATTACCTTTAATACTCTGTAAAGTGAGCGCTTCGCCGCCATACGACAGACATATTAAGCACACTTCACAAGGACCAGCGCCGCCCCGGTTGGGTCACAGGTCAGAGCCAGTCAGGCTACTCGCCGGTGGGGAACGCACACACCTACCATTTGGTGTTTGGACATGCTTTCTCACGCGCCAGAAGACATATGAAACCTGTGGATAAATACGAAACAAGATTTAAGCGAAGGTTGTTTTGAAGCGTAAATATTTGATATTAATTCCGAAGTGAAGATTAAAAGAAGTTTGTTAAGATGGTTTGGGCATATGGAGAGAATGAATGAGGAAAGACTGACGAAGAAAGTATATGTTGGTAGAATAGATGGATGTCGTGGTAGAGGAAGACCGAGAAAGGTATGGATGGACCAAATATCCGAAATTGCGAACGAATGGAATATCCAGAGTCATAATAAAAGAAGAGCTTGTATGAAGAAGGTTATGACTCTGGAGGAAATGAAAGAAGTATGCAAGGATAGAAAGAAATGGCGGTTGATCTGTGATGTTGGCGGCTAGGGTTTGTTAAAGTGAAATTGGTTTTATGATTTAGTTTTTTATGTCCATGTATATATTGTTATTCATTGATTTAAAAAAAAATGTAATTTGTCATGTATGTTCCTTGACTTATAGGTTTTTATGCGGCTGACCACCCATACTATAAAAAATTGGTTCACTTTGCCAATGTCACCCCTGTTTCAGGGAAGGACGGCAAGAGTTGCAAGGCTTATGTTTATTTGAAATTGGGTTTTTATATTGTAGGTCCACATGCGACATGTGTTAGCGCGAAATTATACATATCTGCTTGTGGGAATGCATTTAATATAAATCTTAAATGATATATATCTTTGCAGCTTAGATTAGATTAGATTAGATTAGAATTCCGAAACACAAGCTATGCTTACTTTGGGGAGTATTTAATGTAATTCGAAATTACAACGTTCCATTTACGAATCCGAAGTGTTAAACACTAGACTACGGACCGGTCAACCAAAGGTACAACCATTCAAATACTTACATATGTCTAGAGTCTAGACACACACATCCAAGTAAGTTAAGTCACACAGACAGACAATCAAACACCAACATAAACTTAAACATTCGTATCAGTATCATCTTTAAGCACTCATTGCCTTTTTAATTCAATTTCTTACACCAAAAATAAGATTTTAACCATACTTTTTTGTATGAAAACTAAATTTATACTGGATTAAAACTTAGATCCGTTTAAATAAATAAGGGGTGAAAAGTTGTGGCACATTAATGGTTAAACGTAATTTCTCATCCAGACATACACTGCTCTAATACTTGTGCCGTTGTTTTCTGTAATTTGTTTGAACAAGGCTCGTCTGGAACGGTGAGAAATGCAGATCCGGAGATAACACACCTTATCAGTGAACTATTAGTCGGTGTCTGTCTTACTTATAGCTTACATGAGCACTAAGGAGGGCCACTGATGTATGGGGAAAAAATAATTACGCTGAATTTTAATCTAAGAGTGAAATTACGTTGCTAAATGACGTAATTTTATTGTACAGAAAGTTTCATTAGAATCAAACAACAACTTTTGTCTCCAAATCGACATTGAAATAATGAGAAATTGAAAAAAAACACAAAAAAAATATTTTTACATACTGACTTTAAACCCGATTTTTTAATTTTATTTCTCATGTAAAACAAATGTTTAAGGTATAAAATAACACATTTGAGAGAAAAAAGTAAATTACAGAAAGTAAAATTTTGTTATTGATAACGTACAAAATCCGTTTTTTTTCGAATTTTGGCCTGACACTGCGAGACGTTATTTTAGGTTAAATATTTTTTTCTAATGTTGATTTAAAAAAAAAAACGTTGCAGAGACTTTTGTGCTGTTCTTCACAGACATTTTGCTAGTTTTCGTATGATAAACGCAGATGAGATAGATCCATTTGCCCACCGTGTGCTGTGAAAAAAAATGAGATCTCCATCAGATGTCTTTTGAGATGTTAGTTGTTCAGATGTATTTTTCTGCCAATTTGTAATACCACAGTAAGTTGCAATAACAAGGTTAATTCATGGAACTTGTAAGAGTCAATTTCTCCACCTTGCATGTTAAGAATTTTTAGAATCTTACGTGTATCTGCGAGGAGTTCACTTAGGTGTTTGTGAAGATTCGTAACTTCGCTATCAGTAAGTTTTCTGAATGAGCAAAGCAACTATTTTTCCACTTGGCGCAATCAATTATCATTTTAGGTTCTCCTGATGAAAATTTATAATTTAAATAAACTTCGATAAATGTCGGCAACCATCTTTGCAATAGGATGGCACTTACAAATATCATAAATGTAAAATTTTCTAATGTTTGCACATTCACCGAGTGAAAATTCATTTTTAATTTAATAATTAAAAAACTTTTTTATTTAAAAAACACATAGTTTTTATTTTCACAGGGTAGACGACAACTAATGGCTCTTGAAACTCTAGAAATTCAAAAACATTTGAGCCATGTTGTTAATAAACAAATACCTACTCCTTCTCCTCTTCTAACAAAGCCCACATTTAAAAAAACCCACCCACTTTCTCCTCTCTAAATAAATACGCACTCCTTTCTAACAATACCTACCTACTTAAAAACCCACTTTCTCTTCCCAAAATGTATTTGTTCTAACCCTTGTATTTTAATTTTAAAAACTTCAGTTAGCTTCTGATGATGAACCGAGCAGGTTCGACAGCGCTTAGGCAGTATAACTCATATGTGAAAATAAAAACTATGTGTTTTATAAATAAAAAAGTTTTTTAATTATTAAATTAATCATAAATGTAACTGAACATAGTTAAACTGAAAAGTAATCATTATTTTTGAGTATATGTTTGTACCTTAAGAAGGTTACTGCTAAAAAAATAAGACATAATATTATTATTATAAATCAAGCTAAAGCGTATGCTTGAACAACAAAATTTGCTAAATTAATAAGTTTTTTAAGGAATCCTAAGCTTTATAGCTCGCGGAATCCACCAAGCATAGTATTTTTTCCTGGAGTTTTATGGGCTAAGTTTATGTTTTCTAAGACAAACTTGTATAGATATAATTGATCTGTACTTAAATCTTGTGCGAATAAATCATAATGGATATTAAAGGTTTTTTTGAAAACTAATTGAATGTTTCACATTTGATACCATGCAGAACTTTTTAAGTTATGAGTGCTGCCACTTTTCCCAAAACTCAATACCTGTAGAAATTTTTTGCCAATGTAGAAACATCCAGTAAGCCTTTTTTGAAAAGTTGGCGATGCAGCTTTGGAAATGATTCTTGTGAGACTGGCTGTGGAGATATACATACTCAATGATGATGGTGTTATATGTTATTTTAAGATTTAGACGTGTTCTTTTACCATCAATGTATTTTGGTTCGATTATTATCTAAGCTCTTTTACGTAGATTTTTTTTTCTATGATTTCTTAGTTACTTTATAACGACTATGGCTGTACCTATTTCCAATACTCATTTTCCCTGATGTTTGCTAGTCAGTTAGGAAGCTTCACTCTTGTGCGAACACTCCGCAATCTCTATGAAAGGCGCATTGATTTATTTATTTACATTTACAGGACAATAAATGTAAAACAGCACATTATTCATCATCTTCATCATAAGCTCAACAGTCTTGGGTGGGTTTGTTTTAAACAATATCAGTTGTTTTTGGAGATTTTGGCGTTTTTTCGTGATTTTCAAAACATTTCTTGTCCAGTTGTGCAGTTACATTACTGCATTAAAAGATACATTTCATGACACTTCATGCTTTCTAAAAGAATAAAACAAATTTTACCAGTCACAGGGCATTGAAATAAGTTTCGTTTTCAACTCATAGTGACAACGCGCGGTCACAAATTCTTTGCAAAATAGTGAAATTCGACGCTCCTTCTACCCCTCCTACTGCTTATTAAGTGAAAAAATAACTTGTTTATTTGAACTATTGGTGCGCATTACTATATTTTATGCACAAAAATATAGAAATTACCGTAAAATCTCAATTCCTTATTGTATTATTAGCCCTCATGAAAAATGATAAAAATGGCATTTTTTCGAAACTTTGAGGCCGATTTGGGGACAGATGATTAATACTTTTACGGAATTTTATTTAACACACGTAATTTGAACTTCTTTTGGCAACATATTCTTACTATTAGATGATTATTATCCAAAAAAAAAAAAATCGGCCCTCCTTTGAGCACATACATGGTGTGCTTACAGCTCTGGATAGCTAGAGTGTAAATTAAACTAAGGGCTACAACGTCCGTCCTATTGCTAATAAATTTCATTGTGAGAATCCCATTGTCAATTCTATCAATTAATTTAATTGTATTTCCTTTCTTTACAATTTGAAGATAGGCACACTTTGATAGTTCGATGTGTTTTCTCGTTTACTTTATTTAGTTGATAATTAGTTGTAAAATATAATGCGTGGCAAAAATCATAATAACATTCGAAAACGTAATGTTATTATCTCTATTTTTAAAAGACAAGAAAATCTGTAGTCAGATGAAAAGCATTCAAATGAGTTCGATAGCCCTTCAAAATGCATCACTAAAACATATTAACAACAAGTTTGATTGACTGCAACTTGCACATCATTTCAACGGAATAAAAAAGGCATTAAAATCTTTGATTGCCATCTCAATCCCGCAGAGATTCTGTCTCTCTATGTTCCCACGTTAAGCTGATGATTAAGTGACTTGGGGCATTTAGCGGTTCAGGACATTTAGTGGTCCTGGGCACTCGGCGGTGGACATTGTCCATGTGGAGATGGATCGTGGGCATTAAGGCATTACATGGAACAGCGTCTCGGATCCAGCACGCAAAGTGTACAACCTAAAGTATAAACTCATCCATTGCGGTTTACTGAAAAAGTGCGAACACAAAAACGCATTCTAGAGGCGCTGTTATAGTTTCTATAATTTTTTGGTCAAACGCTATACTCGAGTTGGATTGTAAATTCAATGATTATGGTGACAACTTCATTTGCGAAGCGTTTACAGATTATCTGACGGCATGAAGGCTGAACGCTGGTTGGGTAAACACTTTGAGTGACTGAGATAAGAATGACGTGAAAAATGTGTGAAAGTACACAAATGATATCAAGATGCAGAGAATATTCAACAGATTGAAAATGGTGTGATTCTGTACCTACTGGCGTTTTAAAACCTTTGTTGCAATGAAGGAATAAGTCGAATAAACTGAAATAAAATTTAAGAAAATTTGAGGTTTACATGAAAAAACACTTCTGAGGGGAAAAGTGCTTGCGATTTTCTATTTCTGTATTTTTTTATAAAAAATTAGTAATGTTTTTAATATGTTGATCAAGTTCTATATTTTTGAGTTTAAAATAAACACCAAAACAAGAAATCATACTCCTTTAATTTTACTTTTATTTTGATATAAAAAAGTACATTTTTATCGTCCAAATATTATTTTTGAAAAAAAAGTGAGTGATCAAAAAACACAAAGGAAAGACATCGTGTTACGATTTCGTGTTCCTTTTGAACGTACAATTTCTGAAAGCTCTATAATACAAAAAAAAAACGAAACAAAATAAAACTTGACCCACCATACATTCAGAGCGCGTCCGTTTTTTCTGATGGAATTTGAAAAATTACCACAAATTTATTTTTGTGCACATCAAAAAACAATTTGAGCCCAAACAAATTTGTATACAAACACTTTATAGCGTTACAAATGATGTTAAATATCTTAACTCCATCTCTGAGGTAGCGCTCAATTGAAATGGAGGAAGTTTCTCATTAACAAAAAGGGCTCGTGGAGATTTATGACGTTACCAACATATTTTTTGTTCATCTCTACATTGGAGGTTCATTTGTTTGAATGCATTTATTGTGGTAGAATATGTTAACATTTGAATATGAAGACATTCTTATGTGTTGTATTGAATTTTATCACGCTTTTTGTTGCTTGTATAATATCTACACAGATACATTATATTTAAGAATGTATACAAGTAAAGTAATTGAGAAAAGATTATCTGGGGGATGTTTTTTTCAAGTTTTTTAGAAGTGCATAAAATTTTCAGAATTAAACGTTTAAGCTACATATTTAATGCATACCCAAAATTAAATACATATAAGTGGACGCTTACACATGATAAGTTACCAAAAACATAATATCCAAACGTGAAATGAGCATTGAGCATACGCCCTGAAACAATGGCCGACTTTCCCTGAAAAAGGATTGAAATTAGCAAAAGTGAATCAATTTTCACAGGCAATTTAGGAGTCCACTTCATGCAGAATAATTTATCAAAATAACATCATTTTTAAAATTGAAATATAAGGTAAAAAAAAATTATATTTTGTATTGTTTGTTATTATTTTTGTATTGTATGTTGGTAGAATAGATGGATGTCGTGGTAGAGGAAGACCGAGAAAGGTATGGATGGACCAAATATCCGAAATGAATGGAATATCCAGAGTCATAATAAAAGAAGAGCTTGTATGAAGAAGGTTATGACTCTGGAGGAAATGAAAGAAGTATGCAAGGATAGAAAGAAATGGCGGTTGATCTGTGATGTTGGCGGCTGGGGTTTGGTAAAGTAAAATTGGTTTTATGATTTAGTTTTTTATGTCCATGTATATATTGTTATTTATTGATTTAAAAAAAATGTAATTTGTCATGTATGTTCCTTGACTTATAGGTTGTTGTGCGGCTGACCACCCATAATGTAAAAAATTGGTTCACTTTGCCAATGTCACCCCTGTTTCAGGGAAGGATGGCAAGAGTTGCAAGGCTAAGGTTCATTTGAGATTGGGTTTTTATATTGTAGGTCCACATGCGGCATGTGTTAGCGTGAATAATTTTTGAATGAATTCAAACCAAAACACTGTTTATTTTCACAATAAAGTTTATTTAAAAAGATTAAAATCTTTCAAAGAAATTACAAACGGTCGAAAACGTTTGTAATTTGTTTTAAAGATTTTAATCTTTTTAAATAAATTTTATTGTGAAAATAAACAGTGTTTTGGTTTGAATTTATTCAAAAAATTATAAATTAAAAAAAATTTGTAAAAAATATATTTTAACCTATGTACCATAAATGTACATAAAATACTACAGGCGTTAGTTATA
Source organism: Agapetus fuscipes (assembly GCA_951799405.1). Lineage (NCBI taxonomy): Eukaryota > Metazoa > Arthropoda > Insecta > Trichoptera > Glossosomatidae > Agapetus > Agapetus fuscipes. Next base: position 9,475,647 of record OX637353.1, on the reverse strand, counting down.
TGTTCTAGAATATTTTTATTTTTCCCTTATTTTTCAACGTTACGTATTTACAAAAAATGATACAAAATATTTTGATAAAATCTTCAGTCCATTTAACCCTTGTACAAATTGTTATAGAAAAATTAACAACATCCCTCATAATGCAAACATAAAAAATGTTATTCTGTTGCATCCCCCATACGCGCATTGTCTCGTTGTTAAACAGGCGGAATAAAAACCTAAACAAGACTATCTACCATTACCAAAGATACGTCATAAGTTACATAAACACACAAGATACTCATACTTGTACAAAATGAAAAGATACACATACACACGCAAGATAAAAGATACAAGATAATGGTACTCCTGCCTGACAAAACAAAGTTTTTTACGGATCCATCTTCACAAAGTCGGGACTTGAATGAAAGGAAAGACGTCTTCATCTACGGTCGGCTTCATTGACAGTCCCTGGCCCTACTATTAGACGCATTTCAGTTCGTATGGTTGGTATAACTAAAACTTAAAGCCAACTGAAGTATGGTATTAAATTATGTTTTCCAAAGCCAACTTTACATGAAGCTCTCATTATTTCAAAATACTAACAGCGTTTTCACTAGAGATTGCATTTTGCCCGGATAGTTTATGGTTTTTCTATGGATTACCGGGTAAAATTCTAATCGAATATGGGGATGTACGAAAAATAAAAATAAAATAATTAAAAACATAATTTCAGTAACTAGAATATTTTTTTTAAACTGCAGTGTGTCTTATAACACGATCAAAGGCTGCATGCTTTTCTACTTTATAAATGTGTTATTTTATATCACAAGAAGGGATGAAGAAAAAAAATCCAGTATAAATACGGGTCTTTTGGTTTCACGTACACCACTAGATTAATCGGTGCAACTTTTGTGGGGTAGAAGAGATGTTCAGAGATGATAGGATTTTTTTTCAATCAAATTTCTCTAAGTCTCGGAAAAAAGGACTAGGTACAATGGTAAGATGTCACAATAAATACAAGGTGAAGGAAGAGTTAATGATGATGCCTCTTTTGTTTACATTCAATTAAACCGCATCTTGAGGGTAGAATGAAATTTCTGACGCGATAATTCACCTAGGATCCTTGTTTCCGAATAATGCTACGAGAGGTTAAAAAAGACTTATATATTAAAAAAAAAAAACTGGTATTGTTTGAGAACTTAGGATGGAAGTATAAGTGTGAATTTTGTAGGAGCTTTTTTTCAATTTGTTGAATTAAATTACACATGTTAAAAAATTTAAGAAAAAAAATACTCTCACATACGTAGTGATTTGTAATAGTTTGACCCACAATATTGTTTCTCTGTATTTTAGGAGTTGAATTTAAAGGAAAAACATGAAATGTGCTTTTAATCTATTCATAAAAGTTAATTTGGGACAACAAGTACGTTTTAATGAAGATAAGTAATCAATAAAAAAAAAAGTTGCTCATCGCTTGACTACAAAATTAATAATTTTTTCCCAAGACCTGTCAAAATTTTTCCATCCAGCATTAGAGCAGTTTTGCACCTTCTATGTATGGCGATTACCGAGCTTACAAAAGGTTCTTGAGGTGTAACACACGGAAAGTTAGCGCTTACCAAAAAATCATTCCAATATATCCATGAATTTATATTACAAGCAAGTATTTTCAATGCATCGTGTACTTATTTAAAAAAAAAATCATTTTCCCTCATAAGACAATGTGCGAAAGCCTCAAAAACAGGATCTGCAAAAGCGATATTTCTTTTCATTAATATGATACTCATTGCGGTCGAAGCGTTACATCCTCTTCATGTCACGAGCAGCGCCAACAGCCAATAGAGCGGAAGATGCGCGAAGTAGATGGCACAACAATGAACTTTGTAAGGTTAATGAATATCACCCGAGGCCGGCCGACTCATTTTCTCCCGACCCAACAATAAATCCTTCTCCAATAATTCACAGACTCTGTCGCCTTGGGTCTAATTACGCTGGGATATATGGTGAACTGGCCTCTCAGATATATCACGCAGGCTAAGTATGTAGCGACAAACGGGGTGGTAAGATAGCGCCGATGGCAATGGCCAACGAAAAGAAGCCCGAAGTTAGAGGGAGCTCATAACGCCCGTGACCGATCCACTAAAAACTAATTACCTCTGATCTGCTGCTACCATAAAGTGTATTCGAAAATGTATCGGAAAGGTTTTAGCTGTGCGTGAGCGTTCAAATACTGTGGGTCATTTTGCCATTTTCATTTTGGATGGATATGTACTGCGATTAATATTAAACTTTTTAGGATTTTTGTATTCACACGGTGAAAATTCATTTTTTAATTTCAAATAAAAATATTTTTTTAGAAACGTAGTTTTTTTTCACAATAATTAATTGTATGTGCTCGAGTACTTTCGACCTTCAAGTTTCAGGTCATTTTCAAGAGTGATAATAATATGTTATTTTTCATGGAGTTAGCGGTAGTCTTGATGGAATGTGACATTTCTCTGTTTTTGAAAGAGCAAAACCTCATTCATTATGAATATTGTTGATTAAACTTATCTGCACTTATTTGCAATACGAATAAATAACAAAAATAGAAAATTATGTATCTCTTCCTTTTAAATTAAGGTTTACCACTACACAAACCATGGTGTAACAATTGGGTTCTTTATTCGACAGTGGAGTTCAGTGAAAATCTTACTTCGGAATTCCATAGCCAAAAAAAATGTGACTTCAAACGGCAAGGTTTCTATGAAAAAATTAATCTAATATTTTGTTATAAGCTGTTAGGAACTCTAGCCACACAGACATGATCGTCTCAAATATTATGACGAGTCCACTATATCAAATTTACAAAAGTCTTGTACCCACTTTCAATTAATCCTAATAACATGGATGTATATTTGTATTATAATTGTGTATTATGGCTGTCAATATTATGAAATATTTTTGAGCACGAGTCGACAAAAAATACAAAACCAAGATTTAAATTAAAATACGTACACGTGTATAGAAAGCAAAAAGACCGATACAAATAAATCAAGTAGGAAATTGCTAGTTTAACCAAAAGCACAAGGATAAACTAGACCAGCCTCTCTCACCCTTTCGGCCTCTGGCGACCCTCCCTTATGTTTTCATACGCAGCTCCTATTGACATATTGGACCCCGTGGCGGTGAACTAACTGCCTAGGACTGTCAATAAATAAAACGAAACAAAAAAGTGCTTCATTAACTCGACTTTTTTGGTGTAATTTATGCAGAAGGGAAATGTTTCGTGGAGGAATTTCTGGATTGTTAGAGGCGTTGAGTGGGCTACAAAAAGGATCTTGATAAATCTATAATCTATGTACTGTGTTATACGTGAAAAATAATTGGTAAGATTTTAAAAGATACTGAAAATTTTGCATTGCCGTATTGGATGAATATGTACACGAATGGAGATACATTTTTGCAAATTCATTTATGTACTTGAAGATTTCGGACCAGTATAAAATGAACGAGTACATATGTATTGCCAATCGTTCAGAAAACTGTTTTTCTTTAATGATTTATCATTATGGGAGATCATCTGTTTCCTTGACTTATAGGTTGGTATGAGGCTGACCACCCATACTGTAAAAAATGGTTCACTTTGCCAATGTCACCCCTGTTTCAGGGAATGTCGGCAAGAGTTGCAGGGCTTATGTTCATTTGAGGTTTGGATTTTATTTGTAAGTACACAATCAGCATTTGTAAGCGCGAACTACACGTGTTTGTTTGTGGGCATACATCTGAGAGCTTTGAATGAATATATCCTTGCAACTTAGATTATAGATCTGTCAATATAAAAACCATCTTCATCACTGCACTTTCACGCTAAAGAGGTCCATAGCATAGTCATGGGCAAAACGTCCAGAAGCTCCAGCTCTCACAGACCACGGCAACAGATCCCGGAAAACATCTCGACCGGTCCGTAGTCCAGGTGGTAACACTGCGGACTCGTAACTTGAAGTTTGTGGGTTCGAATCCCGGCGGAGCAAATTTGCTCTTTGCTGGGTTGAAAAATTCATAAACCTTTGCCTTACCTTAAAGACCGGTCATCAAAAAGGTCCATCCAGTCTTACAACAACTGGGTCTTGCTTGAGAATTGGCGCTTTCTACAGCGACGACCAAGCTCGCAGAGGGCTCTTGAGGTATTTTGAAGTTTCTGGAATAACAAGTTGGTATGAGGCTGACGCACCATGCTGTAATAGACTTCCCTGAACTGCTTTTTCTAGTAATTTCATAGTTTACAATATAAATTAAAAGTGAAACTAAAGAATTGAATAAATTCAAATAAACATCACTGAATTTTTTCACCAACATTGTGTTAAATCAGGTGCAGAAATTTAATATTTGTAATCAGAGAAGATAAAGAAGTATTTTGCAAATTTATAAACCAACATCTTTAGCAAAATTTAAAGGAACTATAATTTACTTAATAAAGTGTATCTTATTTCAAGAAACCTTTTTTATGGAATGTATATTTTTGCAATAGTTTACAAAAACATTTCGCCTTTTATTCTAACCCTTTCTCTGCCATCCTACCTTAATAAATATACCTTAATAAAAACAAAGCATGATTCCTTCATAAGCATCTCTCATATTTAGTTTTAAAATTCATAAAAAATGTTTTAAAGATCTCTAAAGCCTTTCTATTTTTCTTTTTGTGATCAGTGATGTTGTATCTTTTCCGATTTTATGAAACATCGAAAGGGTTGTTTTAAATCTATGTTGTTGGATAAAAGTGAGTGAGATTATTTTCAATGTGTACCTACCTATTCGCAAGCATCTTGCCGCGTTAGGGGAAACTATTTATTTTTACAGGTAAGGGGGCCAACCACTTCAGTTGAAGTGCAGGTTTCTCAGCTCCCGAGGGAGCTGGTTCTTATTTCTTGTGAAGAAGTATACAAGAATAGACGTAAATGGAGGCTACTATCTAGATACTTGGCCATCTCTAGATTATTGGTGACAAAGCTTCTGTTACAGGCAACATAGGCATGGAAATTTGACAAGACATGTATACCTTAGAATAGTTTTGTGTAACTCTTTTAAATGGCTTACTTGTCACTGTCTCAGAGCCCGTTCCCACTTGTCGGGTGTCGGATCCGTATACTAATCGGAGGTTCCAGTGGCAGAACATTATGTATGGAGCTATTCACACCTTGTCGGAAACCGATTTTGTCCAAAAATTAATATTTGACAAAGCATCTCATCTTTGCCTGCGCACACTTCTATAATTCGAGCTATTTCACACGTAAAATGAATTCTATATAAGATATCTTGGCAGGATAACTTGGCAGTCAAAAGGCTAAGGATCCTTCAGGCCATCATTGCCACGCGCAACCGGCCTTGTGTATGGTAGGGAGGGGTCCCAAATCGCCCGGGGCACCGGCCACCTCTAAGTCCCTTCTAGACGAAACAATTTTCACCTATCATTAACAAGAGTCCCGAAGATGCTATCTACATAAGTGGCTCGCATCCTTTACGGGGCTCGTTTGCGTGATATATGGCGGTAAAAATATGAGAGGATTACCCCAGAATACGCTGTTTCACTATGCAAAGTAACAACAACGAAATCATAGTGACCTATCGGATGCGATATTGAAGATGTGAAGATGCCAAGACAAAATTTGTTGGATAAAAATGTAATGAGCTTTTTTAAGGCTCCTTATAGTTTTGGTGTTTCAAGGGTTAATATGATTGAATGTGAAATGTGTGACATCATTTTTTTTTTTTTTTTTTATGGTTTGTGTATTATTACTATGAAAATTCATTGCTATATAATTATTTCTATATAATACTTAAAAAACAAAGTAAATTTTTTTAAAACATTGTTTTATTTCACTCTTTTTTTATTTACTTACGTTTTCGGTCAAGTAGGTAAATATTTTTTTTTTAAAATAAGCGAGTGAAATAAAACTTTGAAAAAAATATTATTTTATTTTTTAAAGTATTGAATAGAAAGTTTAAAAAAAATTGAGTTTGTTGTTGAAAATTTTTATTACATAGCTTCCAATTTCATTATTTAAAAAAAAAGTGTTTTACTTATTGTTACATAATAAATCTACATTAATTGTTGGTAAAACCGGTATTTTTAATGTTTGCATTGCAAAATGAAAAGGACGCACTCATGTCCATTTTATGGGTAGTTTTCTTACGTTACAAATACTCGGCCTTAATTAGGCCTAAGTTACAAACTAAAGCCTAAAAAATAACGGGGAAGAAAACGTAAAAACATCTTATTTGATTATGGCATTACATTGACACTTAAAAAATTTGAGCGATTCAGTATTGTTTACTTCATAGAGTTTCTAAATTTTCAGATATTTATAGTTCAACAATTCTATCAGAACATATATATATATATCAGGCTTATTTATTTTTAATTGCACATGATAAGAGAGCGCCGTTTTTGTGTGTGTCACACCTCAAGGGCCCTCTCCGATCACGGATAAGACTTTTTGAAAAGGTGCGTCTTGAGAGCTCCGCGAAATTTGCCCATAGATTTGGAGTTCTTCACTCCGGGTGGCAGTCTGCATGTGCAGGATGTACAAGAAATACAAGGAAAACACATGTGCAGGAAATACAAGGAAGAGATTCAGCTATGATAGAAGTCTTATTTAAGAAGGCTTTTAATTAAGAGAAGTAGGTAAATATTTCGATGCAACACGCAGTCCAAGTTTTCCAATATCGTTCACCATGCTCCATTTGTAAATGAGTCCTCCAGGATATGTTTTATGGTATAATTATGGATATTTTCAATGATTTATCTGAATATTTTTAATATGATGTTCTGTGCGGCTTAGGGGGCGGTGTTAAACAGGGATGCTTTATGTATGTATGCGAAAATAGCTAGATTAAGTCTTTATGCTTTTTTTGGGGTGCTAAAGGGATCTACTTTGGGTAAATTGATAAAATATCACCGAAACGAATGGAAAATTACGCAGTCAAATTATTTTCGAAAATATTGATTATCTACTTAAAAATGTCAGAAAGTAGATTTTTTGGCGTTGAGTAGGTACAAATTTAGAATTTGATAAAAAATTTAGAATTTGATGCAGGCGTATTTTTTTCTATACATAAACTATTTATGTAGAACCTTCTAATAACTCAAACTTCAATGAATAAATCACTTTTTTTTTTACTAGAGATTTTACTTCCTTGGTATTCAAAAGAGTTGTGTACACCCTCAAAAGCCGTCTTTTCGTCTATTTTTTTACGCTTTATTTCTTCTGGCGTGTTTGGTGAAAACTTCCTTTTGCTTGCTTATTTGAAAATTTGGTTCAGAATTGGTTTAATAGTCTTGATACGGCCAAGAGATCTAGACTATAATTTAAAAAAATGTATTTGAAATAAAACAACGCTGGTTCGATTCCCTTCGAATCTGTTGTCTATAACTTTAACCTTGATTCAACAAGTAGAATTGAGTAATTGTAAATGAATTATTAATTTATAATCTTAATATTTTTTTTTGTCAGGAAAAAATATGTAAGTAGAATTGCATTCCTCTTCAAGAATTTACAAGACAAAATGTTATCAGGGATGTGAAAATTCAATTGTAAATTAAATTAAAACACTAACTGTAAAAATTCCCCGTATATAACTCTCGTTATTGTTTTTTTATGTTTTTTTCGCCAGCTTAATTCGCAAGTTGCGTTGGTGGCTTCGCAATAAAAACACATTTCATTTTTTGCAAACGTAACGGATGGCGATTTTCAGTTAGTCCTGTTTTTGCAGGTTATATTATTCGCTTACTTACCAGAGCAATCAAAAAGATCTGGAGTAATTTATCGAGGCTACACAGGCTGGTCCGTAGTCTAGTGGTAATGCTTCGTACTCGTACATGGAAGGTTGTGGGTTCGAATTCCAGCAAAACACCAACATATGTCATGAATGTTTTCAAATGGATTGAAAAATACATGTACCTTTACTGAAGACTTTTCAACAAAGTTACTGTGCGTAATATGTACTCGGGGTACACATTTCAAATTAAATAAGTACATATATGTCTTGAGAACCTTTTAATTCTTTCATTTGATAAGATACATACATACTACATAATCCATAACCTAAGTTGCAAAAAAAAATACTAATAATAATAAGAAAACTAGATTTATATGTGCCTTTTTGGCGCATGTGGGCTCTAGCGGGAAAACAAGAATGCTTTGAGCATCTTCCTGAAGGTTGTCTCATCTTCCTGGACTCTCAGGCTCTTTGGGAGAGTATTCCATGCCGCTGGCCCGGCAACACGGAAAGAGCGGTTCCCGAAGACTGAAGTTCCCGCTTACAAATACTGCATATGTACTTACAAGTAGTCTTCTCATTTTTTAAATTTGCACTACAAATACAGTCTTCATATTTTTAAATTTCTTTTGTGTATTTTTTTGGCAATAACATGTAAAATGATCGTGAAATGTATTCCAGTTTTTGCGGTCGACCTATAAATCACCCAAACTGCATTATTACCAATTAATGGGCACACGCGACCAAAAAACTTCCGCAAATATTCTGCTGTGCATTTTTGTTTAAAATTAAAATTTACATCGCCTCCAGCCATTGAGTTCGACGTCGTAAAATGTGTAACACTATTCAATCTACTTCCTTTTAAACAGTTATGTCTTAATGCTATGGATGTTTGATTAACATACCCTATTCAGATCAGTCTTAGTCTAGTGGTGAATGTTACAGACTAGTAATAGCAGGTTCGTGAGCTTTATTCCATGCGGAGCATAAAAAAATTTAGATGTTCATATATCGATTGCTTTATCTGTAAACCAGTCAACTCCATTTGGAGTAATTTGGCCGGAGAGCCAAAAAACATTGTATCTTAATCTAAATCTGAGCTGCAAAGATATGTATCATTTAAGATTCATATTAAATGCATTCCCACAAGCAGACACGTATAATTTCGCGCTCATACATGCCGCATGTGGACCTACAGTATAAAAAGCCCAATCTCAAATGAATATAAGCCCTGCAACTCTTGCCGACCTTCCCTGAAACAGGGGTGACATTGGCAAAGTGAACCATTTTTTACAGTATGGGTGGTCAGCCTCATACCAACCTATAAGTCAAGGAATGTAAGTATAATTCTTAAAATATGAAATATATTAATTTAAAAAACTGATATCTTAAAAATTTTGAAGAATTCAAATGACATACATATGTACCTATTTTGAAAGTTCTCATCGAGAAATTCATGTATTAACAATTCAATTTTTTAAAGGTTTGACTGAATATGTGCTGATTCACTGATTTCGTTTTAGCGATTGCGTGCCAATCATTGCAACAGTCATGTAGACTGTAGAGTGTAGGCCCAAACATTTGTCAAGTGTGGAGCGGTATTTTAAATATAAAACATTACGTTAATTCTCAACTATACTGTTGTACCGATAATGTATAGAAAATAAAACGCTCACTAGCGGCGCCGTTTTTGATTCCATACAAATTTTGGCGGCTCAGTGAGTGGAACGGTGTTTTCATATATGTCATGTGATTAATGTGCATCGTACACTAAACGAAACTGAGAAATTCAGAATGCACTTAAAACGGTCACGGATTTTCACCGAATTATATTATTAGTTATTCAAATCGGTGAATTTAAATGAATAAAAATATCGAATTTCAATGAAAAACTAATGGTTGGAGCTTACGTTCAAAATAGGTTGATAAATGTATAAGATCTAAGGCTAAAATAATGTTCCAAAGATACACAAACCCTACAAATTCCAAAGATACGTCTAAAAAAATTTAAATTGCAAATTGAGTACATGCCTTTAAAAATACAAGCGTACACACGCGTTCACGCATACGCATCTTTCATGAGTATTAACAAAATAAATACCCAAATCTCAGATGAACATAAAGCCTATGCCATTCATAATTGGGAAAGTGAAGATTTTTTTACAGAATGCGTAAAAATGCGTAAAAAATGTAATGACACGTCAGCCTCATACCAACCTTTAAGTCAATGAATACAACAATGCTTTTGTATAAAATGATTTCGAAAAAACATTGGAAGAATGACACCTTGTATTCATTTACTTCTACAGGTATCTTCTACACCCTTGTCATTTAATCTATTGGCGTGAAGCTCGTGATCAGGCCCGCCGTGTTTCCTTATCGGCAACAATGCACAATCCTTGTTATTTATGGCGCGATGAGGACCACGTCCTGAGACTCGCAGCTGACGGACCAGATACCCTGAGATGGATGTTCGGCAGCCGGGAATCGAACCCGGCGGCTCAGCTACGGCACGCACGCACTATTAATCACACCACTGCGCCACCGTGCTCGCCAAACCGTCCCCTTAGTGCTTGTTTCTTTTATATCCAGAAGTAGTTTTACATGAGCAATGCTTGTATGAACCTGTTGCACCAAGCTCCAATCAGACAAAAATCAAAATCAAGTGTGATTTCTCCCATCAAATCAAAAATTTGGTTGCATATACGTAAATCAGCTGATGTATATAATCTTTCCTGTTCAAATTCCATCATATTATTACCCACATCCGAGAAATACTTAACCGAGGTCCTTATCAAAATTTAGCATTCAAATTTGATGAGCCAATCAAATATTGATTGGAGGTTGGTGCAACAGGCCCTGTGTACCTACTGAACCAAAGGAATAAATACGATGAAAAAAATAACTCTTTTTGTAATACACATTTTTGATTTTCAGGTCATAAAAATAAGAAGAAAAGATGGATAACATTAATTACTGAACTTTTATATGGATTCAACATTAATATTTGAATGTCTAATTTTATGAATAAAAAAATACATGTCCTGATTAATTTTTCCCAAAACCAAAATACAAAAAAGGAAAAACTATAAAAAGTCAATGGAAAAATTAGACAACACTCCAAATTCATACATAGATCGTCTCCATTTGCCAGTGCTTGTTTGTCTTATGCTCATCAGAAATAATTTTACATGAGCAATTTTAGTATATGTACTGGACCAATGCGTCTTATGGAAACTAAAAATTGATTTAAAAAATATTTAAAGCAACTCATATTCGTGTTTTACGCTTTTTTCTTAGCTCAGATTGTAAAGAATGTGATTTGTAAGACAATCACTGAGAGTTTATATTTTAATCAAATGGTAAGTAAGCCAAACAAGCACTGGGGTGACGAAATGTGTGGGATTGAGATGGGTGAATGGTTTTAGATTGATGAGCGCAAAAAGTGAAGGGTTCTTTGTGAATAATTGCTTCGGAGGTGGAAGAGGACTTGGAAAGTAAATTGAAATGTTTCTGTTGGTATAAAACATTTTGAAATTCGACCTGCAAATCTGATCAAATCATCTTTACAAAGCTTTATTTTACAAATATCAAGAAAAAATCGTTGGCACCTCTTTAAGTTTTTTGTAGATATTATTTCATTTAAAGATATATAAATATTCGAGATTCATAGTTTTTTTTTATATTCACAAATAAACGCGCGTAATTGCTGAATGACCATATACTTCCAAAATAAGACCCAAACCTCAAATAAGCATAATCTATGCTACTCTTGCCGACTTTCCTTGAAACATGGGTAACATTGCGAAGAGTGACCATTTTTTACATTATGGGTGGTCAGCTTCATAGCAACCTGTATATTTTATATTGAAGTAACAAAACTGCCTTTTGCAATTCATCATCATAATCATTACTATAGATGGTGTTATTTTCTCTGTCTTCTCGTAAAAAAAGCCAGCGAATTTGTGAGGAAGTTTTTGCACTTTTGAATAAACGCATACCCTATGAAGAAACTTATTTACTATTAAATGATTTATGTGATAAGGGAACTTGAAACTGGCCTCAAAACTATATTGTAAATGTAACACACAAGTGTTCTTACAATTGCTTTATGCTTTGCTTTCCTCATAAAAACATTCAATAATAAAGAAGATTCTTTATAGGTTACTTTCTATTATTATTATTTTTTTTTTTTTAAGAAATCCTGTGCGGGAGACTCCCTAGATTCTAAAGACTTTAGGGGTCTATGACACTTGTTGTAGTGCCGCAGAGGTGTACGAGCTTGGTCGTCGCTACAAAGCGCCAATACTCAAGCAAGACCCAGTTGCTGTAAGGCTGGATGGACCTTTGGTGACCGGTCATTGGTAAAGGTTTATGATTTTTTTTTTCAACCCAGCGAAGAGCACATTCGAAATATAAATGGTATATTTTTGTGCTCCGCCGGGATCCAAATCCACAACCTTCCATTTACGAGTCCGAAGTGTTGCCACTACGGACTACGGACCGGTCCAAGATGCCAACGACACGCGGTGTACCTGAGCGGTTACACATCCAAGCACTGACCACGCCCAATGTTGCTTAACTTCGGTGATCTATGGGAACCGGTGCTTTCAACATGGCTAACGTCGTTGAATAAAAGTACGAAAAAGTATTTTAAAGTACGAAACATTCTTCAACAAATTTTAAGGATTTTAATGGCCAGACGACGAAATTTACATCCCCTGTAAAGACGCACTAGGGGTGGGCCTAGAGTCTTGACTTCTTAGACAATCACAATCAAAAGTTCTATTTAAGAGTGACTTGGTGCCTAGTAAGTAATGTTAAATACAGTCCCTGTCTTATTCTTATTTATTTATTTATTTATTTATTTATAAATTCACGACACTTAGTGCCTTTTACAATACATACTAAAAATAGTGTTATAAATACAAGAGCAAGTAAAAAGTATAAAATGAAACAACAAATATATCAGAACTACAATTGAAAACTATCCGGGATAAAAAGTAACATAAAACAAAATAATGATTACATAAGTAGGTATTAATACTTTAAAAAAAAATAGAGAGATGAGATAAAAAAAACAAGAGAAAAGACAGTTTATGAATGTATAAATAGTAAGCAGAAATTAGAAGTAAGTAGCTGAATATAAAAACACAATTAAAAATAGATTGAAAAAGATTATAAATACCTATATATGAAAGTAAAATGAAACCAAATAAACACAATAACAAAAACTATATAAAAATAAGAATAAAAATCAAAGTTACTATTTAGAGAAAAAATATAAATCAAAAATCAAAAGAAATATACAAGCAACAGAAATAAAAACATTATTCATCCAAAAAGTACCTCAACAGACCAGCTCTATACCTATCAAAGTTATTGTTGGGTGGGTCAAAGTCTAGTGTACAGGTATTACCACTACGTTGAAGGCGATTTATGCAACTGTTATATTGTGCATTTGTATTGGAAGCTACAGGGCGATAAGGAATAATGTGTCGTGATCCTTGACGAGGGATTAAAAAATTTAACTCGCCCAGCAACGACGGACAGTCTATAAGTCCATTTTTTATTTTATAAAGGGTCAACAAGTCAATGATTTTGCGTCTTTCCAGTAAATTATTTAATTTAAGAAAAGAGTTCAAAAGGATGGGATCAAAATTAGAAATAGGAATTTTAAGCTTGTAATTTATAATTTTCAAGAATTTAATGTGAACTCTTTCAATATTATCTATATGAACCGTATAATGAGGAGACCAGACGGGTGAGCAGTATTCCAGACAACTACGGACTAGTGAAGTGTATAACAATTTTATTGTAGTGGTGTCACGAAAATCCTTAGTAATGCGGAACACAAAACCAAGCATTTTCAAACCTTTAGCACATAAATTGGTTATATGTGGAACAAATGATAGCTACTGGTCAAATATTCTTGTGTGATTTATGAGAAAAACTGAACAATTAATAACCGCGTACTTTCTGCATGGCGTGGTTTTTGCACCTCTCGCAGTTAATTCGCATTTCAGTGGCCATTCAACACCTTAAAGCTTTTAAATGTAACAAAATATTTCTACCCGGCGATTTAGCGGTGAACCTCGCTTTGCAATGACTTTGACAAATCTGGGAATAAGTCAGCAACACGACCTGCACTCCAAGTATAAAAAAAATACATAAACTCCCCTCGATTGCGTAAATAAAAATGTATGGAATATTTTATGGCACTCCTAGAGGATGATTGTCGATTGAGTTTGCATATTTTTTCGATCTACGCAATTGACGTGAAGAACTATGCTCCTGAAGATACCTTATTAGGCTAAACGTTTGAACAAAAAATAAAATAAAAATTGAATTTTAAAACTTTGTTTTTTCCAATTGAAATTTAAAAAATATTAGGATTGTTTATTTGGTGAGCGTTGTTTTTGTGTAAATCACTGATCAAGAGCTCTCTGCAAGCATAGTCGTTGCTATAGAAATCACCAATTCTTAAGCAATACCCAGTTGCTGAAAAGGTGGATGAACCTTTGGTGACCGGTCTTTGATAAAGTTGTATGATTTTTCAACCCAGCAACGAGCATATTTGAAAATCTTAATGGTATATTTTGGTGTTCCACCGGGATTTGAGCCCACGATCTTTCATTTACGAGTAAACCTTTAAACTTTATACTATGGACCGGTGTAACTCAAAGAATTACAAATCAAAAATATAGGTAATAGACTAATAGTGCAAAGTGAACCATTTTTTATAGTATGGGTGGTAAGCCTCACACCGATCTATACATCAAGGAGTTTTTTAATTTAATTTAATTTTATTAAGGGACATGATTGTCCATTGACATAATTTATGACAAAGTAATTTACAATGATTAAAATAGAAGAAAAAATAATGAAAAGGTTAGTATTACATAAAATGGCACAGTCAAATTAAAATACCTTTACTTTCCTCAACAAAGCAGGAGTTACAGATAAAATAAACTATCCGTTTCACTAAAAAATCTACCATTACAATGTTACAAGTACATGCAAACGCGTTAACAGGTCGATCCACAAAATAAATTGGTTCATCGATTACAAAGTTCACGAGATTGCAATATCGCGTTTTCACACTGTTTCTCACAAGACGTTGCGTTTCTCCAGTGCGTGTTTGGCTTATCCACAATTTGATTCAAAGATGACCTTTCAATGAAATTGTCTAAATCTAAATCTCAATCTAAGCTGCAATGATATGTATTATTTGAAATTCATATTAAATGCATTCCCACAAGCAGACACGCATAATTTCGCGTTCACACATGCCGCATGTGGACCTACAATATACAACACCCAATTCTCAAATGGACATAAGCCCTGCAACTCTTGCCGACCTTCCCTGAAACAGGGGTGACATTGGCAAAGTGAACCATTTTTTACAGTATGTAAAAAATCTCAAGAATCAAATTCTATTCAATCTGACCTAAGAAAAACGCATAAAGTCGATAATATGAGAGTTATTTTACTTATTTATAAAATCGATATCCAGTTTTCATAAGACACAGTGGTCCAGTAAACACAGGCCCAAATTAATCTCTCTGGGGTCCTTCTGCGGGGAGAAGCTTGAAGTCCCCGATATGCCCTCCCCCCATTCCTGAAAATTGTCCCCTCCCTCTCTATTCATCCTATTTTTTCACAACGCTAAACATGGATAAAATTACCGAAAAAAAATGTTGAAATGTTTTCCATACAA
This sequence comes from Agapetus fuscipes, assembly GCA_951799405.1. Classification (NCBI taxonomy): domain Eukaryota; kingdom Metazoa; phylum Arthropoda; class Insecta; order Trichoptera; family Glossosomatidae; genus Agapetus; species Agapetus fuscipes. The sequence continues at coordinate 9,460,187 of OX637353.1, read as the reverse complement.
TTTTTTTGCTTTTGGTGGACTCCTTGACCACATTTGCCTCATAAGACTTGACCCCAAAGATATTTTTGTTGACATTTATAATGCATTTACACCAATTTCTATTAAGCTTGTAATCGGGAGCCCTTTGGTTGTAAATGCCCGCAAAGTCCTGGACACTGACAAAGATTTCTCATGTGAAATTGCCTCTGATGGACATAAGACAAACAAGCACTAAGTGCACTAGTGCGAGGCATTAAACAGTAAAATCAAATTGAAATGATTATCTCAGAGTCTGCTAATTTCATGTGGCTCTTGCTCCATCCAATTTGCAGCGTCCAATTAGTAGGGACGATGTAAGAGAACGGTTCCATGTAAGAACGACACCGTGACAAAACTACACATGACATAGCGACACATGACAGAACAAGACAATGACAAAAATCAAAGGAAAGTACAGCACAATGACAAAACATCACAGGAATTAACGTTACAATGACAAAACATCACAAGACAAAACATCACATGACAAAACATCACATATCTAAAACAGGACATACTATGAACGACACATGAAAAACATTTTTCATCAAAAAACTTAGGACGATACAAGACAGAATAACACGTGACAGAACGACACATGACAGAATAACACATAAAAAAACATCACTATGAAAAAACATCACAAGAAAGTACATCACAATGACAAAACATCACAAACAAAACATCACATAGGTACCTTAAACAGAACATACCATAAACGGCACATGAGAAAACATCTTTTAGGTATGTGATGTTTTGTCTTGCGATGTTTTGCTGTATTTTCTGTGTTGTTTTGTCACAGTGATGTTTTGTGATGTGTCGCTTTGTCATACGCCGTTCAGTCATATGTGGTTTTGCTACTGTGCCGTTCTAACCTGTCACCGAGAGAACAACGCTTGGACGAGTGATTGCAGTTTCAAAAAATGTATGCAAACTAAAACGCCCACTGAAAGCGCTGATTTAGTTACCATACTTTTTCACTAAAACGCAGTGGTTGAGTTGGAATGAAGTTGTAAACTAGGGGTGCTTGACTAGCCTCTACGTTGGATTCTTCACCGACGTCATGCTGTGTAGCTTTAATTACGATGCAGAAGAAAAAGCTTAAAGCGAATTCCGTGGAAAGCTTAGCACGATAGTTAACACGTTTTGTTAATAACTTATTCTCGTAGTAGCAAATAAATTGAGTTTTGTTTATAATTTCCTGATAAAAATATTAATTAAGTTACATGACATATGGATGTATTTCGCGGAGCACTCAAGACACACCTATTTAGAAAGTCTTATCCATGATCGGAGAGGGCCCTTGAGGTGTGACACACACAAAAACGGCGCTCTCTTATCATTTGTAATTTAAAATAAATTAGCCTGATATTATTATTATTATTATGACCATAAAAAAAAAATCATGTGTTTACATTAGAATGTTTTGAAAAAGTTTTGAAAAGAACACAACTAACAGGTTTTTTGACAAGTTTGTTTGGAGATTTCAACGAGCGATTATTCATGAAAATGCTATAGACTAGGGTCAAAATTTAAAACCACCCATCTTCAGGTGTAAAATCAAATAAAAAACATCAGATTTCATACGTGAATTTAAACAAAAAAATGATTTGTTATTAAAATCCATAGTTGTTCTTTGTCAAAAAAAAAACAGATCAGTAATTTTATTATGAAAACTAAAAAACTTCAACAATCTTCAGATAAAAGAAAAAAAACTCCAAACTGATAAATTTTAAATGTTCTTTTTAGCAAGAGTCCTACGTCTCTGATTTCTTGCGAGAATTTTACGCTCGCGTCGTTCTGAATAAGATTCGTGTACGTGTACAAACGAGACGTGTCAAATCCTGGGTACAAGTTTTTCGCGTTAATTTTTAAGCCGTTTCCTCCGACACTCCAATTGTGCGACTCCAGATCAGAAAACTCAAGATTAATTTCAGTGATTAAAATTACTCCACTTAAAAGATTTCCGGGTCAGACTCGTTCCTCTCCAATGGAACTTGAAGTTACACTAAATTATTCTTTTCAATGTTTTTTTTTTCATTATTTATACACCTAATCAATATTCTGGTGTAGTAGTAGTCTAGTGGTCATCGCATTAGAGCCCGTTTCCTCTTTTCGGGTTTCAGATCCGTATATTAATCGGAGGTTCCAGAGGCAGAACATTTCGGACAAAATCAGTTTCCGATAAGTGGGAATAGCTTCATACATAATGTTCTGCCACTGGAACCTCCGATTAGTATACGGATCCGATACCCGACAAGTAGGAACGAGCTCTTAGATTGCTTTAATCTATAATCTAAGATACAAAGATATATTACACAAGCAGACTCGTATAAATTTGCGCTTCAACATGCCGCTTGTGGACTTATAATTTCCTTGACTTATAGGTTGGTGTGATGCTGACCACCTATACTGTAAAAAAATGGTTCACTTTGCCAATGTCACCCCTGTTTTAGGGAAGATCGGCCAGAGTTGCAGGGCTTATGTTCATTGTAGGATTACTCATAAGAAAGTACAAGGTTGCAACTACTGCCCTTGCAGTACATAAAACTTATTGACACAATTTAATCTAAGTTACTCCAGAAGATGGTGAAAAAATGTAACCGGAAAAGTAAGAAATTTCAAGGATACTAAGTAAATTTTCGCCTTTGTTATTATTCTATTAAATCATTGCACTACATTGTAGTCAGGCTAATCTATCATAATATAAGAGGACAATAATTGATCTAAACTTACACGTGATGTTTTTGTTTGTGTCCTACCTCAATGGCCCGTAGAATCACAAATTAGACATTCTATACAACTGCATTTTCTGATGCCAATAGATTCTGAATTCGTAAAAGAAATACTATCTTGAAATAGGTATTTAATGATTAATCTAAGGACTTTTAAAATCCTTTTTTGGTGTGCGTTTCTCGTTTTCAAAGAGTACGTGAACAAAAACACAATGATACCAACTGTCAAACAGTAAATTTACGAGCGGATTTGTTGTGGGCAAATAAATCTAACGAATTGTTTATCACAGCTAGAGCCATACATCACTTCCTATCTAGTGCATTCTTGCTAGAATCTTTGTAGAATAAGACTAATGAGTGTAAATGTGTGATCTTTATTGCTTTTTAAAATCAATTGCTGTTGGATAATGGTATTTGTTATCATATTCAACCCCTTTCTATACTTTATGTTTGGAAACCCGTAGTTTTATTTTAATCCATATCGAAGCTGGTCATGTAATTTTACATTAGGGGTGGTCAAACTAAAGTATGTACCTCGACTTTTTCTTATTATTGGGTAAGAATATTTAATTCTTTTATTTTTATTTTTTTTGATACATTATTCTCTCACCTTTGCTTTTATTTAATATAAGGCTGCAATTTATTAAAAATCTTTTCTTGCTTCTTGCATATCTACTATAATTACATATTTTGTAACGCAACTCAAAACGCAACGCAACTAAGCTACACATATAGTGTAACTTCTTGCCGCGTTATCCCCGAAGGGGTCGCATGTGGCGAGTTGAACCTATTTATTTTTACAGGTAAGGGGGCCGGCCTTACGCCAACCAATTCAGTTGAAGTGGGGGTTTCCCAGCTCCCGAGGGGGCTGGTACTCATTTATTGTGAAGGCTGAGTAAACCTTGCCGGTATTTTGTTTTGAGGTTTGAAATAAATACCAAACGAAACGGGAAGTCATTTCTGACACCCTCGGTGGGAATTGAACCCGAGCTCACGGCATGGAATGCAAGCACTCTACCAACTGAGCTATCGACCGGACGGGTTTTGTAATTAATAACAAATTATTTTGGTCCATTAAAACATTATGTACCTTTTTTTAACACTTTGAGAGTGGGAAGACGTCAAATAAGGTTGCTGGACGACATCTAAGGAACTGCAGGCAGAGGATGGCTGAACTCAGCAGCCGATATACAAACATGGAGAAGATTGGAAGTGGCCTACGTTCAGGAGTGGACTGAAAAGGCCAAAGAATGACGGATTTTTCCTGCACATTGAATAAGTTAATATAAAAAAAACAGTTAGTAACTAATGTTATTCATAATCTTAAATCAAGTGATTATCTTAGGACTAGCGTAGAAATTCATTACAAATATTTGTGACGAAGATATACTTGTATTAAATGTTGAGTAGGTATCTACACAAAAATAAATAAGTAATAGAAGCCTCAAAATATGAGCATCGAATAAATTTTCCTCCTTGCGTTTCATATTTAGAGATACATGCAGGGTGTCCTAGTTTAGGCATACGTATATCTCTTACTAAGGCTTAAAAATATTCCCTTTTATATTTCCTGTAAAATATTTGTTATAAATAAGTTATTATTATTATTTTTTAGTATTTGCTTGGAAACAATTTAATAAAACTTCGATGAAATTTATTTTACACAATTTTTTGTAGTATTTACTCACATTCGGTTGACAATTTAAGCTTTCGTACTTCTCGCTTTACGGCTCGAGTACTAATCAGGTACTGATGCCCTCCAAAGCAATGCAATCCGTATTTATAGATGACTGAAGGTTATTCTAGCATTCACCAGACCATGCCAGAACGGCCTCGAGCAGACGTTTCGAGCAAATACGAGATGGTACAACCATTCCAATACTTACGTCTAGACACACATATCCAAGTAAAAACACACAGACATACAATTATAAGTAGACATACACAGACATAAACTCATAAATTTGTAACAATATTATGTGCCTTCAGGTTGTGTGGTATATATTCTGCGAAAGTAATAAAGTCATTATCATGATGTATAACATTAAAACAAAATAAGCTTGTTATGATAATCCATGAGCTGAATACGTGAATATGAATCACAGGCATTTATCTCATTGACTACACTCCAAATAAAATAAAAACTCCATTCAAGCTCAAATATCCATGTAAACTAAAACGCCAAGCAGAGGCGCTGTTTTGATTTACATAGATTTTTTTATCTGAAACTTCTTGTTTGAGTTTATCATTTGGGGTACTGTTGCCTTGGATATTTTGATGTCAAGTCAAAACGTGGGTGTTGAAATTGCTAATGATGGAACCTCAACAGTATTGTCGTGATAAATGATTCAAATTTATACTTACAGATAAAAGAGTAAATATTTGGGGTCCGTTATTGAAAGAAGAACACCGTTGTAGGTGAAATAAAATGAAGTTTTTAAAATAAAGTATTGTTATAATTGTACTTCGGGACTTTTAATTCAATCGCGATGTAAATTAATTTAAAAATATTTATTTTTCACAATAAAGTTTACAATTTACTGTTCACTTTTCACTCTCTGCTTATTCGCGTCACAATGATCAAGGCGGCTCTGTCTTCCCGCAGGGTCTTTGCTCGTATTTATATGTGTCACAGAGACAATTCTTGCATGTTCGAGAACTTGGTCGATACTTCCTTAATGAATGGTACTGGAGCATTGTTCAGGCATTGTTCGTGACAGAAGCTTTGCGGTGGCCGGGCCGGTTGCCTGGAACAATTTGCCCGTCGGTGTCGCGAACCAGCCTACCACCACCTTTAGAAAGGGACCGTAGACCTGCTCTTCTCTAGAAGCCATGGCGCCCTTGAGATGGTCCTGGACCATTAAATGGCGCCACAGGAAAGAAATCATCCATCATCATTGTTCGACACTACACCAGAGACGTCACACACCAATCAGCGTGTCTATAGGCTCACGTCGACACGAACTCATACGTTCGTAACACTATAATCTCCAAGTTGACAGATTGGGGAATATTTGTCAGGTTTGGCAGGATTGTAGGGATGAAGTACAATAATTCTTGCGTTCCAAAAGGGGGCTGCCAACCCGTCTGGCAAACGTGGTTACTTATTCAACATCTCCGTCCAGCTAATCACCGAAATTTCAATTGAAAGGCATGGTGAAGATTGGAGTAGGTCTAGGAGTGGACTAGAGAGAAAAAAAGTAAATATTCTTAAAGTATTGAGGTATATTTTTTATAGCTTTCAAATACATTTAAACTTTTCATCATGTTATAGGACTTTCTAGAACTGCAGGTTCTTGTAGAATGTAGATTCATGCCGGTATTAATATTTCCCAAGACAGCTTATTAAGCCGGTCGTTGGCTGGCTTGTTCTAGAGGCAAGAAATAAGGGCGCCTGTATACAGAATGGATTGTTACTTGTACACTTTTATTTGAATAAAAGATAATCCCACAGCTCGTGGCAGGAATTTAAAAGCAAATAACGCTCGTCATTTATAACTGTTTAACTTTGTTCTCATTATCCATGCACTGTCAACCAAAAGCTTTCACCATTGCAACCAAAATATTGTTCGTAATATGAAGCATTTTTATTAATTTATGTTTTTTAAAAAACACGATTTTTGATTAAAACACTGTTTTATTTTCACACACGATAACGATTTCGTGAAATAAATCAGCATGAGTTTTCACAGTGTTAATACCATAGATAAAAAATTAAATTTCTTTATTCCCTGATATGTGGTTAATACACAAACCATACAAAATTAAACATTTTTATTTATTTAAACTATTAACTGCCTATAATTTTTTGTAAGAACTCATACTTTCAAGGCTTTACTTTAGTTGAATTAAAAATCAAACTCGGTGCCAATTCTTGAAGTATACCTACATATGTATTTTTTTATGGACAAAAATAGATAAGTTTTGATTTGGCAAATAAAAAACTTGAAGTTACAATTCAGTCAAATTGACAATGAAATAAGTATAACACAAAAAATCATCTTCTCTTTCAAAATTTGCATATTTAAAACCAAACATTCATAAAGGTCTTTGTTTCTAAAGACCATTCGACACCATTGGATTTAAAACCAAGCCATCTTTTCAGAAAACAGAAAACTTTTCTTTTGAATTACCAACTAGGTTTTTCAAAATTTCAATAATCAGATGTTACCAAAACTTGCTAATTCCCAAACAAATAATAATTATAATAATAATAATTGGACAATTTGTATACAGCGCCGTTTAGTGGCACTAGCCACCCCAAGGGCGCTTAAACGAGAGAGAAAAAAGGGCGCAAACAAAGGGGGGACTTTATCCGAAAAACAATCAAAGTAGGAAACATCGTCAGATGATGAAGACAAAGTAAAATATGTATATTGACTGCGTGTACATGTGGGAAGGATTCATAATGCATGTATACACAATTTACCTTAAAATTACCAACACAACGTCTTTCCAGAAGACTGTAACTCTGTCGCCATTCCGCTAGGGGTGGCCAAATAAATGTAATGACCACCCAACAAAAATGTAATGCCAGCTTTGGATCAACATCATTAGAAAAAGTTAACTTTCATCCAATACATACTAAAGCAAGGAAAAATAAAAAATATTATTTAGCAAGATATCCAAAGGCTTATTTCATAAGTTCAAAATATTTCTTTGATTTAAATCAACGTGAAGACTTTTCAACACATCAGCTTTAAGAGCTGTATCTCTTGTTTAATTTTGAGGATCATTGCAAAGCCTAATTGAATGCGTTTTCCATTCGCGTGGGCTGGGAACAAGAGTGACTGTAGCCCAAGTACAAAAAATACCTTTAAACTTAATTATGTCATTTCTTAATAATGTATTGGAACTTAAAAATATCCGTCTATGAAGAGTTTTAGTTACTATATATATTTTTATTGGAATACGATGTGGTTGAGTTAAGTACAGGCTTACCAAGGTATTAACGCAATCGTCTTGGAGGTAGTGTCTTATTTGACTGGTGTGACACTTTGCAAGCACAGGGGGGTCACCCCAAATCACTTATGAAAGTGGCGTTGCGTCAGGTACTTATGTAGGTACTGATGAAGAGATGCAAGTGGAAAAAAATATGAATATTTGTTACGATTTACGGGTTAAATTAAATAAAAACTTCAGTAAATTTATTTCACACTTTCTACTTAGAATATTCGAGTAAACACTCACACAATATCGAACAAATACAAGTATACCTACTCATTATTCACACAGACTTCACAGACCCCCAGAGACACAACACTCACCAACTCACACAATTACACATTCGTAATAATATTATGTTACATGTTTAGATTAACGATTACTATTGCAGGATTTCTATAAGCAAAATTAAATTGTATGTAAATGCAAAAGAAGTTGGATTGTTGTGATATTTATAAGAAAAAAAATTAAAAGTAAATAATATACACTGAAATCAATTATTTTTTTCATTAACAGCTCATTTCCAGTAATTAAGAGTATTTTTCCGAAGATATTTTTTTTTAAATGAATTACTCTAAAACTATCAGATACTGCTGTCTTTTTGAACTCTACTTTCCTCGTGCGTGACTTTAAGCTCTCGCATGTGAACAAGCGCCGAGAAAATATTTTAGTTCGGGTCTCACGCGTGGATTAACAACGCTCCATACAAAACAGAAGAACAAGTCACACCAAGTGACAAGAGATAAAAGTATCATTTATCAGTTATTATGATTTTTGGTATGGTAAGTGTTTTCATAATAATAATTTAAAAAAACACTTTACCCAAGAATTTCATTTTTCACTTTGCGCGATTAACTACAAACAAATGTATTTTTTGGCTGCAACTCTAAATTATTTTTCATCATTTTAAAAGTATGGTCATAATATGGGCTGAAAAATAATGGTTGTTCTGTAATGTTGGCAAATGAGGCTCTTAAATTCATGTTTCATTGTGGGTTCTCAAATATCTTTTTTATTTATTGTCTGTTTTTATACAATTACTGTACCTGCGATATTTTTATTTATTTACTGATAGTCTGGTATATGAAGTTAACTGTCCCTTCAGTAAAGATTGAATCATTTTACCAATGTTACACCTGTTTCATGGAAGGATGGTAAACCTTGGAGGTATTATGTTTATTTGAGTTTTGTGTTATCAATTTCCAAATATATGTGCAACGTATGTAAGTGCATTCTTACACGAGAGGGATTGTAAACATTAATTTATTATCATTCCTTTTTTTTTGCTACAAAGACGAAAACAAATTGGAAGATTCCTTCATATTTATAACATAAAGATAAAAAAGTTGTATGAATTTTCTTTCAGCAAACACCGAGTATACATTTTTAAGTATGTGTTTTTGTAATTTTGTGTTCCTCAATTCTATAGTAATTCTATAAGGCTTTAATTTACGTGAAAAATTGATAAGTATGTCGGTGTTCTCGTGAAAGCACTCGAGTATCTTAATCTCTCGATACGACTGACGTGCGTCGCTTCTGGACTCCGTGAACAAATAATAAACTGATCACTTGACCACAAACAAACCGCAAGTGATATTGTAAAAAATACCCTCTTCGACGATGAATTTATAAAAAAGATAATGTAACTTAAGTTAACAGTAAAATTTACCACAATGCGGCTACCGAATTGACATTATAATAAGTTTCGTTTATGGAAACTTTGACTATATATTTGTTATTGTTCACATCTCAATGATATTATAATAAAATGCTTCGGTTTGTGAAATATAGCCTCCTAAATTTTGACATATCAAGTCTACAATTTGTACGATTTTTTTATAATAAAAATATGAATTACTTTTTACGCTTAGTACCATTAAAATTAAAAAAATCTAAGCATAGCTGACCAATTGAAAGTTTCTTTGCAGCAACATTCTAATCTAATCTAATCTAAGCTGCAAGGATATATATCATTTAAGATTTATATTAAATGCATTCCCATAAGCAGACATGTATAATTTCGCGCTAACACATGCCGCATGTGGACCTACATTATAAAAACCCAATTTCAAATGAACATAAGCCCTGCAGCTCTTGCCGTCCTTCCCTGAAACAGGGGTGACATTGCCAAAGTGAAACATTTTTTACAGTATGGGTGGTCAGCCGCATACCAACCTATAAGTCAAGGAACATTAAATATTGCAATCCGGTCTGCATCCATCCTGGGGTGGAAGTCTCGACGGCCGTCGATAGATCTTACCGTATCTATTTGAAGATGATCTATTTTATATGGAAAAATGATCAGCTGTTCAGGCACCGCCATGTTTTATTCCGTCCTATCTTCAAATAGGTATGGTAAGATCTATCAACCGCCGTCGAGACTTACACCCCAGGACATGTAGTCTCGCCAAAAGAGTCTGCTCTTCCTATTTCACCGGACAAAATCCTCCGTTTAAAACAAATATATTCGAGCAATTAAATCAATATTTGAATCATTTAATGTGTTAACATCGTCATATTTGAACTAAAAAAATAATTACGTCATATTTCATGTTTTAATATGAATTCTCACAGTCATCTTCATCAGTTAATAGCTCGGTGGTACAGTGTCGCATCAAAAACGCATTAGACCTGGGTTCACTTTTTGTTTCTGCCTCCCGCTGCAGGCTTCAACAAAAAACATCTCACTGCAACGCCGTTGGGAGCCCCTAAAAAAACAATTAATTTTATTGATATATACAATTTAATTTAAAAACCACACACGTACTTGAGATAAAAATTATGAAGGGCATTTCTTTAATATTCATTTTTTGATGCGTAAATTTCTTTTTTATTGCAATTAAAAATGTACAAAGGAATGTAGTTTGCATGTGCATAAAAAAAACCTTCATTCCAAATAGAACATAGAAACAAACTTTACATTTTATTGGTAGTAAAGCTTAATATTCTAACCACTGAAAAAAGGACCAATTTTCATTATATTTTTCAGCCACAAAATTCAATTTCCTTAAAGCTACTTTGCTTTTGTATAGTTGGTAATATTATGAAGTTGCTTATTAAATTCAAAGATATATTTCTGTAACCGAAGTTTTGAAAAAAACATGAGTTAAAAAGAATACATATTTACAAAAAATACAAGATAAGGAACACTGAATATTTAAGGAACTGTTCGTTAATTACACATCCGTACTATCCCTCGAAACACTTTCATCAATATATTTTGTTTGTAATTATACAAACTGCATTTTTTGGTGTCTGTTTAAGATTCTATTTATTATTATATTACTTTATGTATATTTTATTGTAAAGATAAATAAAATGTAAACTAAATAATGTTTATTTCATACATAAAAAAATATATCGATAATTACTTATCTGTGAAACTTAACTTAATTATATTTATTATTGAAGAATATCACACCTCATTAGTACTGCTTCAAATTGAATTGAATTATTTTTTAAAAACAACTCTCCCGAGGCGCTCGATAATATGGAAATAATTAATTTTAATAAGCCTTCAGGATACGACTATCACAATACGAGGATAATAAATGAATACCAGTCATATTGTTTTCCCGTTATCTACCGTATTCTTCCTCGGGGTCTTATTTCACAAGAGCTCAAGCCCAAGTATACAAGTTAAGCTTAAGCTGAAGCATAAGAATATGGAAATGAAAACGACGCATTCTATTGTACGTTAAAGTTTTCATGCATTTTTTGGTTTGGTTGAGTTTGAGTTATACATGAGATACAGAGGACTAGGTAGCTTAACTTAATGGTTTTCTAATCTCCCTTGACTTCCAGTAGACTCCCTTTGGCGTAGGTCATAATTGAATATTTATCAAGATTCAGAACTTAAAAATGTCGACTGACAGACTCGCGGCGTGAAGATGAAATATGACTGTACATAAAGACAGCTAACTGATGAGATACTCTTCATATAATTTAATTAATAGTTGAAACCAATTTTATTCACAGACCTATTATTATCAGTTGTTTATTTTAAAAATAATCTAATTGCATTGGTTGGTTTTATTTCAGTGTCTAGACAGAAAAATATCCAATGAGATGGTTTGGGTGTTAAGAATAAAAATAAATGACTGATTAATTTTATCAATTTAGAGGATATGAGAGACATAACACGAAAAAAAATGATACAGAGAGTAGATTTATCAAGTAATCATCGATTTCACAAACATCTCTTAATTATTAAAGGAGTCTTAGCGAATTTTCAGTAAGAAAACGTAACGAGTGTCCCTCCATTTCAGATTACTAAGGTTTTATTTACTTTTCCTTTTTTTTGGGAAATAAAATTGAAAATTTGTTAATAAGAACGACTTTAAGCGTATTGGTGAAGGTATACGATGTACCTACCTACAAAGTAATGATAAGATGTAAAAATGGCCTATGGAAAAACTACACTTATTTCACTGTACTGATAAAGCAAAAACCTTAATATTATGGTACAATATGAACATGTAATTTTCCCATTTACTTGTAAATAAACCACAACGTAATTAAGTCTGTTAATGATTAAAATAAAAAACTTCTTTGTTACAATTCACATGAGTTTTTATTATTTTTTAAAACACTACCGGTTTCGGGAGAAGCAACATATGAAGATGGGAGGTATTGCTTCTCCCGAAACCGGTAGTGTTTTAAAAATAATAAAAACTCATGTGAATTGTAACAAAGAAGTTTTTTATTTTAATCATTAAAATGAACTTTCACGAAGTAACTGCCAAAAACCTAGATAATATAAGTCTGTTAAACCTAAAATTTTCATACGCTACATGGTACCTATACAATTCGAGTAAATTGAAAAAAATCCATTCAAAAGATGTACGGGAAATTTTTCGTAGAACATTATTCATAGATACAAGCAGCCTCACGAGATTTTAATAGAACCGACATTCTCAGTGGTCCCAAACCAACAATTAGGATACATTGTTCAATTCCAAATTATCAGTTTTGCCTTGTTGGCACACAAAATATGTAGGCCGAGGTCCGACCCCTGCTGTCACCACTCTACTGTATTGCTCGCATAAAGAAAACGCCAGTGTTTGCGAATTTGTTTGGCAAACTTGCAATAAGAATGGAATTATCGGATAAAGGGATTAGGAGATTACTGTGGGCTGGTACAAATGGAAGTTGATGCGGCGGAAATATTAGACTTGCGGAGATTTGCCAGAGACAAGCGTGTCACGAGAGACTCTGTCATTTTTTCGATTTCAAAGACTTCTGTATGGAAAACTTTTGCGTGTCATTTTTTGATTTGTATGAAATTTTGTGTGATATAAATAATATGTGCCCAATGACAGAAGCTGGACGTATTTCAGATGTAAAAATGCTGGGAGGTTTTTGGACAGCTAAGCAAAAGAGTGTGTTAAAAAGACTATGTATTTTAGATCGTTTATCAACATTTAGTAAAACAGTAAAACGCGGATGCTACAGCTTCCAAAATAATGCAAAGGCTTGTGAAAACAGGAGGCCCCGAAGGTGAAACAGAAATGGATAGATTTAAAACTCAATGGATTGAAGAGGCAAAGGAAGTTACAGGACTTTTCTTTACTAGTAATTGGAAAGTGAATCAGTGTAGGATAAATCGTCACAATGATATTTACGATACATTAAAAAAACATTGACGAAAATGACTCTATTGTCCGGTTTCCATATTTTTGAGAAAAGTCAAAGGTTTCTAAATCTTAATCTAGGCTGTAAAGATATATATCATTTAATATCATATTAAACGCATTCCCACAAGCAGACATGTATAATTTCGCGCTTACACATGCCGCATGTGGACCTTCAATATAAAACCCAATCTCAAATGAAAATAAGCCCTGTAACTCTTGCCGACCTTCCCTGAAACAGAGATGACATTGGCAAAGTGAACCATGATTTTACAAAATCTTGAAATTCATTATAAATGCACACTACGCGTCTAAAATCTTAATCTAAGATATTCTGGATTCTGGGTCGACTTTGAAGTGTGACACACTTCAAATTAATGTCTCTTAAAAATATAACATAGCCTTGATAAAAAAAATCCTAGCCCACCTGATAGTTTTGTCTGATTTGCTATGAAAACATGTGACTGTTCGATTTCGTTCGCACGCTCTGAAAAGTTATAAAAATATTATCTTAGTAAGTTAGAAGCATGCGTGGGACTTCAGGTGCCCACAAAAAATATTGTCATATTTCCAAAAATTATAAAACTCACTACTGGATTCGCTGCCAGCAGAGATGAAGCTAGATTCGATTCCTTTGTTGCCACCAAACACAATAGTTGCACCGAGATATCTTCCTTTGGATTATTGTGCTCTTTGTGCCAAGAAAAATGGATGCGAGAAAGGGTTGAATGGATGAATAGAAAGAAATTTATTTATGAAGAAAAAAATCAGTTCGTGGGAATAATAATATTTTTGAAATAAATACGACATTGACAATGGTTTCTTGTGATTTTTTTTTTTGCTATAAATGCGAATTTCTTTTGAATATTTTTGCGTTTTATTGTTTGTCTCCCATAGCGTCTCATACATGTGACATGACATTCAGATTCCAGGACAATAGGGAATATATTTTCATATTCCAGGAAGTTGAATGTTTCATTTTGGTACCCTTTGGATTTGGGTCAAATTTATTTTTAATACCAAAACAGGAAATGATACGCTGCTTTGTACTTACAAAAAGTTTAAATATACTACTTTCTTTTCCTCATACAAATAAATAAAAAAAACACAGAGAACATTAAAAAGGTAAAAAGTTCATACATGCATATTTAATTAGTCAAATCAAAAGAACAAGGCTTAAGTATGATATTAAATTGGAAAAATTACCCTAGAAAACTAAAACTATTACCTGTCATAAATAGACTTCGGGAGACTGGATTTAGAAGCCTGGAAACGAGGCGCAACAGGTCCCTTATGGTGCTCACTCATAAGGTCATCAACGGCTTAATTGACAGTCCCACCCTGTTGGAGGGCTACAGGTTGTATGTGCTTGACGACTACACCCAAGGGCGAGGACATGATCTATTTCATGTACCGAAAAGCCGTACTGATGTCGTGGCGCAACACCCTGTGACTCGGAGTATAAAGCTCTTAAATAAGTCTAATATAGACATTTTTGAGTGTAATTTATTAACATTTAAAAATTTAGCAATAGAGTTCCTCCCAGCATGTTGATAGCTGTGAGGGTGCACTGTAATTAGGGTGACCTGTTGTGCACAAAATAAATGAAAAAAATGTTTCTGTAATAAAAACAGATTATTTCAAATAAGACGTCGTTTTTTGGTTTGCTAGTGTCTCAAAAAATATATTTTGTCGACAATAAATGATTCAGTCAAGTAAAAAATTTATAAAATTGTAAAAACAATTGCTTCTAAAGAAGCTCTTTTAATCCCAAAGAGAGCCTTAGCAATAGAATCAAATCATTATAGTAACGGTGTAAGATTTTATACGTTGTTTTCTGTCGCACCCATATCATTCCATTAATCCCCTTACGTTCAATTTGAGATAGAAAAACGAATATAAATCGAATGTAACGAGATTAACTATTTACATTCTAAGATGGTTCCTACTTACCGCGGCCGTCTCTGAGACATCAAATTATTTTGTAACCTCAAAAGACTTCTTATTCCATCCCACTACGATCCAATACCACAAAACAAGGGGTGTCCAATCGCATCTATCGCATAGTGACTTGGTAGCAGGCTAGAATGACACAGTGACCAAACGACACATGACCTTCCTTGATTTATAAGTTGATATGAGGCTGACCACCTATACTGTAAAAAATGGTTCCCTTTGCCAATGTCACCCCTGGGCTATTTTCATTTGGGATTGTTTTTTTTTATGATGTAAATCCACATGAGACATGTTTAAGAGCGAACTTGTACGTGTCTGCTTAAAGAAATGCTTTTAATATGAATCGTAAATAAAAAAACTTGTTTGCAACTTAGATTTTAGATTTAAGAGATTTAGACATAACGAGACATGACAGAACGACACATGAAATAACAACACATGACAGAAAAACACACACAGAACAACACATAACAAAACGACACATAAAAGATCAACACATGACAGAAAATCACAATGACGGTACATCACATGACAAAACATCACTATGACAAAAAAACACGTGTCAAAACATAACATATCTAAAACAGAACATACTATTTTATAAACGGCACATGAAAACACATCACAAACCTATTGTCTTGTGATGTATTGTCAATGTGATTTACTGTCATTGTGATGTTCTGTCATGTGTCGTTCTGTCATGTGTCGTTCTGTCATGTGTCATTATGTCATAAGTCATTTCGACACTGTGTCGTTCTATCATGGAATCATCTGACTTATTTACCTGAAATTCTAATGTACCGTATATTAATTTTCAACCAAATTAGAACCTCTTTTTGTAGGACCTTTTGATCTTCATTTTTTAGGGTGCATTTTAAGTTTTGGTTCACCCTCACCGACATAGATGTCTCATTCTTTTAATACCTTAATCTGACAGGCATGCGACTTTATTCTAAGGTATTATATAAATTGATATTTTAATGTAAATACGATCTAGGTTTTAGTCTACGGATTAGAGAGCCTCCTATATCACATTATGGTTTTAGGTGTTGTTTCCATAATCCGTTAAGTATTTTTTTGTTTAAAAATGGAAAATTTTAAAGAATAGGTTATACCTTTTGGATTTGCCGCTAAAAAAACAAGAATTCGTTTGTAAGAAAATGCCGAAAGATTAAGTTTTTATTTGGGTCATAAAAAACAAAATATTAGTGCAGAACTTTTATTCAGATCAATAATCACAAAAAAGTTATAAGCAATTATTCACATTTAATGTTAAATGATTAAAATGGACCAATTTAAAAAGCGTTAAAAATAAGAACTGTGTGATAATTATTAATTGTGAGAAACCAAATATTACGAAAACGAAACATGATTTTTTTTTTTTTAATTAAGAATTTTTTATGAAAATAAGCTTTTATAACAATTTTAGTGAGATACTGTGGTTTTTCCATTAAATTTTTCCAATGCAATACTGCAAACATTTCGTTTTATTTATTTCACAATTGACTTGAGAAGCGTTTTTACATTTGTAATATCATGCAATTTTTACACATTAAAGAATGTATAAATATGAGTGTGTTGGTTAAGATAATATTTATTGTAATAAAAAAATATCTTTAAATTCATCAATGTTACTAGTTCATTGGTAAATTTAATAAGCTGAATTGGCTTTACAGATTTATAGTAAAAACATAACTACTTACCATTCACAAAAATATTCTTCTGCTGTTGATAAAAACCTCTTCAGTCCTCAACTCACATTAGTCCTTAGAGCTCCCCCATTCATTTCCTTCCCGCTGTTTCTCCTTCCATCACACCAACATTACAAAATTGATAAAGTGATCAAAATTAATTTAAGTTGCAGCCGCCATTATTATCTGGTGTTCCCGCTATCTAGGATCTGTGGACATTTATTTCCACGAGGATGACACACTTGCACGTTACAAATTATCGTACGGGAGGCATGTTGCGCGCCGCGGGGGTCATGCCTACCCGGGAAGCCGGTGCTGGAGACAAATTCTCTATTTTCGAAACTCGAATTATAATGGCAGAGAGCCAAAGACTTAAAAAAATGTGGGGATGTAAAACTTTGGATCATCCAGAAGATAAACATCCACCTTTTCTACTATAATCCATACAAAGGGGTGCTCATACTGATATTAGTTTTCTTTTTAACAATCTATTAGGGTGTATTTATCTAATCTAATCTAATGTAAGTTTCAAAGATATGTTACATTAGAGATTCACATTATATGCATTCTCACAAGCAGACACGGACAAGTTCGCGTTTGCACATGCCACATGTGAACCTACAACATAAAACCAAATCTCAAATGGACAAACACCCTGCAACTCTTGCCGTCCTTCCCTGAAACAAGGGTGACATTGGCAAAGTGAACCATTTTTACAGCATGGGTAGTCAGCTGCATACCAACCTCTAAGTCATTTATAATCTCTATAATCTACTAATCTATCTATTAGCTAAGTAGCAAGGATATGTTAATATTCAAGGCTCATATCAAATGCACGCCCAAAAAAAAACCACGTGTTAGTTCACGCTAACAAATGCTGAATGTGTACTTACAGATTAAAATCCAACCCCTCAAATGAACATAAACTCTGTGGTCGAAATTTAATATGAGAAATATAATTAAAGGAAGAAGACGATTTTGACATCTTATCTCATGTTGTCTAACAACCAAAAAGTAAAAAGAGGAAGAAGACTTGTCTGACGTCTTCTGTCATTTTATGTTGTAAAAATCTCTTTCTTGTGTTCTACCAGCCCTACTGTCAACATGTGTTTTTGCAGCAGTGAGCCAAATAAATGGCGTGCCAAAAAATACGACAAGTTTGATTTCTGCGAGTTGTATCTCTCCACTTTTCCCAGGATTCCTCTCTTCTCTACTATCCTTTCTGATTCCTAAATTCCGAACCATTTTTAGACCACTCTGCAACTTTTGCCGACATTTCATGGAACAGGGGTGACATTGGCAAAGTGAACCATTTATTACAGTATGGGTAAATCATAGAAATTTTAACAGGTACTTGTTTTTTGATAAAGGGAAGAAGATCCTGTTGGTATGTAAGAAAGAAAAATGTAAGTCGAACGAAAAAAAAAAACAATCAAGATTTGTATAGGATTGTTTTTTTCGTGATATCTAAATATAATTCAGTAATCTCAAGAAACTCTTTCATAAAAGGTGTTTGTAAGTTCAGTGTTATTTTGTTTAGTGGTGTACAAGCATGCATTGTTTTTATACTACCTATACGTAAGGTTTTTGTCTTGCCCACACTTTTGTATCTCATACTGAAAACCTTCATATTGTCCTACTAGAAACAATACGACAACAAAAATATTTTTAAAAGTCACGTATTTTTTGTAGATATAAAAATTCTTTGAATATTTATTCTAATGACGATCTAAAGACAAAAATAAAATAAAATATCACCGAAAAAATTTCGTCCAAAGTATTTATCAGCAATTTTTAAATATTTCAGAATGTGTAGGATTATTCCTTTAAGTATTTTTTTTAATATTGAATGATTTTTTGTTGTTGTTATTTAAATTGAATTGAAAAGAAATGAGTGTGTATCTTCTTATTATTTATTTTACTTTTTTACCTAAAATAAAAAAAAGTGTTCTCCGTAGAGAGGAATTAAATACCGTAGGTATATTTGACAAACTTTATGCAAAGAAAATCAACGTCAAATTGTTTTATTTTATTCATTTTTTTATTTTCGGTGTCAAACCTTTATTTTAAATATTTAATGTTCAATAAAACATGACATTAAATTTATTGACAACACATTTTTTAATTGATTTACACAAACTCACGTCAATTAAGAATACTCTCTCAGTAATTGATTTAAATGGTGAACATTAATGTGTAATTACATAAATCCACAAAAACAGCGCTCACCAAATAAATCATCCTAATATTATTATTATTATTATATGAAATATTTTTTTTAATTTCAATTAATTATCAGAGGGTGTTCAAATGTAGAGACACGTATAATTAAATGTTTTATGACGTGTCATTTAATGTTTGTTTTTTTTCATGATGATAGTAGGTTGTTACGAGGCTTACCACCCATAGTGTAAAAATTGTTTTACTTTACCAATGCCACTCTATTTCAGGGAAGAGCGATACAATTTGCTGTTCATTGTGTTCATTTGAAGTTTGTTTTTTTTGCAAGTAGGTACACATGTATCATAATTATGAAATCACTGAATATGAATATTTTCAACATTAATTATCGATGATTTATTTGTGTGAATCACACCTCACGAGCCCTCGATAAGCATGTTCATCGCAAAAATTTTTAAGCAAGATCCAAATGCTGCAATCTTGAATAAAGTTTTTTAAAGTCTTTGATAGAGGCAGATGAGCTTTTCATTATTTTTTTGCTTCTCTGGGAATTTGAACTCACTACCTTACAAAGTACAAGAAAAAAGTGTTGGCCATCAGACTACGGATTACTGTTAATAAATATATTTGTTTACGTGTTTGTTTGTTTGTATGTTTGTAAGTACGGTGGTATTTTTTGTATGTGTTTTGATATGTTTGCTTGTACATATGTGTGTTTTTTATTAATTTACTCTCGTGACTTACCGTTAGTGGCTGGGGTTCCATGTTTCTCATGATTTATTGAGGACCAGGGATATATTCGACAAGAGATAAGGGTGACTTGCGGTCCAAGCAGGGTTGACAGAAATGGCATTACATGAACTGAAAAGTTATGAATAAATTCAGATCAGATTTTTTCTTCATTTTCTTTTTGTGCCTCTGCTAAAACAGATATACGGAACACATTGACGATTATTTTTAAGGAAATCTAATGTATTCCTTTTTGGTGATGACAAACCATGGATGCTTTAAATTATTTAACAACGTTCAATAGTTACAGACAATTACAAATCAAAATAGAATTTTGATTTGTAATTGTCATTGTCCTGATGATGCCTTTTTAGGCGAAAACGTTTGACTTTTTTAAAATAAAATTTAGTGAATTAAAACAGTGTATTATTTAATTAATTAATTACACAATTAGTTAACTAAGCTTTTATAAAAAATACTAAAAGAATTTAAGCGTATATATTTTATTTTTCGATGTAAGTTAGTTTTCTGTGTTTAATCATCAATGTAGTGTATTCGGAAATTAATAAATACAAAACGACAACCCTGCATTTCTTGCAATACTTTCCTTCGACGTTAACATCGTTGGCAGGCACATAATATTTTAATTCTACAAGACAGTGGCCGACATGGCGTGGTTTACTATTGCTACGCGACGATATGCTGAATAAAATAAGCCAATGTATGGAGACTCGCCTCGCAACGGAGACCTTAGGAGTATTATGCCCGCTTTCCACTGCGAGCGGGAAATAGCTGAGCGGGAGCGGGAAATAGCTGAGCGGAGCGTAGTGAAATAGTTTTGGCCTTCCATTGCGAAAGAGTTTTAAAAAATAATGGTATTTGCCTTCCACAGCCAACGAGCTCGGCGGAGTGAGCTAGGCGGGAAATGAGATGAGTCAGATGAAAGAGTTGTTTGCCTTCCATCAACAGCGGGCCCACAGAGTAGCCAACTAGGCGACATGACAGTGACAGCTGTGAGTGACAGTTCGTTGCAGAAACAAGTTGCGGTTGACGTTTTGTGGTTTTCGTAATAATGTCAGAGGATTCTAGTGAAGATGACTATATAAATACGATGCATAAATGCTTATTACTCTACAAGAAGAAAAATAAGCGTAACAAACGAAGATTTTGGATGAGCAACCATATTTCAGAGAGACATGTCAAAGGCGATTTACTTCGAATGTTCTACGATTTACAAGAAGAATATTTTAAAAATTATTTCAGGGTCAATAGAGAACAGTTTGAAGAATTACTGTCATTTATAAAACAGGATATTGTGAAACAAGACACGAATTTTAGAAAAGCTATTTCACCACGAGAAAAACTTGCTGTTACTCTAAGGTAGGAAATAAAACTCACAAATTGATAATTATTCTTATTTTTTTATTGTAATATAGGGTTTTCCAATAAGAGGTGTTATTTTGATATTCAAAGAAAAATGCCATTTTTTGAGATAAATGATAGCATGTTTATTTCATAATAAAGAGGAAGGTTATACAAATTGATAATTATTTTTATTTTTTTATTGTAATATAGGGTTTTCCAATAAGAGGTGTTATTTTGATTTTCAAAGAAAAATGCCATTTTTTGAGATAAATGATCACATGTTTATTTCATAATAAAGAGGAAGGTGTGCCGTTAATAATGAAAAAAACATCAGCCTAATGGCCACCACGACCACGCTTTACAGGACCATATCCTTTTCTGCCCTATGTCCTCGATAGCCTTACGAATTCCATCTTTGAGGTCTTGAATCGACGCTGGGCTTTTGGCGTAGACCTTATCTTTCACGTGGCCCCAAAGGAAGAAGTCGCAAGGTGTTAAATCACAAGATCTTGGTGGCCAATTGTGATCACCTCTTCGAGAGATAACACGGTCCGGAAACTTTTCCCGTACACCTCTTATTGGAAAACCCTATACTATTAAAACTTTTTTTTTTAAAAAGTAAAAAATTAAGAAAATTGTTGATCTGTCAATGTGGTTATGCGGATGCTGGTGAAACTATGTGATAAGTTTCAAATTCTTCTTCAGCGTCACATACACTCTGTAGAACCTGTTGTTTTATTTTATTTTGCAAATAGGTTGGCATTTTCTTTGCAGTTTCGGCCATACTTTCAAAAAATAATTCCATTGGGTGTTTTTGGCGAACTTGCCTCCTCATATTATCTCTTTCTTCCTGACGTCTGTTATGGTTATTTTCCATTTCTCTAATAATATCAAGAATATCGTCATCGTTCTTTCTTTTTCGTTTTGCTTGTGGCGTACTTTCCGATTCTTCTACTACATACTCCAATGGAACTGATATACATAATCCTTCTTCATCAGCTAACGGAACTTCTGTATACTGTTGGTTGGGTTCTTCATAGCTGGAACCTTGCATGGCCTGTTGATCGGATATGTCTTGTGTGGACAAATTAGTGGATCTTTCGCGATTCTTCATGTAAGGAATCAAGAATTCCATAATTTCGCCATATTTCCAAGTATTCGCGGTAGGAGCAGCCTGGCCTGTTTTGCCGCTCTTTTGTCTTTTCAGACTATCTCGGTGATTGTCTCTCAATTTCTTCCACACAGATTTTGCTGTCTTAACTGAAAAATAAAAAAAAAACATAAATCGCACGACTGCTTAGCACCATCTAATGCCATTAAACTTTTTTTTCCAGATATTTGGCAACGGGTGACTCGTTCAGAACACTAGGCTACAATTATCGAATGAGCGAAGTCACCGTTTCGAGGGCAGTGAATGACACATGCGCTGCTCTGTGGGATAGATTGCAACCTATATATATGAAAACACCAAAGAAGGAAGATTGGATAAAAGTTGCAGATGATTTCAATTTGAAGTGGCAATTTAAAAATTGTGTCGGAGCCATTGACGGGAAACATGTTTCGATCAAATGTCCTCCCCATTCAGGAACTTCCTATTTTAACTATAAAAAATTCTATTCTGTTGTTTTGTTGGCAGTTGTTGATGCTAACAAAACATTTCTAGTAATTGATGTTGGGTCCATGGGCCGTTTCAGCGATGGTGGTATACTTAATGATAGTGTGTTTGGCAGGAAATTGAATAACAATGAGCTAGATTTACCTATTGATCGGCCTTTATATGATAATGGTCCAAGTGTGCCTTATGTATTTATAGGAGATCAAGCATTCGCGCTACGTAAAAACTTGCTTCGGCCGTTTCCGACACCCACCACTATTGAAAACCAAGCGAAGAGACATTTTAACTATCGTCTATGCAGAGCACGCAATGTTGTTGAAAATGCTTTTGGTATATTGTCCAGTAGATGGCGTGCTTACCGCCGACCATTTGAGTGTAAACTTGAATTGATCGATAAAATAATTAAAGCAACATGTATACTGCACAACTATTTAATGTCATCGCCATCTACATCCACCTATAATGAAGAGGAAGATAATACTAACAGCTTTTTACCGATAAATAACGACACATTACGAGCCACGAGAGTAGCTTTTAATGTCAGAAATGAATTTTGTGATTATTTTAATACTATTGGTTCATTGCAAGGACTCCAACCTCATGAATCGGACATATGAAATTGAATAAATAAAAATGATTATCTACTTACTGTCTGTTATTTCCGGTATATTTAAATCTGCAATCTTCTTCCACACCATATCTTTCTTGTCCCCGTGGCGATAATCCTTATGGTTAGTGTTCCACAAGAACGGGTATTGTCGCACGGCTTCAATAAAGAGCTCCATGGCACAAACTGAAACAACTGCGCACAGAGAATTATTATTCAAGGTTACCCTGTTATACAAAATAAAACCATTTTTGTAAGTATTTTTAAATATTTTTACTAAATATTTACAAAACAATATTTTTTCAAAACAGGACAAATATCTTATAAATAAAATATTACTATAACTTGGTTTCTAATGACGGCAGTCCCAGACAAGGCTGACATATTTTGCTGCCAAGAAAAAAGCTTAAAATCCATAAATGTTCGAGAGTCCATGTCACATAACCTCACTATACGTAGCTACAAAAATGTACATTTCTACGCGAGTGATAACTCATTTTTATTATGCAAGCGGATCAATGAGAAAATAAGATTATAATAAAGTTAATAAAGCGTGATTTCATAACACGAATACAAAAAAAACATCACTTACATATTTGACAGAACGGACGGCGTCACGAAAATAATATCAATTGCTGAACGCGTGACCCTACGCCCAGATCAAACGTTTTAATTTTATTATTAATAAAAAAGTTTTTTTTTGTTTCGAAAAATAATAAGTAATATATTATTTTGCTTTAATACATAAAAAGTAGATGTTTGAAATAAAACATACATTTTAATATTTTCAAATTTATAAAATAAAGTATGATGTGTTTTTGTAAATCATGTATGATGTGTTTTATCGCTGTCACGCAACTGCGCGGGTTGGCGCGGGGGGCACGGGGGAGCGGAGTCAGTTGAAAACTAGCGGCCGAGACCATGACACAGCGGAGTCATTTTTACTCGCTCAGCCTGCTCCGCTCACTCCGCTGTCGGTGGAAGCACTTCTATGAAATTTACTGTTGCTAGTCGAGCGGAGTCCGTACGGAGTCCGCTGGAAACTCGCTCAACTCTGCGACCACTTTCGTAACTCTTTGTACTCGCTCAGTCCGCTCCGCTGACTCGCTGTCGGTGGAAGCACTGTGAGGGTTTTTCTTCTGTCCTGCTGATTGACACAATTAATAATATAACATACACACTTTAATATGTTTACTTTTATTTCTTTCACAATGTATACACAATTAACCACAGCACAATAATATTCTTTATTCTTAATTACCCAGGCTTGTGGCTATCCCGCCAGGCAAGCTTCTGGCTCTCACGCCCTCCTTTGTTTTCCTTTTCATTCAAATTCAAATCTCATGTTCCATTTTACCTAACAAACAAATCTATCTCGTTACAATACACCTCCTTCCTCTCATAAAAAAAAAAACATTCCCAATTTTTTTTTTTTCTTTTACAATGAGTAAATAATGTATCATAATGCTCAGCCGGCGCCACATATTTTGTTTTATTTTAAGGATAAATTTCAAAAATATGAAAATAAAAAAAAACCTGTTTCTGATACATTATTCAGTCATTAATACCTTTTTTTAACAATACCAATTATTTTCATACTAAAATTAATATATATATTTTTTTTAACACAAATTTCATATTCAATATTATAAACAAATATTTGTTTTTTTTTTTTTAATACTTAATTCAATAATTCAAAATAATCAAATAACAATACATAATAAACATTCACCAGTTAATTAATCAATTCATTAAATAACTTTTTTTTTTTTTAAACATGTATCACATCTTTCCCAATATTTAAATTTATTTCAAATTTATTTTTCATTAATAAATTTATCAGTCCATAAATTTTTTTAAAAAACTTTACCTTCATATGTAATACATTGTTTAATTTATGTTTCATACCTTCATTCATGCAATGTTTCATAATTCATTCTTTCACTGATCACTTTTATATCAACTTTCACCGTATCATGCATCACCTCAAATTTTTCATACACATGAAAATATGTTTTTTTTTTTTTTTTTTTTTAATCTAATTTGATTATGTCCTTGATGTGATATTTATTTATAACATTTGTGTCTATATCTTTTAATACATAGACTATCTTGCTAACTTTCTTTTCTATTCTGGCTTTGACAAATTTTGGAGCCAACTTTGTACAGAAGTGTTTCCCTGCATTTGATTGTATGAAATTTTTACGCCATACAATATCCCCTTGATCATAGACACGATTTGATCTACCTTTATTATAATAATTTGCATTTTTATTATATGCATCCCATAAATTTTCTGTTACAATTTTGTATAATGTGTTTAATTCCTTCATTTTATCTTTATGCATATCTCTATATTTATCTAAATCTTCCTTTGATTCTATTTCATCATTTACTATTTCACCATGAATTTCACCATTTAATTCAATCTCCCTACCTCTTGCTAATACATTAGGTGTGTATCCTGTTGCTAAATTGACTGTATTATTTATTATGCTTTGTACTGAATCTAAAAAAGTATCCCATTTTCTTTGTTCATTTTCAACAAAAATAGCTAATGTGTATCCTATTGTTCTATTATATGTCTCTACATTATTGCACATGGGAGTATATAAAGTTGTATAAAATATTTTCTGTACTCCATATGAGTACATAAAATCTTTAAATGCATTAGACTTTAAATTCTTTCCATTATCTGTTATTATCGTTTGCGGTACTCCTTCTGTTAAAAATATTTTATTTTCTATTAATTTTACTATTTCTTCTGTAGTTGCTCTTCTTAAAGGAAATAACCAACAATATTTGGTAAAAACATCTATTATTGATAATATATGTATATAGCCCGTACTTGATTTTGGTAATGGTCCTATCAAATCAATACTCAACATTTTTAACGGTCTATCCACTCTTTTTCTATTTTCCATTTTTCCTGCTGGAGGTAAATTATTCGGCTTATACATTTTACATTTTTGACATTTATTTATAAAACTTTTTATATCTGCATACATATTTTTCCAATAGTAACATCTTGATATGTATTTATAAGTTTTAAAAATACCTACATGTCCATTATCATGATGATTCTTTATTATAGTTAATCTATTGTCTATAATAGGTATCTCTTTCCAATTATATTCCTCTGTGAAAGGATTATCATCATTTATTAGTTTAAATAATTTATTATCTACCATTTTGAATTTTTTGTATTTGTGTGGTGTTTTTGTACATCCTTCTGCGATATTATTATACCAAGGATCTGCAATATTTGAATTTATTACTTCCATTTCTTTAGTACCAGGAATCCTAGATAATACATCTGGCACTGTATGTTCTTTCCCTTTTCTATGCTCAATCTCAAATTCATACTGTGAAAGTCTCATGGCCCATCTTGCTAATCTACCTGTTGGATTTGATATTTTATTCAAGAATTTTAATGCCATATGATCAGTTATTACCTTGAATTTCATCCCATCTAGATAAGATCGAAAATGTTCAATTGACTCTACAATGGCAAGAAGCTCACGTTCTGATGTCGAATAGTTTTGTTCTCTAACTGTCAAACTTCTTGAAAAATATGCTATTGGCTTTTCGGACCCATTGATATTTTGGTTTAATACTGAAGCTACTTGATTTTTACTGGCATCAGTGTGTAAAAAAAAATCTTTTGTGAAATCCGGACATATTAATACAGGGGCTGTGCTTAAGGCTAATTTTAAATTATTAAATGCATCCTCAGATTCTTTTGACCAATTAAAATTGTTCTGACCTTTTTTACCTCTCAATAATTTATTTAGTGGATATGATATCTCACTGCAGTTTCGTATAACTTTTCTATAAAATCCTACCAAACCTAAAAACATTCGTAGTTGTTTTACATTTTTCGGTGAAGGATATTCCTCTATAATCTTGACTTTATTTGAATCTGGCCTTAATCCATTTTCATCAATAATGTATCCCAAATATTTTAAACTATCTTTGCAAAATTCACATTTTGAAAATTTTACCGTTAACCCTGCTTCTTGTAATATATTTTTAACTTGTTTTAATAAATTTAAATGTGAATTGAAATCTTCGTTAATAATAATTAAGTCATCGATATAACAAAATATGTTAGTATCAAATTTAGGTCCAAATAACTTGTCTAATAAACGCTGTGTTTCAGAACTTGAATTTTTTAAACCGAACGGCATTTTTGTGAATTGAAACAACCCTCTATTTGGTACGACGAAGGCAGTTTTTTCTTTGGACGATTCTTCTAGTGGAATTTGCCAAAACGCCTTGCTTAAATCTATTGAAGAGATATATTTGGCATTTCGTAAATTTGCTAAAACTTGATTTAAATTTGGAATGGGATAATTATCTCGTTTTGTTACTTCATTGAGTCTTCTAGAGTCCAAACAAAATCTAGGCGTTCCATCCTTTTTAATTACAATCACAACAGGACTGGACCACGAAGATTTGGATTGTTCAACTATACCTTCTTTTAACATTTTATCTAACTCTGTGTTAACCTGTCTCTGTCTTGCTGGACTGAGTGGATAATACTTTTGTTTTATTGGAGGACCTTCTGTCTGAATTCTGTGTTCAATGAGGTTTGTGCATCCTAAGCCTATTTTTTCATAAGAGATGTCCTTGAAATCATTTTCTATTGTTTTTAATTGCTGTAATTGATTATCTGTTAATTTAGTTCTATTTGTAATTTTACCTAATTCACTAATATTTTTGCTATTTGAATATGTAATTTTACTTATTAAACTCGGTTCTAATTCAAATTTTATCCAAAAATCTATTCCAAAAATTATGTCTTGTTGTAAACCTTGTAAAACATAAAAATCTACATGTTTTATTTGATTGTCACATTTTACCTCTAAATTTATTTTACCAAGTATTTTTATATTTTTACCATTTGCTAACGAGATACTTTCATGGGTTTTTATAATTTTGTAATTTATTTGTAAAAAATAATCAAATGTTTTTTCATTGATTGCAGAAATAGATGCACCTGAATCTAGTAAACCTGTAAAGTTTTTGTTCTCAATATTTACTGTTAAAAATGGTCTTTTATCAAATTGTTTAGCAAAAATGAGTGGTGCAATTTGATAATTTTTATTAAAAATTTGAATGAAATTAAGCCAGCTCTTCATTTCTGATTTTTGTGTTTGTACTGAAGGCCGACTATCTACAAGTTTTTTTGAATTACTTTTGTATGTCGTATTTGTTCTGTTTTGTATATTTATATTTCTGTTCATTTTTGTTTTGTCTGTATAATCACTTTTTTTATTTTTAACAAAACAATCTTTTTGTACATGTCCTGTACGCTTACATGAGTAACAGATTACTGTGTGTTTTTTAAAATTTCCATTTTTTATAAAACAATTTCTTTCCACATGTCCTCTTTTATTACAAAAGTGGCATACTAAATTATTTGTGAAACTTCTACATTTATTCTGTATGTAATCTAATTTTCTATTTTTAGTCCAACAATCTATTTCATCATGTCCTAATTTATTACAAAAATTGCATTTTTGCATTACATTTTTCTCTTTTATGTCATTCATTACATTTAAATTCTTACATTCATTAAATTTGAAAAATGATTCAAACTTGCTACATATTGTAGATAATTCCTCTGTATTTTTAATTTCAGATGTTGTCAGTAAAGTTGCATATTTTTCTGACAATCCATGAATTATTATGTCCATAAGTTCCTTATCATGCATTCTTTTATTTAATAAATTATTTTTTGATTTTACCTTTAAAATATAAACAGATGCATTATCATGACCTTGTACCATATTTAAAATTTCTAACTTAAGATTCCTTTGAAAGTCATATTTTTCAAATTGTTGTAAGAATTTGGTTTTAAAAATTTTCCAATCAAATTCACAGTTAATTGCTCTGTACCAAGTTAACGGAAAATCTGTTAAAAATATAGGCATACACTCTACCAAATAATCTAATTTTAATTTGTAGACTTTGGCTAATTCTTCTAACCTTATTATAAATTCATTTGGTTCACTTTCACCATTAAAAGATATTTTTAATTTGAGAGGATCAAAATTTATGGACTCCATTGTGTTACTTTCTAAATCCTTTTTATTATTTATTTTTTAGATTTCATCATTTGCTGTATATTTTCAATTTGTGTAATGAGAAAAAATTATTTCATCTCAAAAAAAATTTCATACAAATTAAATATAACACCATCTATATATATTTATCTAAACTGATTTGAAACAAACTGGTTCATATCCATTCTTCATTCCCCCGCGACGTTCGATTTTTAAATGTTCATTTCTTCCGAACGTAGGTAGGTAATTTGAATTCTCTTGCCTTCAATATTTTCAAAACCGCCTTTTAAAACTTGCAATTTCTTGTTTTAAATTGTATAAGTTGATGCCTTCAATAGCTTTTAAACGTGTTGATGCTTTCCATTATGCTTTCACAACCATAAATCTGTTCAATTTTAATTATTTCATATATTGTATTGTTTTCAATGTCATTTATTGGAATCGAATGTCATTTGTTTTTGTTTGAGAAAATTTTCTTCATAGGAATTTCATTTACAGATTTTTCTTTTACGTTGGGCGCCAAAATGTGAGGGTTTTTCTTCTGTCCTGCTGATTGACACAATTAATAATATAACATACACACTTTAATATGTTTACTTTTATTTCTTTCACAATGTATACACAATTAACCACAGCACAATAATATTCTTTATTCTTAATTACCCAGGCTTGTGGCTATCCCGCCAGGCAAGCTTCTGGCTCTCACGCCCTCCTTTGTTTTCCTTTTCATTCAAATTCAAATCTCATGTTCCATTTTACCTAACAAACAAATCTATCTCGTTACAGCACTTCTATGAAATTTACTGTTGCTAGTCGAGCGGAGTCCGTACGGAGTCCGCTCCGCTGGCAGTGGAAAGCGGGCATTACTCATTGGTAGGGACTGGAAAATAGTGGTGTTATTTTTTGAGAAATTCGCGTTATTTTTTTGGGAAATTCGCGTTATTTTCGATCGAAAACAGGGAAATTCGCGTTATTTTTCATGATAAACAGGGAGAATCGGTGTAATTTTTAGGGTTGATTTGATCAAAATTTAGGTTTATATAATTGCAAAACAAAATATATTAGTAATATTTACAATTTATTATATAAACAACAATATGTACCTTAAAAAACAATGAATAAACAACATCTGAATCCATACAAGTACTACCTAACTTACAAAAAACCATTGATTGAAAAAGTATTAATATTTCAATGACACTCCGAATACCCTGCAATATCCTTTTAAAATTTTATTGATTGTAGAGGCATTAACTTTGTAATCGTTCATCATTAATGATAAAAGAAAAACAGTTTTGTTTTCGATTACGTTTCGATTACACCTGATGATGCGAACGGATGTTTGCGAAACCGGTTGTGGTATATAAAATATACTCACGTAATCGAAAACAAAACTGTTTTTCTTTTATCCTTTTAAAATATTTAATTTTTGTGCATTTAGTCTCTAGATGAGGGTTATCTAATTTTTCAAGGGATGTTGGCTTTTATGAAAGCCCCAAGTTGTGCTCTTGGCTAATCCAGCAACAGCTTCACTCCTTGAAGTATTTTCCTTCATTGATGTCACGATTCAAGTCTGCTTGGATGATCCAGGACAGTAAAAAAAAAAAGGAAAATTAGGCTG
This sequence comes from Agapetus fuscipes, assembly GCA_951799405.1. Classification (NCBI taxonomy): domain Eukaryota; kingdom Metazoa; phylum Arthropoda; class Insecta; order Trichoptera; family Glossosomatidae; genus Agapetus; species Agapetus fuscipes. Next base: position 9,429,021 of record OX637353.1, on the reverse strand, counting down.
ATTTATTTGGTGAGCGCTGTTTTTGTGTTTATCACATCTCAAGAGCCCTCTGCGAGATTGGTCTCTACGCTGTAGAAAGCGCCAATTCTCAAGCAAGACCCAGTTGTTGTAAGGCTGGATGGACCTTTTGACGACCGGTCTTTGGTAAAGGTTGATGAATTTTTCAACCCAACGAAGAGCAAATTTGAAAATATAAAAGGGATATTTTTTGTGCTCCGCCGGGATTCGAACCCACATACCTCCAGTTACGAGTCCGAAGTGTTACCACTTGGCTCCCTCGGCTATAACACCGACCAATTTTCCTGTGCATTGCACCTTTTAAAGGGTGAATCTTTTCTTTCCCACAAAATCGTTGCGTTGCAAAAGTGACACATGACAACTTTTTCGCACAATTTCTACCAAAAGTACGAAAATTCGCGATATTTGCGAAAAACCTCAAATTTCGCGTTATTCGCGTAAAAACATCATAATTCGCGAATAAATTCGTTTTATCGCGATCGCGAAATTTTCCAGTCCCTACTCATTGGGCATGTCGTGTGTGCGAGTAAATGATCATCGGCCATATGTGGTGTAGATGAAAGAATAACATGAACATTTTTTTTTTAATACAATCTATGCTGTTTCTGGTTAAAATTCCTTTAACTGATTTGTGTATGTATTGATTCATTTTAAAGAGGCTCCGGTAATTATGGAGAAATGGCACAGTCAAAAAATGTTCCAGTCAAAAGCATTTCCTAATGAATATAGTAAAAAACTGTACGCAATTTTTATGGAGTTTCTATTTCTAAGAAACTTCTAAGATTCAATTTTAATTGAATCAATAACTTAAAAATTTAAGATTTTTCAATGACATCTAGGATGGTTTATGACAATTTTAAGGTTTTTGTTTTCTTTGAAATTCTTATTATAAATGTAACTCATAAAATCTGTTAGTAGAATATATTAGTAATTTCAAGGATTGATTTGAAAAGAGCATAACATATTTGCAATAAAACGCATTCAACTAAGCTACACAAGTAGTGTAACTTTTTGTCTGCGGAACCTCTAAAGGGATCACATGTGGACCATTCGGGACCTATTTATTTTTACAGGTAAGCCACTTCAATTGTAGTGAGGGTGTCTCAGCTCCCAAAGGGGCTGGTTTTCATTTCTTGTAAAAACTGAGTAAACTTAGCCGGTATTATTTTGGGTTTAAAATAAACGCCGAAACGGAAAACCACTTCTGACACACTCAGTGGTGCAATAAGGTAATATCTAATTATAAGTGAATTTAACAGCCATTTAAAAAAATATGTACATTTAAAAATACCATAAAAATAATTTGGTAACCAAAAAACTTAGTAACCTAGATAACCACTGTGTATTATATTTTTTTAGAGCGAGCACAGGAGAATAATCTGTGTTCGGTAATTTACGAGTAGAACGCACACGGGAGCTTTATCGGATTAAAGCGGAAATCCTCGAGATCCTGAGGGAGCTCTTTGTCTGAAGATTACGCAAGGCGATAAAAAACCCTCATACAAATCGCTTACATATTTGCTGGCGTGGAGATAACATCTCGCCCTGTATAAAATGCAGTGCGGACAATATCAAAGTTTAGGTAAGGGAAGGTAGCCACAAAAACACCTTAGTGGGAGATGATGTATATTGTGGAGCAGGTAGGTGAAGGTCGAGGAAAGCAAGAAGTTTAGTAAGATTTGAGACCCTTCTTTAAGGCATGAAATTACTTACTTTTTATGCTACCTATATGATATTATTTTTCATGAAAGTGATGAAATTTTTTCATAGTTTTATATGTAAAAGTAAGTCTTATTGAATGTTTATTAAATACAGGAGACATCAAAAATGAAATCATCATTTATTTTTAATTTATTGTTTGTTTAATAGATATAGAATGATATATGTTTAATGGTTATTATATTAGTTTGGTTTATTGATTTAGCCGTTGACTGGTTCACTTTGCCAATGTTTATCCTAAATAATATTGACTTAGAGGTAGGTATGAGGCTTACCACCCATACCATAATTTTTTTTTTAATTTGTCAATGCCCCATTGTTTCAGCAAAGGTCGACAAAAGTTGTAGGGCTTATGTTCATTTGAGGTTTTGATTTTAATAATGTACACATGTAGAATTTGTAAGAGCAAAATTTCACGTGTCTGTATGTGGGCATGCATGTAAAAATATGAATTTCAATGTCTTTGCAACTTAGATTATAGTTTATAGATTGCAGTCTATTGTCAAAAACTTTTAGTTAATGCTTTGGTAAAATATGAAGGGAATTTTTCTACAATAAATTCTTTCAAATATGTAACTTATGATGAATTAAGGATCGTTTTCTTGAGCCAAGGTGGATTATTGGAAAATTAATTGTCACCATTAACTGGAGAATGCTTATTTTTGTTACTTCTCAAAACATTTTTGAAAAAACCGATCGAAGGATATTTATTTCTATGATCAATTCTATAATTTAATCCACGTTTGATCTATGGACTATCACGTACTGAGATTAAATATAATCTAGCCTTATCGTAAAACGGAGGCAAACATACCTACGTGATTCCTTTGAGAATCCGATACACGCTACATATTCTTAAGATGAAATAACTACTGAAGGATATTAAATGTTAGTTTTCTACGGCATTGAACAGTAATACCGATTATTCACCACGTAATAGGCTCTAAAGTGGGGGCTACATTTTTTGTATTATTGGTTGAAAAATAGGATAACATTGAGTTCACATTTTGTGTCGTAATTTAAGGCTGGTCACGTATTAGCTAAACAGACTGCAGTCTGCAATGAACGCCAGTGCTCGCTTGATTTATGGTCAGAGCAAGTACTGCCATATTACTCCACTCCTGCAGAAGCTTCACTGGTTGAGGATCCCAGAAAGGATCAAATTCAAGCTGGGCCTCACGGTACACAAAGCGCTGCATGAAGTGGCGCCTGAGTACTTGCAGGAGCTGATACTACCGAGGAGCCTGAGTGAGAGGGGGCTCACTCTGCGATCTGCTGACAGTGCTCGTACATCTGTTAGCACACAATGCAGAAAAAGAAGCACAGTGTTCGGAGACCGCGCTTTCGCCGTTGCGGGACCATCCACTTGGAACCAGCTGCCTTCTGAAGTGCGCGCCAAGAAAGGGATCGAGAGCTTCAAGAAGGGAATGAAGACACATTTTTTCACCACTGCGTCAAGCCTGAAAGCGCCCATGCAGTGGCAGTAGTCATGAAATGGCGCTTTACAAATCATCATCATTATTATCATCATCATCATCATCATTATTTAAAGCGTAATGTTATTTACCACTCCTTGAACAGTCTGTAGTCTAATATTAACGCTGGGGACTTTTAAGCCAAAGGACCCAAGTTCGATTCCGAGCGGAGCACAAAAAAATATAATTTAATTTCCAAAAAACATGAAAAGTCCATGACCTGTCTCCAAAGGTCAATCCAGCTTCACAGCAACTGGGTCTTGCTAGAGAATTGGCGCTTTCTGTAGCGACGCCAAGCTTGCATAGGACTCTTGAGGGGAGATTCACACAAAACAGCGCTCACCAAATGAATCATCCTAATATTATTATTATTATGACTAGAAAATAAAGTTTGTCTAAGTAACTTCTTAGGGAATTAAATCAGGAAAAAAAAAAATTACCCCATAGCACAACTGCACTAACTCCTTGTTATATCGGAAAAAGACGATTTTGGACGACAATTATTATCGATTTGTGATTTAAAAAATAAAACCTTCGAGAAACTGCAGCTAGTACCTATACCACAAAAATTATATAATATTTCAGAAAGTTTTGTGATATTTTCTCTATTTTTTTGCTTTATATAATAAGTATCGCGTTTGTTTTATTTGCTTTCTCTGAAAGCTTGCACGATTTTTTTTTATCAACTCCTTCAATTAGTAACTTTTAATGTTCTTTAAATTAACAATATTTTTTCGATATTTCATAGTATTTTTTCATCTTCGTCTTTGAAAGCTACAACCCATGCCAAAACTCTTCAAACTTGAAATGTGAGCAATACAATATGTATTCTATAAAATGAAAAAAACGGATATTACTGACCGTGCAAAACAGAAGAACAATTTCTCTACGTTTCGTCGTAGTCATATACGACGTCCTCAGGAAGCGTGTGTCTTCTACAAAGAAGAACCACGAACTGTTGAGCTATTGTTGATTGATCGAGTTCGAAGGTTGTAGGTACATTTATTAACCTTCGGTGATGCATCCATAGACGTCGCAATATCTCCACTTGTGCAGAAGGACGATATTATGTCTTCCTATAAAATCGTCCGATTAATGAAAGGGTGGATCATAGAAGTTATATATATATATATATATATTATTTTATTTAGCTATTGCTAATTACAACTTAAGCTATGTTAAAAAAAAACAACAAAAGATAAACAAACAAAAATAAAAAACCAAACAAAAATGAACAAATCAAAACTTATTAATAATAATATAAAGTTAGTAAAATCCGTTTTGTTTTCATTTCATAAAATGTCTAACGACCGTAATCATAATTAAAAATCTTTAATATATAATTATTCTGTCTTGAATTCGTCGAGTTTTATAGTTCAAATTTAGAATGATCGCGTACACATTGCTATTCCAGTATCGAATGTATAAAATATAGAAACGCACAGATAAAGCTTCATTTAGTGCAAGTTCACGCATGCGCAGAGCTTTCAAATGAGCAGTAGCTTGACTCGAGTGCGGTCGGCGGCTCTTTACGCAAACAAATTAGATAAAATCTAAAGCAACAATGCAACCAAGTCGACCGTTAAAGCACCGCAGATTTGGTACATTTGGTACCGATTTGGGAACAGTTTGCTGGATCGGTTTGCAGACCAAATTGCGGTCAGTTGAACAAAAATATTAGCCTAGGAAATTGAATGCGCATTCAAACGATGTGCATTTGTGAGGTATTGAATTATGCAATGCAAGATGATTGCAGAAATATGAAATATGATGCTCCATTGTTGTTTTGGAAGTAGTTTTGTAATTTTGTTTTTCTTCTTCTGCTGTGCTATGAAAAATGAGTAAAAAAAAATGCAACTGAGCTACACATAAAGTGTTACTTCTTGCCGCGAACCTATTTATTTTTACAGGTAACGAGGCCGGTCTTACGCCAACCACTTCAGTTGAAGTGGATGTTTCCCAGCTCCCGGGGAGGCTGGTGCTCATTTCTTGTGCAGGCTGTGTAAACCTTGCCGGTACTAATTTTTTGGTGTAAGATAAACACTGAAACCGGAAATCATTCCAGACACCCTAGGTGGGGATCGAACCCTGGCTCTCTGCGTGGAATGCAAGCACTCTACCAACTGAGCTATCAACCGGACTAGTATCAAGTAAGAAAAACAGTTTATATGTTGTAAACGATTTATGTTACGCCTATTAGGAAAGACTATATCTGGGTTACTTTTAAAATTCTGAGTTGCATGAGTGAGTGGGACCTTTAATTTTTTATAGTGGGGATCCTCATCAAGGGACTCGAAAATATGTTTTCTCCTTTCAAGGCTTATTTAATACGCAAACGTCATAAAACCAGATAAGTTTACTCAGCCTTCAAAAGAAATGAGAACATGCCCCTTTGGGAGCAGGGAATCGCCACTTTAAGTAAAATGGTTTGCGTATGCCTCCCCTCTCCTTACTTGTAAAAATAAATAAGAATAAAGAAGAGTTGAACTGTATATGCAGCTAAGTTGCGTTGCATTTTCGTTCTGTGTTATGGAATTATATAGTTTTAATCCCTAATATATGTAGATATTTTTAAGATGACCAATAGTAAACTCAACATATTTAAGTAAAATTTTAGGTATGAAAACTCGATTTATTTCTAAAAATATTTCTTTCGATCTAGAATTCAATCGTGTGATATTTCGATTTGGGGAACATTAATAAATCCCCATTGAAACATAAATGGGCAACAAGATGACTAGTTAGATACCATCGCCATATTGACAGAGCACGCGCCTTGCGACTTATGGCTCCTTTGTGTCGTGGCTACAAATAAAAACCATTAGGGTTTGTCACTTTAATTTAAAAGTGCATGTTCCCTTGGGTTTTACAAGCCACAGAATCATGTTTTGTATCTACACTAATCTTTCAATTGAATGTAAGCTGTGAACAAAAGTCTAAAAATTGTACTTTTTGGTAAAAAATGAATTCTTGCTTATCCCTGCAGAAAAAGTCATTTATTCTGAGACGAGTATTGAAAAAAAATGTAGGCCCATTTTTTTTCTTTTCATATACTACAATTAGTGTCTTTGTGCTTATAAAAAGAAGGAAATTATATAATTTTATTTGCTTGGGTTCAATTTTAATTAAACTTTTATTAAATTTATTTCACACAATTTATTTTAGGATTCACTCATGAACTAACTCTGCTTTCAAAGCATCGCCATCTTTATACATAGGTGTATAAGGGCTACTCTGGTATATGCCAGACGATGCTAGAATCTTCTCAATCAGAAGCTTTGAGCAAACACTTGTGCAACCATCCAAACACCTACATCTAAAGACAAAAGTAAGTAAAAACACACAGACACAATCATAAGTAAACATACACAGACACAAAATCATACATTCGTAACAATATCTTGTTAATGTTTAAATCCGTCAAATAACAAAAAATATACAAATTTAAGAATACAATCCAAGTTGAAGGTATTAAAGGTATCGTTACTGTGCTCCAGTCATATAAGTTAGAAATGAGTTCATTGTGGTTTTCCTTTTTCAAAATTCAGAAAAACAATGAGTTGCCGGTATTTTTCCTTCCTTAATAAGTTAAAAAAATGTCCACTTTGCCAATGTCACCCCTGTTTCAGGGAAGATCAGCAAAAGTGGCCGGGTAAATGTTCATTTGAGGTTTGGATTTGGAGAAGCGCAAACTTACACGTGCCTGTTTGTGGGCATGCATTTAATACTAATTTTAAATGGTTATATATCTGTATTCTGTATGCAACTAAGATTATGTATAATATTAGCAGGATTTGATCAGTTTGATGATAAAGTGTGTGCCAGCATATTCATTCACACACTGTTTGTTAACCCTTATCTTGGCAAAGTCCTATTTTTACAAATACTTACTATTTTTTTTGGTTGTTCCTTGTAATATGGTTAGTCTTGATGGAAAATTGTGCAAGAAAAAAATCTTAACTTTTTGTTATAGTATATTTTTATATGTTACACCTGTGTTACAATGCCAAACTGTCAACAAAACACAATTGTTGCAAATAAGTTACATTGCCAATAACATATAAGTATAATTTTAATAATAATTTCAAACAGAATAATCATACAAGAAAGGAAACTGATATTTAAAACATAAAAATCAATTGTGAATTACAAAGTACAAATTTCTACAATTAAAAAATGTAATTGAAGACAGGAAAATAAAAATAAAACCTATTTTTTATGATGAAAGTCGTAAAAATAATTTCTATTCTCTGTAAAACAAAGTCTGATTTTACACTTCTCACACTCCACTGAGGTAATGCCCTTTGAACACAATCGACACCGACCTCTGCTTGTGCCATGAATTGGAAAATGGCTCATATTATCAAAACGTATATTATCTTGATCGGGTTTTGGTTCCACATGTGCTCTTTTAGGTGGGGTTAAATCAGTGGATATTGAAGGAGAGCTTGGACAAAACAATTGACGTTTTTTTGTTGCATTCTATTGAGCAACAAAAGCTGTTTTGCTAAACGTCCTTTAAACTTCTTTAGACGAACAGTTTTGGTCCCCTGAGGAGCTTCCCTGCGGTATAGAAGCCATGCGTTATTTACACAAATATCTAAGATTTGTGCAAATATAGCCAAGTACCACCTGTGTGATCTCATATTAGTGGAGTAAAGTGAAACCAGCATATCAGCCAGATCAACGCCTCCCATGTGCATGTTGTAGGATTTTATAACTCCTGGACAAGGAATATCCACTTTGGCGTTTTTCTCCTTTACAAATCTTTTCACAGTAGATGTGGGCTCGGCACCAATGAAAGAGCTTGCTAAAATAACAGTTTTATTGTCGACCCATTTGATCAACGTCACTTTGCTTTCATTATCAGAGTATTGTCTCCATGCTCCGCGGCCATCTTTTTTCAATAATTTGTCGGAAATCACGGGACAACCTCGTATGCGTCCTACAGATCGAAGTGTTTGTTGTTGGGTATATAAATGGTTAGGTGTAGAAGTTGATGGCTGATTTTCCATCACCTGATTGCTTGAGGAAATGATTTCTTCTGGATTTCCAACAAAGAGATATTCTATGTCTTCAATATCAACAGCTTCTTCAAAAACGGTGTGCTGTTGTAGCACAGTTTCCTTATCCAAAATATTTTCAATATCAGATTCTGAATCATCATCAGAATCTTGTCTTGGCTTGGGCAATAAAGCCATTATTTTTTCAGCTCTAGAGCGGTAATACCCTTCCATCTGAAAGAGAAAAATACTTTTTAGATACAATAAATCAATTTTGTTACTGAAAAATAATAATTTAAAAAAATAGCAATGAATTAAAATAAATATGTTTATATTACTCCAACAAATGAGTTGGCAATGTAATACGGGTGTTACAGAACATATTCATTAGTCAATTGGCAATGTAACAAGGGCGTTACATGACTCATTCTTTGGCCAACTGGCAAAGTAACACCGGTGTACAACTTATATAAAACATAAAAAAGGCTACTGAATGTTTCTATAATTCAAAACAAATACAATATTTTCAAAACCAAATAACTAATAAATAAAATGGTTCGAATACTTTTTATCTAAACTTAGTGATTGATAAGATATTTCAAGATTACTTACCCCTATTTTTGAATCGCTGCAACGTTGTCCAGACATGTTGACTTACTTATATTTGCCAGCTTGTAATGTTACAAATATTCATCACTAGATGGCTCCACTGCACACAATAATGGATGTGTAGCATTTTGATGTGTTGTCACATATAAAATAACGTTGGAGTGTAGAGGAAAAAAAATAAAAAATCCTTAAGCAAGTGTAACACCCGTGTTACACCGCTAAGATAAGGGTTAATTCACTGTGGAGCGCAACATTTTTATTGAAACCATATCACGAGGTGCCTGTTACATTTTAAAACATTAATTTTCACCTTATGCTCGCAGGGTAAATTTTCTCCGTACCTTACTGGCAATGCGATCACTTTACTCCCTAAGGCAAACAAAAATACACTCCGCGTAGCTTGCTGTCAGGTCCACCGTCATATTCTCAACCGTGGCTTAAATTAAATCCAGAGCTAGTTTGCCGTGGTGGGATGGGCTTTAAGCTTTGGTTTAAAGTTGATGTGAATAATCCGCAACGGGTTCGGCTTGACAGAGCTCCCGAAGGCTTTCATTGCCACGCGTATATAAAACAGAATGATGAATATCAGTGGAGGAGAGTTCATTTACAATAATTAACATTGTTTTTTCTTTTAAAATTAGTTTGAAAAATCAGTCTAATGAGTGCAGTTAATACGGAAAAATTTCAATATTGTACTCGTATTTTAACTCTGTTATGAATAAAATGGAATGTATATTTTTAAATAAATTATTATTTTGTATGTTCACATGACGTTTTTGATTACGTTACTTAATTCATTCTACTTACAACTCCTACACGCCTTAAAGGTTTAGGGCTTGCAGCATCACAATTGTTCAGTACTTTCGTCTTGGATCGTTTTCTTTGATCCACTTACTTCCAGGACTTCCTTGTTGGCCTTGACATTGTCTGACAATCATAGGAAATCCAGTAGGTATGCATAGTAATTTAAATGCGTAAGCATTGTGTTGGTCATTAATAAATGATGCTTTAGTAAGTCGGGCATGTAGTAGGCGCAAAGGACTCAAGGATATAGGTACTCTCCCACCACCTCCCACCCAGTTCATACAACACATGCGGAGTTGCTTCACTCGGTGAACAACATTACAATTTTTTTTTTTCAAGTGGCTGAGGGCCTTCCCGATGAAGTTAATCAGCTAGTGTAACTCTATTCGTGTCAAAGAAAAGAAAGTCCTCCAGATCAGAGGCTATTGCATGACTCTAAGGAACCCCCCCTCCCCCGAATTTCGATGTTACTGAAGCTAATGTGCCTGACGGGAAAGCCTCCCTGACGGGTATTTCGTGAGGAGCCATCTGCGCTCAGCGCAGTATATCGGATAGACAGACTCAAGGATAATCAGAAATGTCTTGGATGGTGCCCTCCTTGTGTCAGACCACTTAGACGTCCCAGGATGCGGTGGGCAGACAATGTTGAGGCCGACGCGGAGGTCTTGGAAGTAAAAAGACCAAGGATGGAAGCGGCTCAAGACAGATGGCGGATTAAGTAAGTAAACAATAATCACTCTAGAGGAAATGACTCTGGAGGAAATGAAAGAAGTATATAAGGACAGAAATAAATGGCGGTTGATCTGTTATGTTGGCGGCTAGGGTTTATTAAAGAGGAATTGGTTTTATGTTTTAATTTCTGATGTCCATATATATTATTATTTATTGATTTAAAAAAATGAAATTTGTCGTGTATGTTCCTTGACTTATAGGTTGGTATGCGGCTGACCACCCATGCTGTAAAAATGGTTCACTTTGCCAATGTCACCCCTGTTTCAGGGAAGGACAGCAAGAGTTGCAGGGTGTATGCCCATTTGAGATTTGATTTTTATGTTGTAGATTCACATGAGGCATGTACAAGCGCGAATTTGTACGTGTCTGGTTGTGAGAATGCATGTAATGTGAATCTCCAATGTAACATATATTTGCAACTTAGATTAGATTAGATTAGACTCTAGAAAATGACAACCCTCCGCCACTGATGCACATCTTACCTCCGATGACCCGGAGGTATTTCATGCTACATTTCGCATCAACTGCACTTTATTGTTTAATATAGGTATCACGGGCTTCGTTCTGCTCTTGTTTCTCGCTGAGGGTAAATGTGCAGCTCTTTCGATTTGCATTTTTTGATGTGGTGTACCGAAACTGTTAAATGCATTTTATAGCATCGCATACAATAACGTATTTAAATATTTATAGTTTCGTCTTTTTGTATTCTCAACGGGACTCCCGAGTATGCGTTTCAAATTACGCAGCGTGAAGGTACCTGAATTTTTTTAATAAAAAGTATGTAAATGTAAAACTTTACGTGTAAACTCCAACAGATCGCTTTCAGAAAATGCTTAGAGAATTAAAAATCTCCTCTACATGGCGTTACATTTTGGATAAATTTTTGATAGTATGTTATGACTGAACTTCAACGTAAAGTTGTATTCTTGGAGACTGCTACCTTTTCCGTGCCTTTGTTTTCGGTAAAAGTAAAACAAAAATGTGTAACAAGTTTTTGATTAATTAAAAACTGTATTTGTTACTAACTACGATTACTTTATATTCAAATAATAATAGCAAATACCAATGAAAAAAGCAATTAACCATATTCTTAGGACCTTTTAAACGCAATATATACTTACAGAAAAACGCTTTTGATTCTTTGTACGTACCTATATACGTACTTTGAATGTATTTTTGTGTGAACCTATTTCCGGAAACTGTTAATAAAACTATGTGAAACATTTTTCTGTTGAAACTTATTGTACTTTGAATTGTTAAACAAGGTAGCATTAGCCAATGATACTCGTATATATAAAGAAATCATTATGGTACTTAATTATAAAATTAAAAATGTGGTTCTTCCACTGTTCTCCAAGGGGTAAGTTATCGAATTTTGGCAGCACAAATAAATGAATTAGAAAAAAACGCCAAAACAGAACATGTCTGAAACCTTTGGATTCAAACTTAAGCCTGCATTGTCAATGTTTTTTTTTTCATACTTTGTTTGATACCTTATTAATTTCACTCCTTTTTATTACTGCAGAGTGGTGAGTTGGTGCATTGCGGTCCGTAATCACAAGCCAAGTATTCTCTGAGATGAATATGATCCCGCCTAGCATATAATTATCTTCAACACGTAGAGAAGGCTTTCGCGTGAGAGTGATTTTATTGTACCTCCCCTTAAATAAAATAAACTAGCCCCAAGTAAACCAAAATGCGTTTAAACTCAAGATTAGCGTTTAACAATAAATATATACAAACAAATAGCGCTTCTAGTGAGTTGTTTGATTATCATAAATCTTTAGTGATACGTCAGGGTTGAGTTAAAACATAAAGTTTGGATCTGAAGCGTTTTCTTCCGCCTCTTTTAGGCGTGATTATGGAAAACAAGATGCATATATAAAACATAAAGTACAGTCATGAAAGGATGAGATGAAAATGTATGTTAAAATATCAATAGCATTTAATAAATATTAGTAGTTTCATTATAGTATGATGACTCTGGATGAAATAAAACAAAAAGTATTGCTTGATCTGCAATGTTAATGGCTAACGGTGCTATTCTTAGACATTTTAGTCCCCCGTTGAGCCCACGCTTCGACAAACTAATGATGCATTTGTATGAAGACCTGTCAATCCAAGATGGCCGCAAGTAAACAGCTGATTAATCTTTATACAAATATTACCAAAATTCGGTAGGTAAGAATTAGCGTGGTGATGAGACTTTTAGCCTATGAATCATTAGTTTGTCAAAGCGTGGGCTCAACGCACGACTAAAATGTCGAAAAATAGCCCCCGTAAGGCTTTTCACTGATACTGTAAGTTTAATAAAAACTTTTTTTTATTGTCTGTTTTTATGATTGTTGGAAATGTCTTTTAGATTTTTTATTTTCTGACTGACAGTCAGTATGAGGCTGACCACCTTTACTATGAAAAATTGCTCACCTTACCAATATCACCTCTAATTCAGAAATGGGCAGCAAAAGTTTTAGGATTTATATTAATAAATTGAATAAAAAAAGACTAATACAAATTGATTCGTTTTAATTCAAATTAGTGGTGATGTTAATAATTAATAAAAAAGAAGTAATTTTTATTTAAATATATTAAAATTAACTTTAACAAAGCTACTGCCAAAAATCTAGATAATATAAAAAAAGAAGACTACATTGTAAAAAATAGATACACAGGTTTTATGTAACTGTATTTTTAATTGCACAGATTCTTATATGTGCCATATAAAAATATGATATTCCAATAAAAAAGGCTTCAAAGCATTATTCATCAAACTTTTATATCTATTTTTTTTACATTAAATTCGATCCGACATCTGCCGCCGTTTCCTCGTCAAACTGTAAATCTATTGCAAACCGAAGAGCATTCAGCCACTGCGTATAAAATATATAGTTTTTGTTCGATATTTATTGCACATCATTTAGGAAGGAAATTTAATATATTGAATGAAAACAATGCGATTTAGGGAACCGGAGCAGAATTTGGCCTAGTTCAGGGGGATTATAAGAAATCAATGGCAACACGATACGTGAGGGCGCCTTTTTATTATTCCAAGCACGCTTCGTACATTTGGTCTATATGTAGAGACCCGCGAAAAAATTACGCCCTTATTTCTTTAGAATTTATAAAACATTTTTGCTAGGAGGCTATACTTACTGCGTGCTTGTATCAAGGTCTGAATAAAATGAAGCACCTTGTTTGATAAAATAAATGCCCTTATTTTGTGAGATAACGGTTGTTTGATCTGTAGAAGATTCAAACATTATATGCGATAAGTACCTTCATTTTGACGTCACAATCAGATTTTTGTAATACCGCCACCTTAAAGGATAAAATTGAATAAATGCTGACTCACTGATTTGATAAAACATGTTATTGTGTATAACTTTTCATAGTAAGTGAAATAATCATAAGGAAGTGCTCATAAAAAAACTTCTAAGCTACAGGATTTTCACACATTTTTAGTGGTTCCTCTTGTAAAAAATAGGAAAATATTGTGCATTTATCTGAGAAACCCATGTATGCCTAATATGCCACTTATTCAGTTTTACCTTTAAGGTTTTTAATTATCGATAGGATCATCCTTTAAGTATCAATTACATTTTAAGAAACTCTTGCAAGTATGTTCGTGTCAAACTAAGCAATATTACTTGCTAAGAAAACAAAGTGTTGCTTTATAATTTGTTATAAACAGCTCATATTTTTTTGATCACAAAATAGTAAAAAGAAACTTGAATGTAAATTCAACTTCATACCTTCTTAGAGAGCTTACATTCAGTATTAAAAAAAATTACGCCAGAAAAGTAAAACACCCTAGTAACTCTTTAGCCTTAGCCTATAATATAATAATAATCTATAATCTAAGTTGCAAGGATATATTCATTTAAAGCTCTCAGATGTATGCCCACAAACCAGCAAGTGTAGTTCGCGCTTACAAATGCTGAATGTGTACTTACAAATAAAATCCAAACCTCAAATGAACATAAGCCCCACAACTTTTGCCGACCTTCCCTGAAACAGGGGTGACATTGGCAAAGTGAACTTATATATAGAACAAAGCCCCTTATATAAAACATCGTATTAATTACCTACTAAATCTAAATCTAAGCTGCAAAGATATGTATAATTTGAGATTCATATTAAATGCATTCCCACAAGCAGACATGCTTAATTACCTACCCTAGCGTAAATACAAAAAAATACGATAAATAGATCACCTACTGATGGTGATGTTTTATTTTATATCCATTTTCCCTTATTTACTTCAGAAGCGCATTATTTTTTAAAGTAAATAACCATAAAGTACATAAAGTTTAGTCATAGTAAAATATCGTCTCTATAATCTAAATAACTATGAGTACAAATATTCTGTATACTTGAGATGATATGAGTTACATAAATTTATCTTTAGCATTAAACACAGTCGATACGTGCATTGAGCGATCCCATAAATTAATTAAAAGCAAGAGTTGTTACAATGTTAATTGGCGCAATCATTCAGGGCCCGCTTATTGCAAGAAATATTTATACTAATTAAAATATTTCACATTTGAGACCGGGCTGACGTGCTATTTTTAATATCGCACGATGAAAATATTGCTTAACTCTACGATGGTCACGCTTTTCCCAATCACAAATGTGAGTAGCTAAATTCCGTTTTTGATTCCTGAAGATGCCTTGCATGCCTGAAGATTGCAAGCAAAACATCGTTCAAAACATAGTACGAGAATAACATTTAAAAAAAAAATGTAAACAAAAAATTGTACACTGTGTTTTAGTGCTCATAAAGAGAGGAAGAGGAATATCTCCCGCACGATGGACCGATCAAGTGAAGAGACACCACAGCAGCAGAGTGTTTGGAGCGCTGCGGGTAGCGCAGTCAAGAGAGCACTGGAGAAGAGTGGTTGCTTCCACACGGGTCCACAACCCTCAGCAATGAGGAACAAGATTAAGAAGAAGAGGTTTGTGACATTGCTTAGTAACATCACACTTTGATCCTTGTTCAATAGATGTCATTGGGTAATTATAAATTAATAATCAATTATTAATTGATGATATTAATGCCTGTTTCTGCCCAGGCAGAATAGGTTGGGGAATTGCATTCCTCTTCACAAATATATTTCTTTTTAAATGAAAAAAACAGAAACAAGTTAACCCTTATAAAATTCGTATATTAACCATGAAAACAGTTTTTTGTTATCGTCATTTTCACGATAGTTTTCAAGAAGGTACCTACATCACGTAAAAAAAGTACACATTTTTTTTATGCTAAAGGTCTGCGCAGATTTACTTTAAAATCGTAGGGTTAATGAAAAAATTCGATGGTGGGCCGATCGCCGTGAGCTCATCAAGGCAGCCAGCCTCATTATTTACTGCATCCGTTTGCTTATTATACATCCTGAGAAATAAGGCATTGTCTGCCCCGGGCTGGAGGGTGGTGTCTGTACGGTGTTGCTGAACCAGCGTACGCAGGCGAGAAGTACTGCAGCCTTGCTAGCAGTCCCACGGAGGGTATCATTACACGGAGCAAAAAAAGTAGAAGACAATATTGGATAGTCTGGAAAGCTCTGAGAAATGGTATGAAAGCCTTTTATTCATTCGTGTTTTTCGGTTGGTAAATGATTGGTGGAAAATGATTTACTTTGTCAATGTCACCCCTGTTTCAGAGATGGTCCTTTAATTGTGATCAAGCTGTATGGATCTTTGGTAGCCGGTCATCAGTAAAGGAATATGAAGTATTCAACCTGGCGAAATGCATATTTGAAAATATAAACAGTATTTTGAACCCACGTTCTTCCATTTACGAGACCGAAGCGCTTACCACTAGACTATGGATTTCTAGCAACAACCAAGCTCATAAAAAGTCCGGTCGATGGCTTAGCTGGTAGAGTGCTTGCATTCCATGCTGAGAGCAAGGGTTCGATCCCCACCGAGGGTGCCAGAAATAATTTCCCGTTTAGGTATTTATTTCAAGCCCAAAATAATGCTGGCAAGGTTTACTCAATCTCCATAAGAAATGAGAACTAGTTCCTTGAGAAGTTGAGAAACCTCCATTTTAACTGAAGTGGTTGGCGAGAGGCAAGCTCCTCACCTGTAAAAATAAATAGGTCCCAAATCACCACATGCGAACCTTTCAGGGATAGATGCAAAAAGTTACATAACATGTGTAGTTTAGTTGCATTGCGATACCGCTCTCTGATGAGAATACATACATACATATTACGTAATTTTGTTTTCTATGTGGTTAGTATTGTCGTACAGTGAAATGATGAATGAAAGGAAGCGAGACTGAAGTGATAATAAGGCTTTAATTGAAGGCAGTGTAAAGTCTGATATACAAGAGCAGTGAGAAACGGCTGCGAATGAGTCTTTATCTTTATTGTATCACGAGTATTGATTGCGGCAGTATACTTGGTGATTATTCGCAAATTTATGGGGTTATAAAATATTTTTCGTCAACATAGTAGAATGGATTATATTTCTTATGTTGTTACTAATGAAATTGATTAAAATAAATTGTAGAAACAATAATAAATGACAGGATAATGTATTTGATTTGTAAATGGGAATTTTACCCACGATGGGTTTGGGATGGGATGGGTATTCCTTGACTTATAGGTTGGTATGAGGCTGACCACCCATACTGTAAAAAATGGTTCACTTTGCCAATGTCACCCCTGTTTCAGGGAATGTCGGCAGGAGTTGCAGGGCTTATGTTCATTTGAGTTTGGATTTTATTTGTAAGTACACAGTCAGCATTTGTAAGCGCGAACTACACGTGTTTGTTTGTGGGCATACATCTGAGAGCTTTAAATGAATATATCCTTGCAACTTAGATTATAGATTATAGATTATAGATGGGTGACATCACATAGTCGAGGTGTTTTTTTGTGCTTACTTAATTCAAAAGAAATCCCCGGAAAGTTTGACTTAGCCTTTTCAAGAAATGAGAACCTACCAAGAGCACAGAAACCTTAACTTCAAGGAAAGTGCTTTATTCAACTGGCTCCTTTAAATGTGAAAATAAAAAAGTACAACTCAGTTAGTGCAACCCCTACGATGACATATTGACGATAAGATGTTGAACTATATATGCGGCTTAATTGCGTTGCAATTTTACAAGCGGGAAGTAAATTCCCTTCAATAAATTTATGCATTAATGAAGCAGTTATGTCGGTGAAATAATTAATTTTTTTTTTATTACTGGCGTACGACATGACTGGCCAACGGTCAGTCTTGCCCCCGAGGTGGTCGTGAGGTTGAATCCCCCTCTAGGTCACATCTCACTTACACAGAGTCACTCTATAAACTTTACTCCGAACATAAAACACAGCGTAAACACTCAACCATTGCGTGAACGCGTTACATAATTTTTTTTTATCAAAAACAAAACAGCGCAACTAGTGAGCGTTTTAATTACAATAAATTTTATGTTAACGTGATGGTTGAGTATTCACGTAATGTTTTATACTTGGGAAAGTTGCTTCAGTATTTTTTAATAGCTTTTGCATCTCGACTGGCTACCTTACATGTCTTACAAATATTTATATTAAAGCGCTTCTTTTTTTCAGATCCGTAATTTAAATATTGTGTTTTGAGTTGTCGAAATAGTGGCAGAAAATAAAGTGGGACTTTTACCACGTTGCCCCCAAAGGAGATACGTGTGGTGATTTGGACCTATTTATTTTTAAATTTAAGGAGCTAGGATTACGTCAATAAATTAATATTAAGAGGGGGTATCTCCAACAGAGGTTATTTCACATGAGAAAAGTTTGTATATGTACTGAACCAATGTGTCTTATGAAGTTGCAAGAGTCACTACTGCTTCTGAGGATGTTTTTTCGAGGCAAAAATATTCGAGCCAAAAATTAAAAAAAAAATTTAATATCTTATGAATGCTCGACATTTATTTTGAAAATATTAAAAACAACTCTCACATTATCGTGTTTAACGTTTTTTTTCTGAGCTCAGATTGTGCAGAATGTGATACCTAAGAAAATTGTATTTGAAGATCATATTTGAATCAAAAGGTAGATAAGTCAATCAAGCACTGGGGGAGGATTTTCAAGCAAAAAAAAAAATACTTTACATATTCTCATCTAAAATTATAACCATTTTTATAGAAAAACCCGTGTAGATATTGTTATGCTGTTAAATTGCACACAATTTTTATTTTCAGTACCGGCTTGTTCAAGAGATGATACTTGTTTCTGATTTTCTGAGTTTTTATCTATAAGACATTATCAATTTTACAACCTGTTACTTGACTGAATAATTGATTAATTCTACATGTGGTTAAATGAATTAAACGTGTTTATTCGAGAAATGATAATTTGAATAAAGCAATGGGTCCGAGAGATAATAAAGATTGTAATTATTTATAGCGCGTTTCAGGTAGTTGTACATTATGACAGTAGGTTACTAAATTTTATTTATGTATTTGCGGTAGAGATGAAGTGTGATTAAGACTCCAAGTTTATGGCTTAAGATAAAATATAATTTATAACATTTTTAATCTTTTTTTGTTAAACGATTTAAGTTAACAATAATTGAAATAATGTAGAATTAAAGGATGGAAATCTGAATCCAGTTCACCTTTGTTTCTACAAAAGATGAATTTTCTTTCATAGTTACCCGATGTCAATGCAACAAAGCTACGCATACAGTGCAATTTATTGCCACGTTTTCCTCAAAAGGTTCGCATGTGGTGATAGAACCCATTTATTTTTACAGTTAAGAGGGCTGGCCTTGGCCTTCTGTTGAAGTGGGGGTTTACCAGCTCCTGTGGAGGCTGGTATTGTTTTTTTTCTACTTTTCAAAAAGTCTCTTACTTACCTACCTATTTAAATTGTTCTTTCTAGTAGTATATATGAAACTAAATGAAATTTACAAATCGATTGATTTACGGTGAAAATGAAAACTGATAAACAATTTTAAAAGAAACGTATTCCAGAAAAAAATAGATGGATGCAACTCGGGTTCTGCAGGTTGTGAACTAAAAAACAGCGTCAGAAGCTAAAACAGACCAACGCCATCGAAGAAGAAGACTACCTTCAATCCATTGTTTTTGTAAATGCTACATCTTTGCAGCTAAAAAAAAGTCATTTTTTGTACAAAAACAAACAAATTATTTAAAAAAAACTTATTCAATTCAATTTATTCTACTACGCTTGCAGATTGTAATAACAATACATAGACAACCAAGCAAGAAACCAAAGTATTGCATTACATACACAAGGGGTGAATGTTGTTATTTGCTCAATTCCCCAAAAACTAAACGTTTAAACACAACTATACCGTTTACAAAATTGTGTATGAACACTCAAACAGTACCTCTTGTGAGCGTTTTATTTTTCGTGTATTTTTGGTGTACAAGTTTTGTATTCGGGGTACAGATGGAGATGCACCTTGCCTCGTAGCACGCTCCATACACCTTGAGGTACACCTTGGGGTTATCATCTGCCCATGCAGTTGTACCATTTACATATTGTTGTCCCCTGCGAAGGGTTGCCCACAAAAAGTGATCGAGATTTATCAATGTATCGATCCCATTATGGAGAGGCCTCATCTTTATATCGACAGGGATTGTAAATGTGTTGAAGAAATACGTCCAGAAAATATCAAAAGGTCTTGGTATAGTCAGAATATTATTTTAATTTGTTAATGAATATTTCTTCATTAATGTGCTTAAACTATCGCTTACGTTAGAATTTTTGTATTCAAATATTTGCCTTGTTCATATTTTTTTTATTAAACAATGTTCATTGCGCAGTTTTTCTATCTACAGACGTTTTGTTTTCACAAGCTGAAAACATTTCCAAGGCTGGCTATCAAAGCGACGCGGTGGTTTATGCGTTTGCTTTCCTGCCGTCCATTAGTTTAAAACATTCAAAAAAAAAAAAAAAATTTAAAATGTTTTTAGTGTTTTCAATCAGCAAATTAAAATTACATCAAAAATGCGTAGATTATTAGCGTATCAAAGCTTACTTCAGAAATTCTTATACCCAGTATTTTCAACGTTAGCACAGCGACTTTATAGTGAATGAAGAAGACGCATTACATCAATTGCGTGGGTAGTTTTATTTATCAGCTTAAAGTCACATATGCTATACTTACATAGTTGAAAATACCGGACCTATATATTGATTTAACAATGTTTTTTTCACAACATATGTATTTCATGCGCTAGAGCTTATGAGGAAAAAGATAGCCCATTGTTTTTTGTACTAAATTCCTTACAAATTATTGACTTTAACCTTCACTAGATCTTGGTATTCCAACTTGAATGATTTAAAATAAATAAGTATTCCCATAAAGTACAAATAAGTTTGAAATGCCTGCACCAGTTACTGAACTCGAGTAGACATCTGCAGTAGTGGGACATGTGCTGCGACTCTCCTGAAAGGCTTTCATTGCAAAGGGTTGGGTGTTGTTTATATCTGTGCCGAATGCTTACGAGTGAATCCCAGAGAAGGAAACGAAAAAAAACGCCAATACAAATTTGTATTATTTCTCCCCAAGGTGTTGCAATACTCAATAACAAACCATTTTGATAGTTATACCCCGGCTATGATGAATGGTATGAAATCCAAATATGAGTTTGCAAAAACGTTATAAATATACAGATGATTGCGATACTTTAGAGATTGAAAGGTGGCGATAAAGTGAGTGCTCATTTTCTCTTTTGTGACTAACAAAATAATCTATAATCTAAGTTGCAAAGATATATTCATATTTAAGTCACATATTTATTGCATGCCAACAAGCAGGCGCATGCGATTCGCACTTACGCATACTGCGTGTGTGTGTACATAAAAAATAAACCAAACCTCACATGAACATAAACTTTACAACTTCTGCAGCGTGTTCATGAATCTATTATCTATAATCTAAGTTGCAAAGATATATTGCATTTAAGATTTATATTAAACGTATTCTCACAAGCAGACGCGTTTAAGTACGCGCTTAAACATGCCGCATGTGAACCTTCAATATAAAACTCAATCTTAAATGAACATAAGCCCTGCAACTCTTGCCGACTTTCCCTGAAACAGAGGTGACATTAACAAAGTGAACCATTTTGTACAGTATATTTTGCCAGCCTCATACTAACCTATAAGTCAAGGAATGATTTATAATATGTCAGTTTTTTTACAAGAATTATTTATGCATTGTTAACCAGTAGCGTCTACTAATTAAGGGTCAAAGATATCTTAAACGGGCATAAACGGACTCAAACTGGCACTTTTTTCAAACCGACAATTTGAGGGTCACTGCTTTGTTCACTCGACCGTAGCGTCGAAAATATTGAAACATATTTGCTTTTTACAAAATTCCAGAAATTCAACTGCTCGGCAAACAAATTTCGCAACCCATTTTTTTCTTAAACAACTATTTGCCCAACGAACCTTGTTGCACACATATCTTATTGCACAATATTTCACTGGACATTTTCAATTTGCCCATTCCCATCACTTTCAGCATTTATCTAAGGGAAGGTTTTGCGATTGGAAAGGGAGTTTATATTTTTTGCATGGTCAAGCAAAGGTGGTGTTTTCAAGTGCCTGGATTGCATTCAAAGGAATGATGTAAGAGTTTTTTTTTTCTATAGTTTGTTTACCAAATTATTTGCACAGCATCTTGTATACAATTTCAAATACGCTAACAATATAATACCAACACAATGTATGTAGGTATATTATCCCCTTAGTGCTTGTTTGTCTTATCTCCATCAGAGGTAATTTCACATGAGCAATGTTTATATGTGCACTGGACCAATAATAATAATAATAATGAGCTCATTTGTATGGCGCCTTTTCATGACCCTTAGTCATCCCAAAGTCACCGGTTGTAGAGGTGGGAAGAAGTAGGTCTTCAGCTGCCTCCTGGAAACCACCTCACTATCGTTGGTCCGCAGCCTGTCAGGCAGCGAGTTCCAAAGCCGTTCCAGTTCGTGTTGGGGCTTCTTCTCGGGATCTCCAGAAGATTGCCGCTTGTTGATGCCGATCTTAGCGTCAGTCCCTTGGTACTGATTGTTGCTGGTGTGATGAGCTCTCTGATGTATTGTGGGAGCTCCTCCATGAAGAGCTTTATGTACTATCACACACAGTTTAAATTTGATGCGCTCGGGTACGCGGAGCCAGTGAAGCCTCTGAAGAAGCGGTGAAATATGGCAGAATTTGGAGGAGGCAATGTGTCTCATGATTAATGGAAATTGATTTTAATAATATTTAAAACAACCTTCACATTATTGTGTTTTACGTATTTTTCTTAGCTCAGATTGTGTAGAATGTGATTTTATTAAGATAATTTTATTTAAAGGTTATCTTGGGATCAAATAGGTAGTAGATAAACCAAGCAAGCACTGGGGGGACGATATATTATCAACTATTTTGAGAAATGAAAGCCGTATTGGACACAATAAATACTGTTCATGTAATGTGATACAAAATTTTACTTTCGTACATAGAAATATTTTCATGGTTATTTAGATTGTAGGTTCTTGTGTTTTTGAAAGAAAAAATAAATGAAATAAATACATTTTTAATAAAAAAAGCCATAAGAACCTACCATATCGAAATTGAATTAGAGTGGAAGTTTATAAGAAGACGAAAACCTTTTACAAATAAATTCAAACAACATAAATCAAGACAATACTTTTGTACAACCTTCATTACTTTTTCTATTTTTTAGAAATATTTCGACGGATACCTTTTACAAATAAATTTCAACAAACATAAATCTACATTACAAACAAAATTACGCCCAAAAAGTTAATCTACTTACACCGAATGAATCTTGTTGCAATTTAACAAAAAAAATATTATAACTTTTAAATAAAAAAATAAAAATAACTGTGCAATGCTCAATGGGAACATAAAATAACATATTATGTTTTTTTTTGGCTCAGTAGTGATTTACAAAACTATTTGTCGAAAAAACAGATCCTTAGAAAGTAAAATTTACTATGAAAAATCTCTTGAAAATTTCTTTCTATTTTTTTCCTAGCATCCAAAATCGCTTATTTTGCTACCCTTTGTGCCTTTTAAAAGGGTTTGAAGTCCACTGGCCGTGCTCAAAACCCCATTCTAGCACACACACACACAAGTCTACGTACACATGTAGGCTCCGAGAATCAACCATTGTCTGCTGCGGTCAAGTGCTGACATTTCGCCGACAAGGGCTACTCGAGTCCTGAATCATTTTTTTCGCACTATTGTGCAAATATTAACACAAATTCATGACTAGTTTTAGATGCAGCGTTGTAGTAAAGGAATGCAACCCGTTAAAGGGAAAACTAAGTATAAAATGTATCAGATTGCCCGTCAATGCACATAAGTTGAAACTATTTTTGGCATATCAATGATCAAAATATTGTCAGCTAATAAAATATTTAATGTTGAAATTATTTTCTTTTATTTATTTTTCTTAGCACTGTTTTAACTTACTGATGCTGAAGGCTATTGAGGTAAGGTGCTTTTTGTCCTAAGGTTGTATGCTCTTCTGTTTCGTATGCAATCTTCAGACAGGCCATATTTTCTCTACAGGATCTATTGAATTGTGTGATACAGGTATTCTTTGATCTCTTTCCTGATAGCTATAAAGTATTAATCAATTATTTTTTAATACTGAAATACCTTAAGAAGCGTACATAATAAATAAACAGCAGGAAAAAGTAATTTAAGACACTAAATTATACACCAAGAAAATTTGGCTTCTTATCGATAATACCTAATATATTTTCTAGTCTAAAAAGATTTTGAGTGTCTTTGACAAACTTTTTTGTAGGGAATCACTTCAAGAAATGATGCATATTAACCATAACTAAAAGATACAATAACTTTACCATTCATAAGCCACTGCAATGAAAAAAAACCTAAACAAAAATTCGATAGGTTTTTAATGAACTAAAGAAATACCATCAACAAATAATTGTAGAACCAAAAACATTATATTCAGAATATTTTATAGTTTTATTTCGTTAGTAGCAGAGTTAACTATTTTTATCTTGTAGTATTTGGTTGACTGTGCAAATAACGATGTTTTGTATTCCCCATCAGCAACACAGAGTGATGTATTTATCTTATTCGTTCTACTTTCCTTTACCCTTTTTCAACTTTACCGACCGCATTCACTATTTACCCAGACTCTCCACAGAGCACAAAGTTTGTCCATTTCAGGGTACATCTAGCGAATCGAATTACATTGGACGCCACTCCACAAATAACCATTAGACCACAGAGCCAAACCTATACAGAGGAATTACTCGAATTATGAGGAATGTAACTTAAACTCTTGCGAGAGAAGTAACATCAGTAAAAACATACATCATAGATTCTAATATCCTGTTATGAATTACTTTGGTTCAATTTAGTAAAACTTAAAAAAAATTATACAATTTATTTTAGGATTTACTCATATTTGTTTCACAGTTAAACTCTCGCATTATCGCGGCTCAAGTACTAATCCCCCTTCAAAGCACTGCGATCTGTATTTATAGGTGAATAAGGGCTACTCTGGCATACACCAGACCATGCAAGAGTCTTCTAAATTAGATTCTTCGAGCTAACACTAGTGCAACCATCCAAATACCTACGTCTAGAGACGCAAGGACTTGAATTTGAAAAAAAAATTAACACCGAAACGGGGAACACTTTCTGACATCGTAGACGGGATTCAAACCCTAGCCGTAAAGTTTTAAGCTGAAGAGTTTTACCAACTGATTAAGAAAAAACTAAAGGGAATATGACGTTTAGGAATGTTATAATCACATTTAATCAGGAGCGGGCACTCGGTAGAAGCAAAACCATTGAGTGCAGAAAAAAAAAAATTCCCTAACTAACATGACAGTTCCCTAAGCAACATGCGTTTTGTACTGTGCGCATTCAAATTCAACGCTTGGTAAATATCTAAACCTTTTTATTTTCAGTACACAAACCTATGTATGCGTAGAACTTTTATGAAAGCTGGATGCAAAAAAAAGAATGCTTCATTTTGTATTTTACAATAAAAATTATATGTATTGATAATATTATGAATTGCTACCTCTATGAAGCTTATGGAACATTTTCGTTTCTCTTTCACACACAAATGTAGCCTAAACAAATGTTTAAAACGATCGGAATAATTTTAATTAAATTAAACCAAGGAAATGTTGTTCTTTAACCTTTCATCAGTTCATTTAATGATTTACCTAGAGGTGTTGCATTGAAAATTAATGTTCATCTCACATATTAAATCACAGTACAGTAATAAAACATTACCTAAACAAACACGAGCTATTCCCATTTTCTTTCATACTCTTAGTTTAAACTTAACCGCACCGTTTCACAAAAAATGTATGCAAAATAAAATAATCAGTAGAGGCTCTAATTTGCTGCCAATACGTTTTTGAGAGCAACGCTTTGATTGAGTTTAAACATAAAGGTTTCTACTAAGCGTTCTGATGTTAAAATGTGAGAAATACATGACTAGTATACAACCATAGTCGGTAATCTAAGATTCAGTTTCTAAAATGAGATAAATATATGGAAATGATGAGATTTTTTTTTCCTGAATTTCCATATATTTATCACATATCTGAAAAAAATCTAGATAGCCGGTTTTGGTTGTATAAGACACCTAGAGCATTATGCAAATTTAAGTTTAGTATCAAACAGAGAACAAACTGAAGTTATTTCTTGTAATTTATGTATTTTTCTCACACGTTGCCCGTGAAATAAATCAAGAACCTGCGGTCTAAACACACACAAAACTAATTTCTTTAATTTCATTTGTGAGGTTTAAATCATTTTTTTTTCGATCTTGAACCAATAAAATGTACATATCAATGCTGTGAATGATATAAGGCAGGCGATGAGAGGTTAGGATTTTTTAGCTTGTTTAGTTCTCTGGTATACAAAACGAGAGGTCCCACTGTGTAAGTATTTCATTCCCATATTATTCACATGTGAACAGAATTGATGGGATGGAAATCAAATTAATGTTTTTGTTGTTTGATTCAAAATATTATAGATAAAACTTAGGTTTACAAGCATTTTATACATAAAATAAGCATTTCTAGGAGCTTCTTCCTTTGTACTTATAAAAAACAAACAATATTTACACATTATAAAGCAATGTTTCTTCAATAAATTTATTTATTGTTAAGTATACGCATATTTAGATCTTTTTAGTAAACTTTGATTTGGGAAAAAATTACAAAGTTATTGCGAAAAAACTAAATAATATAAAATTTTCGATTACATATTTCTTTATGTTTACAATGTTTCTATATTTATAAAATCACAAAAAGCAGAGATCTCATCTTAAATGTGCTTGTATGAATCGTAGATTAAACCAAAAATGGCAAATCTAGGATTTTTTCGAAAATTAAATAAATATTCATTCAGTTCTAATAATTTTACGAGTACTTAATACATGTTTTAACTCACTGTGAAACAAATTCAAGATTGTTCTCTATTTCTAAACTACTCATAAATGTATATATATGTTCTTTTTTACACATATTTGTTGACTTTCTGGTATTATATATTGGGGTATGCAAATGTTTATTTTTATGAGCCGATGATTTCAGATAAAGGATTTTTTGTTTATATGAAATTATGCAAGGCACCGCGGGAGGAAACTCCGCGGGATTTGAAATAGAAGCAACTATAATAAATATGATTTAAATATTCATTGTTATTCATTTCAACAATATTTTGAATGTTTTTTTAGATACTAGTTGCTTCTAGAGTCCTTTAACAGATTTTTATCTATGATTTTTTCTGAATTATGAGTGAAATAAAAATGAATGACATAATATTATAATTGTGTATATCTACCAGAATAAAATGAAACTAAGTATTACAACTGGAACTAATAAATAAAGATAAAAATTTAAAAAATCTCAAATATAGTTCTACGAAGCAGTAATATTAACTTTTTGAAATTTTTACATACAAACACACGCAAAAACTCAAATGAACTTAATTTTGTTTCAATTCTGCAGTCGATAGCTCAGTTGGTAGAGTGTTTGCATTCCATGCCGAGAGCTCAGGCTCAAATCCCATTGAGGGTGTTAGAAATGCATTCCCGTTTCAGTGCTTACTTCAAACCCACCGGCACGGCTTACTCAGCCTTCACAAGAAATGAGTACCAGCTCCCAAAGAACCTGGGAAACCTCCAATTTAACTCAAGGCCGGCCCCCTCATGTTTAAAAATAAAAAAGTTCCACTCACCACATGCGACCCATCTGTAAAAAACGAAGCAAAAAGTGGCACTACATGTGTTGCTTTATAGCGTTAGCGTAGCGTGTATCTTCAAAAGTTAATGTTTTTTCTTTGCAGCGTGAATTATATAGCATTAGATCATTTCATGAAGACAAAATGAGTGCCTTGAAATAATAATAATAATAATAGAAAAAGATTAAAGTCCGAGGGCGCCCAAAAGTAATCCAATCTTATCTTAATCAAACGATGAGCACAGGAGTTTGTAACGAGATGGATTTGTTTGTTAGGTAAAATGGAACATGAGATTTGAATTTGAATGAAAAGGAAAACAAAGGAAGGCAGAAGGAGAGGAGAAGCTTGCCTGGCGGGATAGCCACAAGCCTGTGTAATTAAGAATAAAGAATATTATTGTGCTGTGGTTAATTGTGTATACATTGTGAAAGAAATAAAAGTAAACATATTAAAGTGTGTATGTTAATTATTAATTGTGTCAATCAGCAGGACAGAAGAAAAACCCTCACATTTTGGCGCCCAACGTAAAAAAAAAAATTTGTACATGAAATTCCTATGAAGAAAATTTTTCACAAACAAAAACAAATGACAGTCAATTTCAACAAATGACATTGAAAACAATACAATATATGAAATGATTAAAATTGGACAGATTTATGGTTGTGAAAGCATCAACACGTTTAAAAGCTAGTGAAGACATCGACTTATACAATTAACAACAAGAAATTACAAGATTTGAAACGCTGTTTGAAAATATTGAAGGTGAGAGAATTCAAACTACCTACATTACGTTCAGAAGAATGGAAATTCAAAAATCGAACGTCGCGGGAGAATGAAGAATGGATATGAACCAGTTTGTTTCAAATCAGTTTAGATAAATATATATAGATGGTGTTATATTTAATTTGTATGAAAAATTTTTTTCAATGAAATGATTTTTTTTAATTGCATAAATTGAAAATATACAGCAAATGACGAAATCTAAAAAAATAAATAATAAAAAGGATTTAGAAAGTAACACAATGGAGTCCATAAATTTTGATCCTCTCAAATTAAAAATATCTTTTAATGGTGAAAGTGAACCAAATGAATTTATAATAAGGTTAGAAGAATTAGCCAAAGTCTACAAATATTGTTGGTTATTTCCTTTAAGAAGAGCAACTACAGAAGAAATAGTAAAATTAATAGAAAATAAAATATTTTTAACAGAAGGAGTACCGCAAACGATAATAACAGATAATGGAAAGAATTTAAAGTCTAATGCATTTAAAGATTTTATGTACTCATATGGAGTACAGAAAATATTTTATACAACTTTATATACTCCCATGTGCAATAATGTAGAGACATATAATAGAACAATAGGATACACATTAGCTATTTTTGTTGAAAATGAACAAAGAAAATGGGATACTTTTTTAGATTCAGTACAAAGCATAATAAATAATACAGTCAATTTAGCAACAGGATACACACCTAATGTATTAGCAAGAGGTAGGGAGATTGTACTAAATGGTGAAATTCATGGTGAAATAGTAAATGATGAAATAGAATCAAAGGAAGATTTAGATAAATATAGAGATATGTATAAAGATAAAATGAAGGAATTAAACACATTATACAAAATTGTAACAGAAAATTTATGGGATGCATATAATAAAAATGCAAATTATTATAATAAAGGTAGATCAAATCGTGTCTATGATCAAGGGGATATTGTATGGCGTAAAAATTTCATACAATCAAATGCAGGGAAATACTTCTGTACAAAGTTGGCTCCAAAATTTGTCAAAGCCAGAATAGAAAAGAAAATTAGCAAGATAGTCTATGTATTAAAAGATATAGACACAAATGTTATAAATAAATATCACATCAAGGACATAATCAAATTAGATTAAAAAAAAAAAAAACATATTTTCATGTGTATGAAAAATTTGAGGTGATGAATGATACGGTGAAAGTTGATATAAAAGTGATCAGTGAAAGAATGAATTATGAAATATTGCATGAATGAAGGTATGAAACATTAATTAAACAAAGTATTACATATGAAGGTAAAGTTTTTTAAAAAAAAATTGATGGACTGATAAATTTATTAATGAAAAATAAATTTGAAATAAATTTAAATATTGGGAAAGATGTGATACATGTTTAAAAAAAAGAAAAAGTTATTTTAATGAATTGATTAATTAACTGGTGAATGTTTATTATGTATTGTTATTTGATTATTTTGAATTGTTGAATTAAGTATTTAAAAAAAAAAGTTATTTTAATGAATTGATTAATAAACTGGTGAATGTTTATTATGTATTGTTATTTGATTATTTTGAATTGTTGAATTAAGTATTTAAAAAAAAAAAAAACAAATATTTGTTTATAATATTGAATATGAAATTTGTGTTAAAAAAAAATTATATTAATTTTAGTATGAAAATAATTGGTATTGTTAAAAAAGGTATTAATGACTGAATAATGTATCAGAAACAGGTTTTTTTTTATTTTCATATTTTTGAAATTTATCCTTAAAATAAAACAAAATATGTGGCGCCGGCTGAGCATTATGATACATTATTTACTCATTGTAAAAGAAAAAAAAAAAAATTGGGAATGTTTTTTTTTTTATGAGAGGAAGGAGGTGTATTGTAACGAGATGGATTTGTTTGTTAGGTAAAATGGAACATGAGATTTGAATTTGAATGAAAAGGAAAACAAAGGAAGTCAGAAGGAGAGGAGAAGCTTGCCTGGCGGGATAGCCACAAGCCTGTGTAATTAAGAATAAAGAATATTATTGTGCTGTGGTTAATTGTGTATACATTGTGAAAGAAATAAAAGTAAACATATTAAAGTGTGTATGTTAATTATTAATTGTGTCAATCAGCAGGACAGAAGAAAAACCCTCACAAGTTATTTGAGCGTAATCCGATATGTTCATCGGTGAGCTTTGTCCATCAAATATGTTTCTGAACCTCTAGTATAAAACCTTCTGTAAAAAAAATACATGGAAACGAAAACATCACATCTAGTGAGCGTTTTAGTTTTGTTCTTATATAGTTAAACGCAATGGTTGAGTTGTAACGCAAAATTTCATACTGTTTCTATTATGTAATGTGTCTTGAAAGTAATGGATATTTTGTGAATGAACATAGAACGCGGTAGTCACTTTGAACTTAAAGTATACCACACTTTTTACGTTAAAACTCAAGCATAGCGTTTATTAAAAAGTGTTTTGAAGCTTAAACTATCAATAGAAGCGCTGTTTCACTTTTAATACATTTATCAAAAATGCTTTGATTCAGTGTGATCGTGGTTTTACACTAGAGTTTTGATGGGTAGTTCACTTTTCATTATTTCCTAAATTGTGTTTTGGCGTATTGCTTTCAGTAATTTATTTCTGTCATTCAAAATTGTTGTTATTTTTATAATAATACACATTGCAATATGTAATTTTGTTCTTATCTTTCCACTTTACAAAAAGGAATTTTAGTTGGAATAGTTGTTGATTCTATATTTCTATTCATTATTAGAATTATAAAAAATATATTTGTGAAGCGACATGCAACTCAACAACCTATTTTTCCCGGACAGAAAAAGGTATTAACATAATCAATTAAAAATGAATTATTCATTATACCGGGGTGTCACTGGCAAAAGTGAACCAATTTTTTACATCACGGAAGGTCAGCCTCATACATAACTGTTGGTAAAGGAACGCTTTTAAGTATTAAAAACAAATCTGCAATCACAAATAAAATTGAATGCGCGCAAACTAACTCGTCTCGGCATTCGATTCATCGTTAATTAAAACGATTTAACTTTCTTAATTAAATTGTACTCGGGCCGTCTTCGATTATTGCACACGTCATCGATCAATCAGGAATGTTGCGATTATCGAGTCACCTCCCTGTGAAAGGTTGGCACCGTGGACGTAAAAGAGATCCATGGGTTCCTCGACAAATTGGCCACAGACAACTCGGCCACAGATAGCTCGTCCATAGACACATCGGTCATGGACAATACGGTTACACGATAGCTTGTTCACACGACTTTTCGGTCAACGATATTTCCGTCACATATAATTTATGGCCCACTGACAGCTTCATCTCAAAAAATATCTACAATTATGCAGGTTGTTGCAGGACTTATGCCCATTTGAGAATTGGGTTTTTATATTGTAGGTCCACATGCGGCATATGTGAGCTCACAATTATGCGTGTCTGCTTGTGGGAATGCATTTAATATGAATCTCAAATGATACATATCCTTGCAGCTTAGATTTAGATTTAGATGTAAAACAACAGAAAATACTAACGTTTTTTTGGGTGTCATGTAAAATTGGTCAATGATAACTCGTCCTCAGACAGCTCTTCTACGGATGAATCGGTCACATGGCAGTTCGTCTACACGAATTTTTGCTCAACGACATTATGGTCACATGAAATAAAAGACCACAAAAAGTCCCATAATATAATTGAAAAAAATCTCTCCAATATACCTTTATAATTCGAGTACTTTTGATTAATTTTAGTTTTCTGTGATGCTGCTGTCTGTGGAGCATATACTGTAGGTAACCGAATCGCTTTTGACAAAAAAAATAATGTGGATGAACTGTCGTGTGACCGAATTGTCCGTGACTAATGTGTTATATGTAGCCAAGTTGTCTGTGACCGATAATTCATGGAGTTGAATGGTCGATGCCGTGTGACCGATTTTTCAATTGACGAGCTGTCTGTGGGCGGGTTATCTTTGACCGATTTGGTGACGTGAGATCCATGGACAGAAAAAGGTCTATCGACAGAGAAGAGGTCCATGACACCTTGATGACAGAAGCAATAAGAGCAAATATCTGATGAATGAATGACCATTAATTAAGAAGTAAGCGTCAGTGAATCGGAGTGTTTGACGCTAACAGCGATGCATGATTTGAAACATTGAAGAGTGAAAAGTGATAAACGAAGATGTATTGATTTAATTAACAGTAAGTACAATTGAAATTTGATGAATGAAAAAATAGAAAAGGAACTTAATTCAAGAACGATAAAATGTTTGAAGTATATGTATTACTAAACATCCGGAAATTTTGTATTTTTTTTTGTATGAAACATACCTTAGACGCTGAAAGATTTGTCGTCGCTAATTTGCGTTGATTATAATCAACGCCAATTCTCAAACATAAGCTCTAAGCTGTATTAGACTTTGGGTGACCTGTTGATAGAAGAACAAACATTTATTTTTGATTTATAATTTTTTGAATGAATTCAAACAAAACACTGTTTATTTTCACAATAAAATTTATTTAAAAAGATTAAAATCTTTAAAACAAATTACAAACGTTTTCGACCTAGTAGGTCATCATCAGGTATGATTACAGTACAAATTTATTTTACAATTTACATTTTACAAACATTTTACATTTTACAAATTTATACAGTACAATTTTATTTATTTATTTTTGATTTACAAAAAATGTATAAAAAAATTACTCTGCATGTCTGGTTAAACGCCTCATATTATTTTGACTTGGACTAAATTTTCAGGAAATGTAAAAACTACTCTCCAAAGAGGTCGTGCAAGCTTTGAGAGATTTTAGAATACAAACAACAACGAAAATTTGTCATTTTGTTCCCAAGGCTGCCTTCATTGCTTGTGGAAAACAAATCAAAAAGAGCAGTGCAAAACGCAGGGCGCTTTTAGCTTAATTTACATATTTTTGAAAAAAATATATCCGTTTGTAAAATAATCAAATTCTGAAGGATGTAATATACATAGTTCAATTTCATTGTAGTACAAGACCGGTCCATAGTCTAGTGGTAACGCTTCGGACTCGTAAATGGAAGGCTGTGGGTTCGAATCCCGGCGGAGCACAAAAAAAATACCATATATTTTCAAATATGCTCTTCGCTAAGTTGAAAATTTCTTATACCTTTTTCAAAGATCCATCCAGCCTTACATCAACAGAGTCTTGCTTGAGTATTGGCGCTTTCTAAAGCGACGACCTTACATGCAGAGGGCTCTTGAGGAGTGATTTACACAAAAACAGCGCTCACCAAATAAATCATCCTAATATTATAATTATTAAAACATATTTCCTTACTTCACTCTTCAGGTATGTTTCGATAAGTAAGTACTTGGAATGCCAGTTGCCAGCTTCGAAGATGTCTTTTTCCCATTGCAAGATAAACGAGAAAGGCATGAATGCAAATTTTAACCCCTTAATTAATAAAGATTGCAATATGCGTACGGAGTAATGCGAAGGCTAACCGAATTATGCGAGCGCCGTACCATAAAAACTTAATCTATCCAGTTTCTTTATTAATCCACTTGCGACGGACAAACTGTGTTAGGCCTTTTACAGATGAGGAAAGTATGCAAGATGTTCACACGATGGACCGATCAAGTGAGGACAGTAGCAGACACCTCGGAGGTTGGAGTGCTGCGGGCAGCAAAATCAAGAGAGCAATGTGGAATAAGATGAAGAAGGGAGAAACATACTTTATTGTCATAAAAATATGTATCAATTATATTATTGAATAAGAGTTTTAGGCTTACACGGCCGGCTGATGATGCTGGAGTGATGTTTTCCGGGATCTGTTGCCGTGGTCTGTGGGAGTTGGAGCTTCGGGACGTTTCGCCCATTTCTGAAGAAGCCTATCGTAGAAATGGGTGAAACGTCCGGAAGCTCCAGCTCCCACAGACCATGGCAACAGATCCCGGAAAACATCACTCCAGCAATTATATTATTCACGAATTAGAATAAGCTACTGCGTGTATATAATATGTATGTAATCATGGAGCTCAAATAAAATCCATGTATGTAATCGTATACTGAGAACTAACATAACATATTGTTACGAACGTAAGAGTTCGTGGGGACGTGAGCCTGAACACGTAACTTGCTCGTGTGTGTGTCTTCCTCTAGTATAATCCATTATGGGGGTGTGTCGAACAATCCTAGTGGAAGTATCTACCATGTTTAGAATCATCTGCGGCACATATATCTAATCTAATCTAAGTTGCAAAGATATGTTACATTGGAGATTCACATTACATGCATTTTCACAACCAGACACGTACAAGTTCGCGCTTGCACAGCGCTTGCACATGCCGCATGTGAACCTACAACATAAAAACCAAATCTCAAATGGACATCCATCCTACAACTCTTGCCGTCTAATAATATTAATAGACAGAGTCGCTTAAATAATTGTAACGCGGATACCACTGTAAGCAGAGCGTGAAAAGTGTACAGTATATTGTGAACGATTTTGTGAAATAAATCAAAATCGCAATTTAATAAAAAAAACTCCCCAAGTAAAATCATAACAAGACATTCATCCACTGTCTTATTGTTTACAGTCTTGGTCTGAACTCTGCATTCTTGCAAGCCAGTCTGTCTGAACTTTCCTCGACCCCTCGCCATCTACAAATGACTCCATAAACTTTTAATGACACTTAAACGTCAAATATATTTTTATTTTAAGTATTATGTACATCGCATTTGGAAATGGTAACGAGAGTCTGTTCCGAAGTATTTTACTTTTAACTTCAACTCAACCGTTGCGTTTTACTAAAAATGCATGACAGCTTAAACGCGACACTGGTAGCG
Source organism: Agapetus fuscipes (assembly GCA_951799405.1). Taxonomy (NCBI): domain Eukaryota; kingdom Metazoa; phylum Arthropoda; class Insecta; order Trichoptera; family Glossosomatidae; genus Agapetus; species Agapetus fuscipes. The sequence goes on along the minus strand of OX637353.1, from coordinate 9,393,836 downwards.
CTGATAGTGTTTTCATATTTTTTTTATAAACGCCATGCTTGAGTTATAACTGAATGTTTTGTACTTGAAGTGCTGGTTAAGGATCTACTAAGAAAATTGGTGTGTGGTCCAACGCAGTTATGAGCAATCTTCGGCACGCGTTCTGTAGAAATTATATTGCCTTCAACAATGTAGGCAATGTCTGAATACTTGTACTTCTCATAATAATTTAAAAAAATTCTGAACGTATCTTGTTTACATGCAAAAGAAGAAAAAAACAGTTTTGTTTAAAAGGTTAAGATGGGAATTTACCATAGTAAAAATGGACAAAGACAATGTAACCCAACGTATGTTTTATGAAGTAGGTATAGCTGTTTCGAGCTTCTATTATCGTTTGCTATCGTTTTTCTGTACTTCAAAAGCGCACTTTAAAAAAAATTCTGCACTTACTGGTATATTTTGCTGTTAATTCAATAATATTATTTTAACATTTTTAACTTTGTCAAAGAAGAAAATGGATTTTCTCATTTTTGGAAAAATCTTAAATTACCGTATTTATTTAACATTATTAAAATTAATAAACCTACCAAATAAGGTGCATTTCAAATCCGTTATTAAAATAAGACAAACTTATCATTTTCTGCAACTTAGATATAAAATATATAACTTGAGTTTGTAGAAACTAGTGCATAGGTTCACCGTCACTTAAATAAGTAAATATAAACTTAAATAAAATTATACATAAAACATAGAATTAAGGACAACGATGACTCGAAAAATGTCACTCGAGTGAAATGAAAGAGAGCAAATAAAAATTATATTAAATACAAAACTACTCATTAAATAATTAATAATAACGATGTTGCAATGCAGTGCTTTATTTTTACCATTGAGTTAAAGAAAAGTACAGGATATTTCAAGAATATTAATTGATTAGTCGCAAAGATTATGACGTCAATTTAATCCGTATAAATATTGAGCTTCCTTTCAGTTCCACTTCTGATGTCTCCAGGCCACCGAGTACATGGGCAGTCTATCCCGTTTACTGCCACACACAAGATATTCCATCTTATAGCTCTAAGCATCGTGTTGAGGACAAGATATGCCATTTTGTATGAATGTATAATTTGTATGCTGTGCAATTTTTTTATTTTGACTTTATATTTCAAAGCACCGGTCGATAGCCCAGTTGGAAGAATGCTCGTATTTCATGACGACAGCTCGGATTAGAATCCCACCGAGGGTGTAAGAAATGATTTCCCGTTTCGGTGTTTGTTTTAAACCCAAAATAAAATACTGGCAAGGCTTATTCAGCCTTCAGAAGAAATGAGTATCAGCCCCCTTGGGAGCTGAGAAACCTCCACTTCACCGAAGTAGTTGGCGTCAGGCCGGCCCCCTTACCTGCAAAAAAATAGGTTCCACCGTCCACTTGCGAATTAAATAAGTTCACGCGTTGAAATCTATGGGTATTTTTAATTTAAGTGATGAACCAATTTGATCCATCATTGTTGATTTCAGATCCTTAATATTCAGTTGTATCTACTTTCAAGCATTGTATTTCAAGCCGAGGTAGACCATATTTTTTCATCAGCGGCAGACATAGGGTTAAAGTGTTCCAGCTCTCAGTAAGTACAAGAGGATTAAAATGATTTAAAACCCAAGTCACATTTCCGTCTTATAATATGTCGAAAGCATTTTATAAAAATTCCCACATCCTCGCGAATGTTTTCTTTTTTTCGATTGCAAAAATATTTATAATTAGTTGGTTCTTAATTAAATAATTTCATTATCGGCAGGATGACATGTTTGAAGTGCGGATTTGATAAAGAACCGCCAGAGTGGAAAAGTTTTAATTTCATTGATGAAATGGGAACATAAGACGGGGCGAGATTTTTGTATTCCTTTTGCGTCCATATTAATTTTGACCCTTGGCGCGTGTAGAGGTATTCATCAAGATCTTTTTTATTTGTGCCTTGCATAATGAAAAATATTATTGAATTCTTTGTCTTTTAAAAATGTGTTAAACTGTTAAAATTGTTATGTCGGGTTCACTTTTAATAAAATTGCGGTCATGTTTATTTCACAGTATTTTTTTTTACAAGAGATTACAAAATATAGTTCGCTCTGCAACTTCTGTCTTTGTTAGTTTCACGGCTAGAGCGTTAATCGATCACTGTTTGCTTTACATTACTGCAGCCTATTTATATGTGACCAAAGCTTAATCTCGCATGTTCCTGCATTGACTAGGCGCCTCTAGAATATATATTTCTAGAGAGTACCAGAAGTATCAACGGTTCAAATTGACCAACACTCATTTCTATACACAAACATACACAGCAAGTAAACACGCCTAGCTTCACAACCACAAAACACGCAGGCATGTACCTATGCATTTGTAACAATATAAATAAATGGAATTACAAGGAGATTGAGAAAGTAGCTTGTAACCAAAAATATTTGTTTTCACTTTTTTTATTCTTCCGTAGCCTTTATATTTTTTTATGAAGGTATGATCTTGAACAGATGGCAGAGATCTAGGATTTTTTAGAAAATAACATGAAAATGTTATATGACAAATAATTTCATTGTCTTTGTTTACATGTATTTATCATTTCACAAAAAAGAATCAGATTGGAGCATATGTTTCCATACGATTCATTAAGAATATCATTGGTGAGACTTCTCATGTTCGAATCTCGCAATTATAAAGATTAACGTTTAAACTCAACCACAGCGTTCAACAAAAAAAGTAAAAAAACTGCAATAGCACTTCAAGTGAGCATTTTTATTTCCATATTTTTCATCGTTGAGTTTGGACGTAAAGTTTTATACTTGGGGTGGAGCTCCTTTGATCTTGATTTGCCAATCAGTTCACCGTCACTCAATTTAAATATGATAGGATTTCCAGACAAATGGCGAGCTTTGATAGACTGATGGCTTCCTTGCCGAAGACTTAATGGACGCTGGCACGCACCGACTTCTGAAGCAGCTAACGAAGGTGGTTAAAGGTCTCAATACGGCGGACGCAATATAGCAATGTCACGGTGAAATCTAGCGAACTGTTTATGAGTTTATGACATTTAAACTGTAATTTTTCAAGGCAATGTGTGAGCTTAACATGCTATTTGATTGATTAGTTTATTGGTTTGTTTTCGTTAACATTGATAAGGCAATGAAACAGTATTTACCTAATACGATATTGTTACGATTTACGGGTTCAATTTAATAAAAACCTCACTTTATTTTTTTCGCACAATTTATTTTAAGATTCCGTTTACATTTGGTTCTATTACAGAGTGGCTTTTTAACTGTTCAGTTCGATGGCTCTAATACAAGTCTACGTTACAGATAGCTTTAACCCTTTATATAGTAATTATGACATAAGGAGGGTTGTCGAAAAATCGGGAACTGGAACATTCGTGACTTTGCCAAAGTATTCTACCGTATTTAGAAAATTCGAGCGAATGCTCACACCATCGAACAAATATGTACCTACAAGTATAATTATTTAAACACTTAAATCTAGAGGTACAGACACACTCAGACTGTAGTAAAAACACACATTTGTTACAATATATAGATTTGATATAGAAGACATATTGCATTCTTGGGGAAAAGGAAACCCCGTCTTTAAGTGAAGTAGCTGCAGTAAGTCGGTCTTCTTTTTTATGAAAATAAATAGGTTCAACACGCCTCATGCGACCGCTTTGGACTTTAACACTGGTCAACGCTTTTAAGTCATGTATTCGAAAGGTTGTAGGTTTGATCCCAACGGAGCACAAAAATCATGAAGGTACCTAAATATCAAATAACTATGATCTTTGTGGGGCTTAAAAATTTATTTGCCTTTACCAAAGATCAAACACCGCAGTCGTTTTCTACAGCAACGGCCAAGACCTTTCAGAAGAAGGCAAGACTCTTGAGGTATGATTCACGCAGCATCAACGCTCATCAAATAAATCATTTAAATATAATAGGAATAAATATTCCATAAGATAAGAAGATGCAGTTAGTTGAACATCAATCTACTGATTTTCGGTACAACAAGCTGTTTTGTTATTTTAAGATAATAAAATACTAACATTATTTATTCAAAATACATATCTGTGACGTCAGTGAGTGATGGCCGAGGGTGAGCCGAGGGTGAGCCGAGGGTGAGCCAAAGGGTAAGCCAAAGGACTGCGAAAGTAAATATTCCAGGTACATGCTGGAAGTACCTCTGAATCTGTACATAACAAAGAATTAAAAAAAGATGAGAGAAAATGAGAACCAAATAAAAAAAACACAACTTAGACATCCTTAAGGTTACATTGTTTTAAGCAGCATCAGGGAAGTTAGCGTGAATGGGTGCAATTATCATCAAAAGGGCCATATTTTTTTTCTGAGGGGCCAAAAGGTTCAGCGTGGTTATGTAAGAGCGAGGCAGCTACCGGGTCTTCACCGAGGCGGCCGCGAAAATGCAAATTCTGGCAATAAAAAATGGCCTCATGGCAATAATTACGCTGGGTATTGAGAAGATGCCTTATTGCCTGGTCGTTTAGGAGTATTAAATCGTCATTTACAGGCCGATAGCTCTTCCTGTCATTTATAAACGCGATCATAATCGCGGCTTAAGTGATTCCGAGTATTAACTCGTCCCCTCAGTGCTTGTTTGGCTTATCTACCATTTGATTCAAAGATGATCTTTCAATGAAATTGTCTTACATTTGTACGTACTTATCACAATTTACACAATCTGATCTAAACAAAAAACACGATAATATGAGAGTCGTTTGAAATATTTTAAAAATCAATTTCCACTTTTCGTAAGACACATTCGTCCAGTACACAAACATTGCTCATGTGAAATCACCTCTGATGGATATAAGACAAACAAGCACTAAGGAACGAACTGTAGTAAGACGCAAAGTAATAATGCAAAAAAACTAGTATAAATCTAACCTGCTTATATAAAATCAAGTGCGATCATTTTTTTATTGTTTTTCATCGCGGTACTGTACTGTATCCTGCCGCCGCGCCGTTGCACTAGGGGTGGCTGGTACCTCCGAAGATGCATCTCTACTTTTTTCAATCCTTTATATCTTTTTTATCTCTTCAGCATTCGTCACTTTCCTTTTATATAATCTTCTCTTATTCTTACTCTGCAGGCTCCATTCTTATGCAATCACATCTATTTGGTCTACTTATTTCTTCCTCGGTCTTCCCTTCCCACCAGTAATGAAATTTTCTCACTACAAAAATCACGCCAAAACAACAAGAAACTAAAATGAAACGATTTTACCCGAAAGAGTATCAGAAGCTCAATTGCTTTGCAAGTTTTTTAAGATTCAATACATGCAATAAAGCTTTCTTCAAATTCAGGTGAAAACAAAATGACAATGAGAAAAAATGAATATATGTTTCTTTGGACACAATGAAAAGCCGTTTTCCAATACACTTACAGTTTTTTTTATTATAGTTCTATCTATACTTAAATATTTTCATTACTTATCAGGTTTGTATTCCTTGACTTATGGGTTGGTATAAGGCTGACCACCCATACTGTAAAAAATGCTTCACTTTTCCAATGTCACCCCTTTTTCAGGGAAGGTCGGCAATAGTTGCACGGCATATTTCATTTGAGATTGGGTTTTATATTGTTGGTTTACATGCGGCATGTTTAAACACGAACTTAAGCGTCTCTGCTTGTGAGAATACGTTTAATATACATCCATTTTTTTTACTTAAGTTAAAAAGCTGCATCCTATGTAAATCTTCTGTAGAACACTTTTCATGAATATTTTATTATTATTATTATTAAAATGTAACATATCTTTGCAACTTAGATTATAGATTATAGGTACCTAAAGTAAAATTGTATGTAAAATTTAATAAAGAAAATATTGGAAGAATGTGATGAGATGGTTTGGACATGTGGAAAGAATGAATGATGATAGACTGACAAAGTATGTATACAAAGAAAGTGTGAAAGGAAAAAGAGGGAAGGGACGACCGAGAAAAGTATGGAGTGATCAGATTGAGGAGATTGTGAAAGAATGGGATATACAAAGTGAGCGTAAAAGAAGAAAATGCATGAAAAAGGTGATGGATATGAATGAATTGAAGGAGGTATGTAAGGATAGGAAAAAATGGAGGCACCTCTGCAGAGGCTCTGGCCACCCCTAGCGGAATGGCGACAGAGTTACAGTTACAGTTACAGGTTCTTGATTTAAAAAATCTGATGTTACAAAATATATTGCCACAAAAAAATCCATATTTCGTAACAGGAAAACCAAATCTGAACTGGTAATCTTGGGCAAATGCAATTAAGGTAAATTTCCATGTTGTCACTTGTTCAACAGGCGTTTCCTTGTAAATCTTGGCACTTCCGTCCATCCTCCATGTAACCTAATGCTGCGAAGAAGTTATGCTCGCATTTCTTCTGCACTACCAAGTTAACGACTTCAGTTTTAACTCTCCTAAAAATGAATGGAAAATAAAATAGCGCCTTTTTGGTTTGTGTACATTTTTGGTTAACGCTATGGTTGAGTTTAAACGTCCTTGATGTACATATCACCATCTTTATATATAATAACAAGATGGGCTAAGAAGGGCTAAGAAAGCAATCATTTGAGAATTAGGAATGCGCTAACCCACTTATTATACAAAAATCCTAATTCAGTCTATCGGTTATCTTCCAGCTGTGAAGAGTTGTGCTACCTTAATGGGGAAAAAATAAATACCAAACTAAATGTGCTTACAAAAGAAAATAAATGCTTATAAAATGTGCAATAAAAATTCACTTAATAGTTATTTATGCCACTGCCTAGTAATGATAGTCTTTGTAACACGAGTGCTAGTTTGTGCCATGAGGCGCAGCCGAATGGCACAATAGAAATCAAGAGTGTTACAAAGACTAATTACGTGCAGTGGCATACAATACTTTTTCTACGACCATGAAATAAATAAAATAGTAAATAATAGTCATTATACTGTACTCGTCCATTTGAAGTAATTAAAGCCCCACCTTTGTCAAACCGTGTAATTTATCATTCCCCTCGATTATCTAATCTAATCTGTAAAGATATATTACATTTGGGATTCATTTTAAATTTATGCCCACAAGCAGACACATATAAGGTTGCGCTTATACATGCCGCATATAAGGTTTAACATTCAAACCCAAAACTCAAATAAACATAAGCCCTGCAACCACTGAAGCAGGGGTGTCATTGGCAAAGAGAACTTAGTTTTTACAGCATAGATGGTCAACCTCATACCGACCTATTAGCCAAGTAACTGTTTAAGTTTGTTTTTTTTTGCGGTGAAAATATCTTGCATTATTTTCCTTTCAAGCCTTCTGTTCGAAAAAAGGAAAGCTACAATTTGGAGTACTTTGATAAATAACATTGATGAATTACTACACTTTTAACAAATTTTATTTGACTCTACGCATAAAATATATTCATTTTCATTTGAACAAAGATTGAACATAGTGGGGAGGAACTATCAATAAATTGAAAATATTCATGTAATGGCTGACGTTTAAACGTGGTTGCTATGGAAACGGCCAATAATAGTTTGTTATCGGTCGCTTAGAAGGATAGCCTCATACAAGGTTGATACTCGAAATTCAAAAATGGTTCCATTTCTGACAATGCGCATGCGCACATTTTCATTTCAACACCGTTATCAGTTGCGTATGTATAGTTGGAAATGTATAGCATTGTGATTGCGTTAGCCGTTTTGCAATTAGTAAATTACCAAATGGGAGTAGAAAAAAACTATTTCATATGACTACGGTCAAAAATACGGATACAATTTATTTTTCTTTTTTTTAATATTTTGCTCGCAAAAGTGACAGCCATTTTTAGAACTAGTGATGTTCTAGTATGTAGGTACTTGTTTATTCAAATATGTAACTTCTATTCTCGCGGAAATGTATAGGCACTTGTAAAAATCATCCCGTACACAATGAGGTCGGAACATTTTTGAATTAGGAATTTATCAGATATTTTCATACTTTCAACAACACTTGTAACAAATATCGTTGCAATGGTGATTTCATGGTTTCTATGGTGATATGTACGTAGATTGAAAACGAAGTGGAGACACGTTGTTTACATAGAAAATGACAAAAACATCTTCGGTATAATCGTCGTGGGCGTCAAATCGCTGTTCTTGACTAGTGTATTTTTAACAGAATACGTTGGTTTAGAATCACGTCTGGCTCATTTGGCTATAACTTCGACCCTGGTTCAACAGATGTTATTGCATACACACAGGCTTCTGCTTTCGTATGAAGACAACTGGCCAGGCAAAGTAGGTTGGTGAATTGCATTCCTCTTCACAAATATATTTTTTTTAAAAACATATGTCGTGAGCGAGATAGCACTATCAAAAATGTATGGTGTCAAAGATGGTGCATCATGTCGTTTGGAACTGAATCACATTCATAGCCACTTCATTGAAGTACTTCCTCCATGCATATCACCAGCTTTGCAAGAGACAGGATTATAGTGGTTGTGACTTTTAGCGAGTGGAACAAATCGATTACCAGCACTTTATGTTGACCAAAGAGTCGTGTCGCTTCTACCGCTCTTCAATAACCGACAAACACATACAAGTAGGATAACATCAAAATCGGCAATCTAGGATTTCTTCCAAAAATTAAATAAATATATCGAAACACCTACAATGAAATTCTGCATCTTTCCTTGTATTTATCTCGTTAGCAGTGCAATCCTAGATGGCTGTTTTTGTTTCTGTACAAGTTATATGTTTAGTATAAAACGCTTGTTAAAACAGTGTTTTACCATGTAAATGCATCGAAGAAATAAGCAAAAGTATGTAGTTGTTAACAAAAATAATGGCAAACAAATTATTTGTAATGCACCTTTAACGGATTTGTTAAAAACATAAATAGATTCTTCAAAATGGAAATATAAATATATTCTCCAAAATGGCACATTAAAATTTTCTAGAAAATATGTAACAAAATTTGGCCGGGCTGCTACGCACAATGAAACAAATATTTTGTAATTGGCTGTAAAAGTTCGTAGTCCCATATGCTTAGACAGAAACCTGCAGAGAAAAAATATCCATAATCAATGTTTTGCTCAGATCATTGTGGCAGTTCATTTTTTGAGTTTATTTTATACACAAACCGTTTTAGGAGAAGAAGTACATACCATTTTCAAGTGTAAATGTGTATAAAAAAAACTCAAAAAGTGAATTTTAACAAAATTTTATTTTATAAAAATAAACTTTCACAAAGATACGCTGAAAATCTTGTTTTTATAATCATGGTAGATTTAGGCACGCATCATTATGGAATCTTTGAAACTGTTCAACTTCTCCAGCATCTTTAACTATGACACAGATCATATCTAATAAATTGACCTGCTATAGAAGTAATCGGATTAAGATAATTCTAGTAACATGGCGTACAAGATTCAGGCTCCACAAATGGTACAACTGCTAAGTTTGTAATTTATTTAAACCTTAATATGTGTTAACTTAGCATTTACATAGGTTATTAATACTCTAGTTAAGCCTCCTGCTAACATGCATATATAATTATTATATCACACATGATAAAAGGGCTCCATTTTGTATGTGTCACACCACAAGAGCCCTCCTTAACACGAATGAAATATTTTATAAAGGTTCGCTTTCAGTGTTCTCTTAAAAATTACAATATATTATGGATCCTTCACTTCGAGTTGCAGTCAGTCCATTTCATCGGTCCCGCATTCCGAAAAACGTGATCCTCAAAATTTTTGCGTATTTGATGGCAAGGCTGCATCAAAATGAGAGCAATACTTCCCCATGACCTCAGTGTCCTCTCCTTCACACTCACCTCAAAGAGGGAAAACATGTCTGGTAGATATGACGGATACAAACCATAAAGAGCTTTGCTTACCATCAAACACAGACGGTAGACCACCCTCTCAGGAAAATGAAGCAAATGTAGTTCTTTCAACAGCGGAGTGATGTGAGAGATTTGGACAACACGAAGATCAGTCTTGCGGTCGCATTTCAAGCCTAAAGGCATCTAACTGATACAGCTATGAGTATATTCGTTGAAGTTGTATCCTCATTGACTATAATGTGTTAACAATATTCTTACGATTAATACTGAACGATTATAATAATCTTTGACGGCACTATGGAAGAGGTAATTGATACAAAATGATAACAAAACAAAATTTAGACAATAGTTAACGGTCGATCAAGAAAATGGGTTTAAAAATAGTTTATGATTACAAAAAATCCTTATTTCACAAAAAAATCAATTGATTTAAAAATACAAAAAAAAACTTAACTTTAAAAATACTTTCTCCGAAGCGTTGTCCGGTGAAAAAATAAGGTTGATTTTTCTTTTTTGAGACATTAAAATCTGAGGATGTAGGAAGCTTTAATACATAAAATCATAAATGTATCAAGTTAACGTTGCCAATATATAATAACATCACAGATTCACATTTAATGCACGTTCAGAATCAATCACTTGTAGGTTCGCGCTTACACAAGCTGGTTAATGTACTTGCAAAGGAAAACCCAAACAATGAATGAAAAATAATTTTAAAAATTGATCTTAGTATCATAAGATTCCTTAAACAGTTTACATGTAAGGTTGACAAAAAGTTTTTTTTTTGTTTTGATCGGAAAGCAAGACGTATCTCTAAAATGATCGGAATTGATTGAGTTAAATTGACTACTACGACAAGGAATTCATTAGAGAGCGATCCCTTGATTTCTTTATCCGTAGAGGAAATCTTGATTCATACATCATTCTTCACGCCCTGATCTTACAAGTATGTGGCTTGTTCATAATTATATGTAGGAAGAAGAAGATAAAGAAGGTGGTTCGGTATTGAGCACAAAAAAAACAACTTCAAAAAATCAATACCTGCTTAATAATATATTTCGGGAAAATGTCCATTTGTCAAAAGTTATGAATATTTTTTTCAGTGAAGATCGTAATTTCAATTAAAAATCAATCAAAACGAATTTTCAAGAAAGAAGCTTAAGTTACTGGAAAAATGAGGTTCATTGAGTTTTAAGATTTTGTTCCAATGTCTAATAATCAATCTTTTGTCTATTGGTTGGAGCTACGGACATTAGAGCACGCAACATTATAATCAATGTGATGAAAACATTAAAATTGTGCAGAAGAAGATAAAGCTTTTTCTTTCGTTTTTTCTGTTTCATTTTTTCAACAATTCGAGATCGAGCTTACAATTTCAATAAATTTGAAATAAAAAACAATTTCATTAATTGATGAGGCATTCACTTTGTAATCTTTCATTTTTAAATATAAAAAATAATTTCTACATGGTTACATGGCCCGCCCCGTAACCATACACAAAATATTTAAAAAATTTAAGACTTAAAAAAAAACATTTTGTTAAAAATCACTTATTGGCTTATTTTATGCACAACTAGTTTTAAGAGACGCGGTACCTCCCATCTCCAGTTTTAAAATGAAATTGTTTCATTTAAACAAATTGTATTGTTATTGTAAATTTATATGAATGAATTTTCACAAAGTGACTGTCGAAAAGATAATAAAATTTCAACGATGTCATTGAACCTCCCCGGCTTAAACTGCGTGTTGAATGAAACCCACACCCAGCGACTTCTTCAGTGGTACTGCGGAGCCGGGAGAGGAGGTCGCTGGTTTATTGGAGGGGCCAAGGAGATTTATGGGCAGCTCGTGTGTCTCCGGCGACCTTCGATGTGAACAAAGATATTACCCAACAAATTAATCGCCTACATTTCAACGCTTATCCCTTCTCATCTCAATCGGGGAAATGTAAGTACAATGGATGGTCTAATGCTGAGGTTGGCTTGTGTTTATTTTATACTGACAGCGTGAATTAAAATAGATTATTGAGTCGTATAGAATACTGTAACTATATCTCTGTCGCCATTCCGCTAAAGGTGGCCAGAGCTTGTGCAGAGCTGCCTCCATTTCTTCCCATCCTCACATACCTCTTTCAATTTATTCATATTTAGCACATTTTTTATGCATTTTCTTGTTTAACGCTCACTTTTTATATCCCATTATTTCACAATCTCCTCAATCTGCACACCTTTCATGGTCGTCTCTTACCTCTTTAAGATGCCGATTTATCCAAAAATTAGATCCAAATAGTCCGGTCAATAGTTCAGTTGGAAGAGTGCTTGCATTCCATGCCGTGAGCTCGGTTTTGAATTCCACCGAAAGTGCCAGAAATGATCTCCGTTTCGATGTTTATTTCAAACTCAAAATTAAAATACCAGCAAGGTGTACTGAGCATTCACAAGAAATGAGTCGGGAGCTGGGAAACCCCCAATTCAACTGAAGTGTTTGGCTTAATGCCTGCCCTTTACCTGTAAAAGTAAAAAGGTTCCACTCACCACATTAATTAACTTTAAAATTACTTATGATGCGAAAGGTTTGATCAATTTTAAGATGAAATAGTTTTATTAAGGGCAATATGTTGCTTTCAGAACTTTGGAAAAAAACAGAAAATATTTGCTAAACGTGGATGTTTCTCAAAATATGAATTGAATGTTTGTTAGGAGCGTACATAACAGAGAAAATCGTAAAGTATTAGCTAGAATACGCATTTTCAATAAATTGTCATAAAAATAATCCCCGCAGTGTTGAAATATTTTTTTTATAATAAAACTGAAAAGGTCTTGCACAGTGCCATTTTGTGGATGGCATTTCACAGGCACGTTCCTTTTATGGTCTGTGTGCCATATATTCATCACTTGGCAACTATTAGAAACAAACAATATGAGAATTATCTTTTGAAATATTTTTGCTTAGTGTCCTGGGACAGTGGTCGCAAAACTTTAACGCCAAAGAAACAAACAAAATTAAAATAAAGTCAACACACTTCATTGATTTCAACTATCCTATTTCAGATCAACAATACAGAAGGGTCATATAATTTTTATTTATTTCATAATTTAAAAATATTATATTAGTTTACTTGATAAACAATGAAACTAAGGTACCTATTCATGAATTTAAAACATAGCAATGAGTGACAATAAGGTCGACGGTATGGTAAAGTGGATAAGGCCTTCTATAATCTATAATCTAAGTTGCAAGGATATATTCATTCAAAGCTCTCAGATGTATGCCCACAAACGAACACGTGTAGTTCGCGCTTACAAATTCTGATTGTGTACTTACAAATAAAATCCAAACCTCAAATGAACATAAGCCCTGCAACTCTTGCCGACATTCCCTGAAACAGGGGTGACATTGGTAAAGTGAACCATTTTTTACAGTATGGGTGGTCAGCCTCATACCAACCTATAAGTCAAGGAATATAATATAAGTCCTTGACACTTAAATTAGCGTTGTTTAAATAATCACAAGTTCAAGCCCCGTCAACAGATGTTATTGTCAATTATTAATTGATGATGTCATACCTACCTGTTTCTGGTCAGGTAAAAAAGGTTGGTAAATTAAATTCAACTTAACTAATTTATTTTTTAAATTAGAGTCGTGGCTGAAAGCCTGCGACAATGGTTCAACAAAAGCTCCAAGTCCCTGTTTTAAGCTGTAGCATCCAAGGTCAAAATAGCCGTGATGATCGCCGATCTTCGATAGAAGTGGCACCAAAAGAAGAAGAGTCAGGAATACACACAATCAGGAATACATGATCATGCCCTGTGAACTAATAATACTAATATGAGGATGATTTATTTGGGCTCTTTTGTGTGAATCACACGTCAAAAACCCTTTGCGAGCTTAGTCGACGCTATAGAAAGCGCCAATACTCAAGCAAAACCTAGTTACTGTAAGGCTGGATGGACCTTTGGTGACCGGTCTTTGGTAAAGGTATATGAATTTTTCAACCCAGCAAAGAGCATAATATTTGAAAATATAAATTGTAGATTTCTTGTGCTCCGCCGGCTTTTTAACCCACAATCTTTTTTTCATTTACGAGTCCGAAGCGCTAACCACTAGACTGCGGACCGTCTAACTAAGTTCACATTTTTTCTTTTATACGCGCTACGGAGCCGAAGTTTGTCGACCACTGTCCTAGGATAGTAGCCGCTTTCAAAAGGGCCTCTGTGAATGGACCAAAACGCGTGCCGAAGCTTCAAATAGGATTTATTAAAACTGCACCAAATAATATATCGGATTTCTTTGGGCACATGGCCATTTTTTTTTCCATCACAATTTCAATGTAGAGCTGACCGGAAGAACTCGAGTGGTCTTTAATGTAGGAAACAATGGACAAATATTTACAATGTGTTTTTTTTTCAGAAAATCATATTTACATTCATATTTTTTGTACATTGAAAACCTCAGATGGGTAAAAGGCTAACAATGAACTGCAACCTCCATAATATAAGAATAACATCACATTTCTATAACGTAATATCATATTTTGGTTGGTTCAAGGATCTCTTTAAAAATAATGTTCATTCAAAAACAGGTACAGAATTTATTTTTCAATTAATACGTGTCCTTTTGGTCACCTACAAAAAAAATACAGGGTCAAAAAATTTAGAACCAAGAAGGCGTAATGTTGCTTTTTAGTTTTCACAGGCCTGATGAAAACATAACGAGAATACAGTAACAATATACGCAACTAATAAGATACACACAGTGACACTTTTTGCTGCGTTCTCTCCGTAAAATTTATTTTTACAGGTTAGGAGTCCGGATTTACGCTAACTACTTCAGTTGAAGTGAGGGTTTATTTGCTCCCGAGAACGCTAGTTCTTACATTGTGTGAAGGCCGAGTAAACCTTTCCGGGTTTGAAATAAACACCGAAACGGGAAATCGTTTCTGGCACCCTTGCCCTCGGTGGGATTCGATCTCGAGCTCTCCGCATGAAGGACAAGCACTCTACCAACTGAGCTATTAACAGAGTAAAATCAAACATTTCATGATTTGATTTTGCCAAAATTATTGAATTTTGTGTACACGTCTTTTAAGTTTTCATGTGATTCAACAATGGTGAATGAATTTTATCATAAAAAATTTAATATTTTCTTTCATTAAGCAATATTTTGATATCCAGAATTTCCTGGCACATCAAGTGCTCTGGACTTCATTACGCCGCCCTCTTAACTTCTTGACGGGCCGACTTACGTAATCTTTTTACATTTTTCGGTATTTTTATGAAGCCGCCACGCGATCCCTTTTTTGTACTTACCTCGGAACGTAAGCTATAAGGCGTCATAAAAGAATCGCACGGACCTTCGTTAAAACGAAAAATATTATTCCACATTTGAGTTTAGTACCCCAAGTTTAAAAAATTACGTTAAAACTCAACTAACGCGTTTAAAAAAAGTGTACAGTAACCGTAAGGTTCATTAGAAGCGCTGTTCTACTTTCTAATACAATTCTTCTAAACGATACGGTTGAGTTTGAATTTAAAGTTTTATACTTGTCATACCTACAGGTGATTTCATTTTGCAAATGATGTCAATATTGGAGTTGAAATTTTTATTTCTATTGGATATTTGTTATGGAATAATCATAAAAACGGTAGTTACTGAAAAAAAAACCTGGCTATTGAAATAATTGTAAGGTTATTTGAATGAAGCATTCAAAAGACTACCAAAATTTGACATTGAAAAAATCAAATATATATTACGAACGTATGAGTTTATGTCTGTGCTTGTTTACGTGTGATTTTGTGTCTATGTGTTGGCACTTACTTGTATATGTGTGTATAGACGTAAGTATTTGGTAGTTGTATCTACTCGTATTTGCTCGAAGCGTCCGCTCGAGAAGCTTCTCGAATGGTCTGCTATATACGAGAATGAGCTCTAGTCATTCTTTACATACATACCCTTTAGTTCCCGATTAGTACCCGAGCTGCGAAGCCACCAGTGCAAAAGTTAAAGTGTGAACCTAATGTAGGCATATTCTAAAATAAATTGTGTAAAATAAATTCAAGCAAAGTTTTATGAAATTGAACCCAAAGTAAATCGTAACAGTATACTGCATTTTTATTTTTAGGCAGACCATCCGGGAATAAGGAAAGAGTCCATATTCAATAGGACTCATATTCCCATATTCTGCTTCGAATTGTTTCTTGGGTTTCGTGTCTATCACGCGCGTCGAGGATAAAAGTCTTCGGAATAATTTCAGTATGTCTGTTGTCGCTTTCACAGATGAATTGAGGTTTTTGCTGATATTGTTGCATATTTGAAGGGTGATAAGGTTGGACAAGGCTTTTAAGAGGCAAAATGATAAAGGAGTTCAATAGTCTGTGACCCGCAGACAAATCAACCTATCAACTCTTTCAACCATCTTTATTTCAGTCAATCTAAGCAGCTTTAATTACGAAGCTATTATTAAAAATAATTGTATTTAATGAATCACAATAATTATCAAAAGCCATAAATAAAGCAGAACAATCTTGTTGTTAACAGTCCTTCAATTATTAAGTGAAACTCAACCAAAGAGTTTACCAAAAAATATTCAGAATATAAAACAGCGCTTGTGGTGTGCGTTTTAGTATCTTTACATTTTTTGGTGTACCTACATTTAAGTTGAGTTCAAACAGATATCATACTTTGGTTTCTCAGCTTTTGTGTTTCTCATAATTTACACGCTATAATTTTGGAAAATATAAATAAAAATACACATCGCTTTCGAAACGCATAAAACATAACAATCACAAGTGTAAATCTTCCATCCACAGTAATTAGAAGACGTGATTTCACCAGCAAATTTAATGAGCCCCTTCTAATTTAATTCTTCCTGCCCCCATTCCAGTCGAGATTTCTTCCATTTATAAAGCTCTTACTTGCAACTGCAATTAAATGTCAATAAAACTTTAAAGCTTCCAGAAGTTTCGATAATTACTTAACACTGTGTTCAATTCCAATGGTTATCTTTATTGAAGAGTTGGTAGATCAGTACAGGTTCGGTTTAAGTCCAACGGGAGCCCTGGTGCGAGGAGAGACACAGGGCCTCCACCCATTTTTTTAAACCTATTTGTCCCCTTAGTGCTTGTTTACACTTGAGCAATATTTGTTACGTGTACTGGACGAATGTGCAATGTTATAATTTGTTAATTTTTTTTAAACTCACAACGTTAAATATTTGTTTATTTATTAAACGGCATTCTTCTTCTTCTTCTTTTTGTGCCACTTCTACCGAAGATCAGCGATCATCATGGCTATTTTGACTTTTTAGATGCTGCGGCTCAAACCAGGGACTTGGTGCTTCTGCCGAACCACTGTCGCAGGTTTTTCAGCCACAATGTCCTTCGGCGTCCCTCACATCTTCTCCTCTCAACCTTACCCTGTATGGTTAGATGAAGGAGACAAAGTACATAAGCTTTCTCTGCTTAATGGTTGGCAGAAGCTTCTTAGTAGTGCGCATTTGTTGGAGGACTTCTTCATTGGCGACTCGATCACGCCAAGAGATCCGAAGCATTTTTCGGTATAGACACATCTCGAACGCTTCAATTCATCTCTCCAGTGCCTGCGTGAGTGTCCATCCATCAATCGGCATTATCCTGTTGCAAAATATATACGTTTTAAAAAAACCACTGAAGTACAACAAATATGCAATTAAAAAAATAATACAAATAATAATATTTTTTTACTACTTTTTTCAAGATTTTCTGAGCATCTTTGGACGCAAGGGTCCTGGTGCAGTCACATCGCATGAACTGGCCTTAATCCAGGCCTGTGTCTGTACCCTAACGTTAAAAATCTTCACTTTACTTTACCGAAGCATTTAGCCTTAAACTTAAGCAGCGGCTCTAGTGAACGTTTTAGTTTAAATAGATTATTTGGTGTGTACTTTGGGTGCTGAACTCTTCAAGAGATTTTTTTTATTACTTGACATGATTTTTTAATTGTTTTTTTCGATTCATAAACACCAATCTTTGGTAATAAAATCATCTAGATGCGAGGTCGCCCGGGCCACCGTGGTTTGGCCGAGATTAAAAAATTACCGGACCCCTAAATAACATTTGTTATATTTTATGTTTTGATAGACGCTGCTTTTTTGTCAGCTGATTGCTGACATAAATTCGAAGAAATATTACTTGCCTTAGAAAGTGGCGCCGAAAAAGATCAGCAATAAAATACGATCATTAATTATTAAAGAATTTGTAATGAGTGCAGTATATTTACGAATCACCGATCGATAGCTCAGTACCCTTAGTACGAGTTGCAAAACTTGAGAAAAGTAAAGTTTACGGAAAATATTAAAGCGTGATTTCTCCCAAAATCTGCCGTTTCGCAGAGCCAGCGTTTTTATGTAAAACAACTAAATTTTCAAGATGAATTTATCGAAATTAACAAAAAAAAATTTTAGTGTTATGTATACTGAAGAAAATGCTAATTTGAAAAAAAGGTGTTCGCCATAAAAGGCTTTAAAAAAACTAAAGATCTTACAAGGGTTGTAAAAATATAAAAAAAAAACGTTTTTGAAGTACCCTCTGGATAACTGTATTTAAAATTATACATGCATGAGAGCACTTGTGTCCTAATGAAGACATAATAACCTTCGTATTTGTAACACCTTACCGTCCGAATAAAGGACAATTCGTACAGTGGGCATTTGTCTGTTCGGTTACAAAACTAAGTTGATTAGACACGGCTAATGGATTTGCTATTGAGTCCACTCAAGCCACAAGCGGAAGGTGCCGAGATGTATCAAGACGTTCCTTTACAAAAATGCCGCCTTTACATTGTCAGATGAGCGCCGCACAGCGTATTCTGCAACTCAATCCGATCTCGAATCGTCACACATACTTATGTAGAATCAGTTGCACACAGATGATCACAACTATGAGAAGATACGATAAGTTTCATATTTTTAAGATTTACGGGTTCAAATTAATAAAAATATGTACCTTTTATTTATTTTACACATTTTATTTGATGAATCCGTTCACATTTGGTTCGATTAGATGTGGTTTTTTAACTGTTTAGTTCAACGGCTCTGATACAAGTCTTTCTTCAAAGTATTTTGATATCTATTTATAGGTGTCTAAGGATTATATTGGCACACGCGAGACTACGCTAGAATGTTCTTACTTTGAAGGTTCGAGCGAATGCTCACAACATGGAACGAATTCAAGTATAATTATTTAAACACGTATATTTAGAGATATAGACACACTCACACAAGTAAAAACACACATTTCTAATAATTTGAAATGCCAGGGACTTGGTGCTTCAGATGCGTGTATGTTTGCTCTTACACATTCTGCATGTTACATTTACAATATAAAAACCCGAATTTCCTGAAAATAATTCCTTCAACTCTTGAAAATTGGAACAGTTTTTATGGTATTGGTGGTCAGCCTCATACCAACCCTTAAGTCAAGGAACAATTCTGTTCCAAATTATTGACCTGTTCACTGCCGAGATTCATTAAATTCACAATTTTATTGTGAAAAGTAAATAGCGTCTAAATAATAAATTGTAATTTTGTAATTTTTAAAATATAAAATGATTTCTCCAATGTAAAAACACAAACTTTACTCCATGCTAATTTCGACCTCTCTGGCTAGCTATTGCGACATAAAGTCATTGAAAGGATTTTTTTTTTTTTTAATCAATGGAGAAAGTATTAAAAATTGAAATCGAACGCACAACCTTCTTATTATGAGCCCAAAGTGTAAACATCTACATTGCAGACCCTTCTAAAATTGTGTCGGCTAATTTTGTCTGTGTGGAATGCTCGCCCCTGCGCGACGGGCCGGGACTGCACTGACTTTCCGAATACACAACCCCCTCAGGTTTTTATTGTCCATTAGAATATATTTAAGTGTTTGTGACACTTGGCTAGTCTTATTAAAGGGCAGTGTACAGACTACAAAAGTGTCAACAGCAATTGAGAGCATAGAGCGGTGTTGGCCCACCCTAGACGCGTCGTGGGTGGAACCATAAATTATATTTTAGCTTTATCACACAGAAAATTCCTGATATACCGTTTTGATTCGATTGTCATGTTTTTTTTTTCAAAATTAAATTTGATTCGCTCGATTGTGGACTGTGGGAATATTATCAAATGACCTGTTTCGTAACTTTGATATTTTTAAAATGTTTATACCTACTTTAAAGACTTTTTGTTATTGAAGGCATATTTTTCAGAATTTGAAAATGTGAATTTTAGATCACTATAATGTTAATTTTACAAAAAAAGAAATAACCGCATGATATTTTCAATTCCTTGACTTATAGGTTGGTTTTAGGCTGACCACCCATACAGTAAAAAATGGTTCACTTTTTTAATTATTGTCACCCCTGTTGTGGACTGTGAGACTTGTTCCAGGGAAGGTCGGCAAAAGTTGCAAGGTGTATAATTTAAATATAATATTTTGGCTTTAGTCCCATCGTCTTACTTTATCCAACAAAGTCCTTGAGGTTTTAAAACCCTTTAATATTTCATTGTTTTCAATTGCTACAAAAATGAAAATGCTTTGATGGAAGTTCATAAATTGAATACAAATATTTCCTGCCTATCTACAAAAGTATAGATCATAAGAAGTATTAGAGACATCCCTTGACTTACAGTTTGGTTTGAAGCTGATCCCCAAGCGCCAACTTACCTGCTGTGGGAATGAATGTAATGTGAATCTTAAATGTAATTTATCTTTGCAAATTAGATAACAGATTATAATAGACTATCTTTTACTATGTATAAAACATTTTAGAGGCTTCTGCATGTACTGAATAGGAACAACTATTTTTATATTTAATCAAAAAATATTTTACCTGCATCTCACAATGCTCTTAAATACATACATACGTCAGTTCCGAAAATTTTGTGGGAAGTTATTAAAAGTGCATTATAATTCCTGCGACTGCCTGCAGTTCCATGATAGAACGACACAATGACAAAACGACACATAACATAACGACACATGACTGGACGACACATCACAGAAAAACACATGACAGAACATCACAACGAGAAAACATCAGTTAAACAAAGCATCACAGGGAAGTACATCACATGCAAAAACATCACATACTTAAAACAAAACATACCATAAACGGCACATGAAAAAACATCACATGAGTGATGTGAGATATGCATGAGTTCCATTTTCTGATGATTCTCGTGTATCACTGTTTTGTTAAGCCGTTTATGGTGTTTTCTGTTTTGTGATGTTTTGTCATGTGATGGTTTTTAATGCGCCGTTTATGGTATGTTCTGTTTTTAGTATGTGATGTTTTGTCATGTGATGTTTTATCTTTTGATGTTTTGTCATTATGATGTACTTTTCTGTGATGTTCTGTCATTGTGATGTTCTGTAATGTGTCGTTCTGTTTCTGTCGCTCTGTCATTTATTGTTATGTCATGTGTCGTTCTGTCAAATGTCGTTCTATCATGTGTCGTTCTGTCATGTGTTGTTCTGTCATGTGTCGTTCTGTTATCTGTCGTCATTTATTGTTATGTCATGTATTGTTCTGCCATGTGTCGTTCTGTCATGTGTTGTTCTGTCATGTATCAGTCTGTCATGTGTCGTTCTGTCACGTGTCGTTCTGTCACATGTCGTTCTGTAATGTGTCGTTCTGTCATGTATCGTTCTATCTTGTATAGTTCTGTCATGTGTCGTTTTGTCACTGTGCCATTCCAACCTGTCACCCCTGCCTGCACTTCTTGTATCCTCAGGTTCTTAAGAAGCAGCGGTTCTTTGTTGCCTGTGAATGGACATTCACTGAGGTTGTTTGTGTGAGCGGTCAGACAATGCAATGCGGACTATATTAAAATGCATTCATGGACCAGAGTGTGAATGATGGAGCACTGCGAATATTCGCAGCTTTTTTTGTCGTTTTGCTTGCGACGCAGATTTTTGGCAGTTTGGCATGCAAGGTTATAATTTTAACCTGGCGAGTATGACACTTGGCTGAAAAAGGCATGTCTATATAAAGATTGATCTATTTATTTTTTGTGTAATTATTAATATAATTATAATTTTTGTTGGCAATATTTAATATGATTTTAATTCGGTGATATAAGTCGGTAATAATAAGTCGGTGTTATGGCCGCGGGGATCAAGACAGGTTATTTGGAACCGGATAACGCTGGTTCGAATCCTGCGACGATAACTTCGACCCTGAAAAAATGAATAAATAAAACTATCCACACAATTGACGTAAGTGCGTCTTTATCATTCAGTATAGAGTTTTTTTAACGTTACTTCGAAATTTTTTTTATAGTATTTGTGCACAGAATAAATATTTATTTATCTCATTGTGAGACCGTGTATAAGTAGGCTTTAATAACAAAATATTATTTTTGAAAATGTGGGTAGTTCCTTGACTTATAGGTTGGTATGCGGCTGACTACCCATGTGGTAAAAATGGTTCACTTTGCCAATGTCACCCATGTTTCAGGGAAGGACGGCAGGAGTTGCAGGGTGTACCTATGTCCATTTGAGATTTAGTTTTTATGTTGTAGGTTCACATGAGGCATGTGCAAGCGCGAATTTGTACGTGTGTGGTTGTGAGAATGCATGTAGTGTAAATGCCAAATGTAACATATATTTGCAACTTAGATTAGATTAGATTAGATGGGTACGAAGATTTAGAAATTGATACGTCTAGAATCTTAAATTTAATACATTATGAAATAGTTTTAATACACTGATAAACTAGTAGAGCTTTTAAAAGCTACAAAAATAATACTCAAGCAATAAAGCTCTGATTTTCGGCATAGACTGTAGAAAGTGTAGAAGTCTTTTTTAATAGACACAGTAGCATTAATAAAATCATTTAGTAGCCAGGTCTAAAAGATAACAAAACCATTTTAACTTTTCTTATATTCATTAATTAAACCCACAAAAAAAACTTCAAATAAAGATAAATTAATGTACTGTCTACACCTCTTCCTGTGTAAGAAACTACATATCTTAGTATTTTTTTTAGAATATAATATATTTGATTCGTTGTCATTAATCTACCCTTTGATTATTTTGATGACGCAATTTAGTGATTTCCGATCTATTTAATTTCGGGTTTAAGGATTTTCGCAAGGCTTTCGTCTTCGATTTTGGAGCCGTCTCGAAGCCTTATCGAAAGCTCGGCCGAATTTAATGGTATTTCTATGTCGCTAAGGATTCTTTAGGCCTTCCAACAAAGATATCACAAGTACAAGATAAAATAATCAACGTTTGCGATTTAAGCTTTTTTTTAAATTGATAATACATCCTTTTTTCACGTTTGCCGTTAGGTGTAAGAAAATACGATAAAGGCTTTTAATTAAGACCTCCTAGTGATATCTCTATTTTTTTGGTCGTTATCTAATACAAAGAATATCATGTGACAAAAATGTATAGACGCGGAGAAAAAAAAGAGTCAAAACATTGTCAGTGTTATCAATATGTAATAAAAACATTTTTAGATATTTTAATACCATTTTTTCACAGATTTTTTTAGTTTGAATGCGAAAAAACAATAAATGTAAAAAAGAAAGTATCTACTTATCCCATAAGATTACATGTTAACTAAGGTATGAAACTTCTAATATACGTAGATTTAAAATGGAAATTTTACAATTAATATTTTAAGTCCTTGCTTGAACTAAAATTAATTTAACAATGTCGGGTTTAATAGTCTATCTATAATAGTGTTACGATTTTAGGGTTCCAAAAGTCTTTCAATTGAAAATACTGGTCTTCTTATACAGTTGTTTATTTTACACTTTTAATAAATTATTTTTACAAAGATAGTCTCGACTATTCCATTACACTTGGTTTCTGTTCACTGGTTTTGGTTCAATGTAGTTGTAAAGCTCGTAGGATACTGGCTCTGCAAGTGATTTTCACCCTTCTTATACTCTTCAAAACAGTACAATCTAGATCTATATTCGCTAGACAGTTCCAAAAAGGCGTAAAAATCATTATTTCTCGATGCTTCAAGTATTTTATTAAATTATTCCTACCCACACAATACAATACAGAATTCCTATAACTAAAACTAATACCTACTTATTTTAAATATTTATATTTCATATTTACATAACAATAGCATAGTCTATCCTGCTGATAAAAATAAGAAGAAGACATTCTTTCCTATTCTGATAAAAATATATTGAATACATATAAGTGATTCCTTGACTTATAGGTTGGTATGAGGCGCACCACCCATACTGTAAAAAATGGTTCACTTTGCCAGTGTCACCCCTGTTTCAGGGAAGGTCGGCAAAAGTGGTGGAGCTTATGTTCATTTGAGGTTTGAATTTTATTTGTAAGTACACAATCAGCATTTGTAAGCGCGAACTACACGTGTTTGTTTGTGGGCATACATCTGAGAGCTTTGAATGAATATATCCTTGCAACTTAGATTATAGATTATAGATTTAAAGTATTATGATTTCATAAAAAAAATGTTTATTTATTTCATACTCATTAACATTTTTTGAAGACGCTTGGTGAGTTGAACAGCAGTAATTTTTCTGTTTGGATACAAAAAAGATTGTGGCGCTTTTTAGTTACGTAACAAAATATTTACAAAGTGGGTGCAGGCATTTTGTTCTTGTTGAATGAAATATTTTGTAACAAGGAAATTAAAAGTGAGGAACAACCTGAAGAGACAATACGCATTATTTGCGTTAAAATAACTGTACGAGATATTATAACAAAGCTTCCTGTTGCGAGTTCATTCCCGCCTTGAAAGTTTTTGAATGGACCGCGTCCAAAGTAATTAAAATCTTAAATTACTTCCTTGAGAAAGAAAACGTCAAAATATCATCTGAAATATTGTAATATACAGAGGGCTTCCGCGAGAGATGACTTTAATTATTTTTACATACTTAACTGCAAAAAAAAGGTCTTCGGTAGGGTTTTCCTCAATGAAATCGAGCTGTGTTCAATTAAAAAAGAATCGCTAAGCTTTTTTCGCGGGTTTAAATTCACTTTTAACAATGTTCTTCCGCCGACCGACGCGGAATATTTGGAGGGGCTTTCTGATAACCGCCTGCCTGACAAAAAACAGTAATGATGTGTAATTGTAACAATAAAAAGCGTACAAAGTTTTACGAACGCCGAAGCTTCAAACAGAGTCGTGTAAAACAAAGCAGGTCTTAATAAATCCGTCAGAATTAACCCTGCTATACTCGAATTTTGAAGAGCTTTCGGCCTTTACGTACTCCAATTAAGTAAGCGAGTATTTCAATTATTTTTTTAAAGAACATATTAAAATAAAACGTTTTTTGTTCGTTACTTTGTTTCTTTTTCTTTGATGGCCGGGAAACTCGCGGAGTTCTCGTCATCATTCTTCTTATCCTTGTGGCATGTAAGGTTTTACGTGCAGCCATGGTCTGCCAGGTCCATCTCGCGGACGATCACCTCCATACGTTTCTGCGTTCCACATTCCAAGATTCTTCTATTGGAAAGGATAATAAAGAAGCGTTACGCTCAAGCTCGTGAGCTTTTAAGTACATATTTTAAAATAATTAATTGGCAATTACTTACCTATTAAAAGAGCTCTTGCAATAAAAAAAACATCTTTGTACTTAATAATAAACTTAAAGTACCACTTATAAAAAAACAGATAGTGGTTTTTAACTATTGCGTACTTAAGCGAACTGCAACCGTTTTTTTTTTGTAATCTATCGCCCCTTTATGTGAACCATTCTATTTTACTGTACAATATTTGTATGTAAAATGTAAGATTAGGAAAAAACAATTTTTCGTTATTGTATGATCAATGGCTTGTCCTATAACTCAATACATATAAACCAAAGGTCATGATTATGATCCCCAGTGGAGCCGTAAAATGAATACTGCTCTTCGTTGGGGTGAAACATTTTAGGCTACACCAAAAGACCGGTAACAAAGGTTGATCCATTCCTACGGTAAATACGTCTTACTTCTAAAATAAGCGCTGACTATCGACAAACAAGCATGTCTTGTAATGTGATTCACACAAAGTTCTCTGGAAATCTTTAATCTATAATAATTTAAGTTTCCCTCTCATAAATCTCATAAACAGACACGTGTATCTTCGCGCTTACAAATACTATATGTGTACTTACAAATTCAAACCTCAGATGAGCATAAACCCTACAACGTCTGAGACCTCCCTGATAAATAAAAACAAGGGTGACATTGGCAAAGTGAACCATTTATTACTGGATGGGTGGTCAGCCTCATACCAACCTATAAGTTAAGGAAGCAATCATCAAATTTATTATCGATTATTTTAATTTATGCACACATCTAGGTACTTGGATCACTTAAAACAAGTAAATAAAATTATTGGAAATTTCATTACCTAAGAAAATAATTAACTTACTTATTAATATTCTTAAAAAAAATCATACTCCCAGGATCTCGTACGTAAACTTCACGGATGTCGTCTCTTATTTCCAGCTTCTGCAAAACTTTGTCAAGATTAAAAAAAAAAAAAAATTAGGCTGATTTATTTGGTGAGCGCTGTTTTTGTGTGTATCACACCTCAAGAGCCCTCTGCGAGCTTGATCGTCGCTGTAGAAAGCTTCAATTCTCAAGCAAGACCCAGTTGTTTTAAGGCTGAATGGACTTTTTGTTGACCGGCTTTGGTTAAGGTTTATGAATTTTTCAACCCAGCGAAGAGCAAATTTGAAAATATAAATGGTATATGTATTTGTTGTGCTCCGCCGGGATTCGAACCCACGACCTTCCAGTTACGAGTCCGAAGTGTTACCACCTGGACTACGGACCGGTGTGTTTCTATTTAGCCAAATATTATCTGTAGATGGTGTTGGTGAAATCAGATGATGTATTATTTCATTTAAACTGAGGTCTGTATACTTGCAGGATTATTCACAACACATTAGTTTCACAGCTGATTAATAATCATTTTTGTTTTTGTATGGAAAATTCATGTTAGGTTGTATTCATGTATCCATGGCTCAACCATCAGGTTGAGCCATGGATTTGTTGTGTGTCAATAACATCTTTGGAATTTCTAGTTTATACTGGGAATTAGTTATAAATAAACTTTACATTTGATTTCATTTATGTTAAGTGCAAAAATGTTTTCATGAAATTAAGGTGTAACTTGAAGTAGAGGAATGTTTGTTGTATCACTTTTTGATAAAAAATTTTTTTCCCATTTTTCATTTCCATTTTAATAAGTCATTCAGTATCCAGTTTTCCAGTAAATATGATGTGGTAAAAGAAAATAATTGTTTTCAGATACCTACTTGATCATTTGAAAAATTTGAATTAATTTGACATATTTTTGATTTGTTTTTTTTTTGCTTAGAAAAACTTGAAAAGAAAACATGTGAGTTTTTTTCCAAATAATAATCCAATTAATATGACGAACATGAGTTTTGGTTTTTCAAGTATTCACTATACTTTTTTTTTAATTCTTGCATTAAAATAAAGAAAAAAAAACACTTGTTGATTCAGTCACATTTTATTATTATTAAATAAGTGCACTTATTATTGCTAAAAAAAACTTAAAATTATACTAACAAACTTAAAACTATTGTTTATTGGTGGTTCGAAGATCCATGATAAAGAAAAACTTATATATTACTGACTAGATAACATCAAAAAAATAAATTATAAACTATTTTGTACACAATTTGAAGCAGTCACAAATCTAAAGACAATCAAGGCACATTCGCGTTGTACGTGGAAAACATTTTTTCACACAATTTCAATTCACTAGAATGATTTCTATGTGTATAGAAGAGTTTCTTTTTATACATATTCAATATTAGTTTAAAACGTAGAAATTGAACTTAGTTAAAACTTGCAGGAAAATCTTGTTTAAGAATTCGGTGTAGATTCTGAAACAAAAGAAATAAAAAGATCAGTACATTTAATGTATTGCTTTTAAATCTAGAGAACTTATGGTGAACATCGATTCCATTGTAAAGTTTTTATTTTTTATTTTTTAGGTCTTAGTTGACAAAAGAAAACAATATTTTCTGGGATCAACTGATGTTTTCAAGTGATTTATATATCTCAAGTAAATTATATTTATTGTACGTGCCATATTTCTATCTATTGGTTTATTAGGTGGAAAAACAAATGCTCAAGTTGTGGGAGAATAACAATAAAATGAGATATTAAAGAAAATGCTAAAAAAATAAAAGCGAAAGAAACAATGACCCATTTTCAAAACTAAACTTTTTTTGTCAGAGCAATGAAAGTAAGATTTTCGAACACAAAAATGAAGAATAAGAATAAATTATATATTTTTTTACCTAGTCATTTCTGTTGCCAGTACATTATGACATTTAGGAGTTCCTCGTCCATGGGATTGATGGACTGATGAGATGTGTCATATTTCTCCGTAGGGAAGCAGGCACTCATGGCGTAATCAGAAACTCTTGAAGAAACCTCCGATGAAAACGAAGGCGCAGGAGACGCGGAGGTTTCAGAGCTCGGAGGCGTTTGATCCAATAAATATCCATGATCAAGTTTCTGCGAGACTTCAAGGGGTGTAGGACTTGAAGTGTAATAGCTGTATTCATGGTTTTCTTGATTTTCGTGTTGTTCAATGTTTGTTTCAATGTTGCCGTCGTCATTTTCGTCTAGTAGTTGTTGGAGATATCTGATGTATTCCACGACCATCTTCAATGTGTCGACTTTGCTTAGCTTCTTGCTTGCTCCTCTTCCAGCGCTGCTTGATAAAGCAGAAACAACAGCTGGAGGAAGATGCTTCCTCAAAGCTGCAAACCCATCATTGACTTGCTTCACACGGTTCCTTTCTCTTGCATTTCTTCTAATAATAGAAGCAGATTGGTGTCCAGTATAAGGACTTGGTTTGTAGTTGATTTTCTTTCGGCATCGCAGCAAATCTGAAGTGTTTCCTTGTTGGTATTGCTGGTAATTGGCTATCTTTATTGGTGCTGGTGCGATCGGAACTGTCCCACGCTTTTCCATGATATTTTTTATGTTGTGGTTATTTTGTGGGTAACCGGTCGATACAATCACACAATTGTTTTGTCCATTGATTACTTGAATCTCGTTCAACATTCTCGATGTTTAAAGTCACAAAAGTTTTTCACAATTTATTTACGTAAACTTGTTGTAAAGATTTTGTTTACACTTGTTGTGGAACTTTCACGTCCTTGTCCCGTGGCTGTTCGCGCACGACTGAACTGAATGGTGGATTGAGTTGCCGGGAAGAGATACCTGGCAGGTAAGGTTTGGCTGGGCTGATAGTAAACACACGCGTCGCGTCGGTGGTTTCAACTAGAATGAGCCCTTTGCCGCTGCTCCCTAGGTTTTGTAGGAATATTTTTTGGTTCAGGAGACCCACGAATTTTATCCACCAGCCTACTGCAAAACTGAATCAAGTCACATATTTCACTAAATTATTTTTTAAGCTATGTTTTATGTGTCTTTATAATTGAATTATCTTTTATATCACTAGACTTGTCAACAAAATAGATTATCGAATCACTTTGAATGTTTTTGTTTTTTTCTTATGTATCAAATCCTTGATGTATAAAGCACTAATAACAAAATAGTATTATTTATAGTAAACAATCTACATTTAAAAAAAAACATTGGGTAATTTAAAAATAAATATAAAGAAAATATGATTTTCTGAAAAAAAACCTTTCAACGAGTATTTTGATTGATTTCCTCAGTGAATAACAATATCTAAATCAACATGGATAACACACCATCACCATTTAAAATCTGTCTTATTATTTATCAAAAATAAAAAAAAAATATGTATGTAAAATGTATAAATCTGTAAAATTAGTGAAAATGAATGAAACTAATGTTTAATTAAATTGTTCCATTTCTGCAGTTTCTGGGTTCACGCACTGCCCGCTCATCCTTCCCCCGAGGGAGGGTGGTTATCTACCCCCCTCCCCCTCGTACCCACCTCCCCCCTGCCGCCTTCCTCCACCCTACCCTCATCGTACCCCCTCCACAGTCTCTCGCCGCTCGTGGCGGGCGCGCGACCGGCAGGTGAGACTGGGGATAACACCGGGCCACTGAAATGCCGACTTCATAGCGATTCAAGTAAAAAAAACTGATTAAATAAGAGCAAAAAAAAACATGGACTACTTACTGTTACTGTATCCTGCCGTTGTTCCACTAGGGATGACCGGTACCTCCGCAGATGCGTCTCCATTTTTCTCTGTCCTCTTTCATCTCTTCGACATTCATCACCTTATTCAAAATACATTTCCAGTAACAAAAATAAGAGAAAGCTCTCTGTATCTCAAGTCCACAATTTTTCTTCTGTGGTACTTTCAACAAAGATCGGCGATCATCGTGGTTTAAATGCTGCGGCTCTAAATAGAGATTTGGTGCTATTGACAAACCATTATCGAAGGTTTTTCAGCCATAATGTACTTTGCGTTCTTTTCTCCTAATTCTTTCCTTGTGTGATAATAATCTCATGGAAAATTTTAATGCGATATTTTATGTGGTATATTCGTAGCTCAGCTGCAAATGTAGTGCAAAATTTTACCAAGTTGTCCTCGAAAGGGTCAGTAACATTAGTAAGCCCTACATTTAAGTTAATGTGTCTGGATTCTGTAGAGATGAGATGATTTTTGTTTAAAAAATGTTAGCTCAATAAAGTCCGTTTTTTTTTTCAATTTTGATATATTTTACACAATTACTGTAACTATCACTCAAAATACTCCAGTTTCAGTTAATTAAAATTAAGAACGATTAAAATGAGAAGCCCCACCCCAAAATATTAAAAAAATATTACAATGCACTTCAACTAGTGGTAAACATAAAATGTTTAACAACGACACAAAAAATGTTTCGCTTGCGGCAATTTTTATGTATCCTTACATAGCAAAAATAGCTACTGACAATAAAAATGACGCCATCTTAAAAATCGTTAGTTAACTAATATCAAATTTACAGCGCAATTTGGTGGGTAACAAGTGATGAAAATTTAAACAAGATAGCATTTTAGTTTACTTTACTAAACTTGAGCAAAAAAGTTGAGCGCGAAATAATGCGTGTCTGCTTGTGGGAATGCATTTAATATGAATCTCAAATGATACTTATCTTTGCAACATAGATTTAGATAAGATTTAGATGTATATTATAATACATACAACAATAAATATTGTCAAAATAATAAAAATATGTACATAATTTTGAAGATACCGTCTTAAAACACACATTCCATTTATTTAACTACTTTTTAATGCAAAATATTTATTTCAAAAACATCCCATCAGAACCTACATATTATGAGTAATTTTCAGTTTAATATCTTTCACAGCTTGTTATAAGTGTTGCTTATATTCCCGCCGATCCGCCTACCGAGATAGCTTCGTCGGTTTCTCTCATAGAGGGCAGTAGTACCCAAAAACAGAATATCATATTTAGAATACACACTTTTGTATTCACAATCGACGCTATGAGAGTTACAAATATATACTGAATTGCCGTCTCTAGTCGTAACCATAAAAATAAGTCGGTTCGATTCCCACACGAGCACACAAAATTTTTACAAAAATTAAAAAAAAAAAATTAACAACAGTAACAAAGATTCATACACTAACGAGGTTGCTCCTTGAGTAAAAGGTTAGTATAATGATAACCCACTATTCTTTAACAACTTGATTCACTTTTGCCAATGCCTTCCCGGTTTCAGGGAAAGGCGGCAGGAGTTGCAAAGTTCAAGTTCATGTGAGGTATGGTTTAATTTGTATGTACACACGTAGCATGTATCAGCGCAAACTTACATGTGCCTGTTTGCAGCCATTAATTAAAAGTGAGCCTTTTAATAGTCAGTGTAATTTTGCAAATTACATATTGGATAAAGCCTCATTCGGTGTTATTTACACACATAAATTCTATGGCTCAGCCGCCACCTGAATTTTTCATACAAAAAAGCGATGATACATGAATCAGCTTCGGACGAAACATGTTGTGAATAACTCTGATTGTGAAGACCAATCTTGCAGAAAGCCTTTGGTGTGAGATTCACACAAAAACAGCATCAATCAGATATACTGGCCTCATCTTTTCTTATTTGTTAAATATAAATTCCTAGAGCTTTATTGCTGGTTTTGAAATTAAAATAATTAATACATGCATAGTACCTATTGTTTGTGAATAATCCATGATGGTATGTACAGGTCCGGAGTAAGATCACTGGGTGCCCTGGTGCGACGAACCGTTGACCCCCCAACCCCCAAAACACCCTCCCCCACCACCCTTCGCAAAAATAAATAATTTGGTACTTTAAAATAAAAATTGCTTTGTTATAATTCACATGAGTTTATTTATGGACACGACCAGTTTCGGGAGAAGCAGTACCTCCCATCTTCAGGTGTAAATAGAAACAAACTCATGTGAATTATAACAAAGCAATTTTTATTTTATTGTATTAAAATGAACTTTCACAAAGTTACTGCTAAAAATCTAGATAATATAAAATTGGTACTTGTTGTAAGCGCGAAATTATACATATCTGCTTGTGGGAATGCATTTAATATAAATCTGAAATGATATATATCTTTGCAGCTTAGATTAGATTAGGTTTAAAATTGAAACGATTACTGACGGCGTTTGTTGGTATTTTTAAGAATCCTGTTCGGAAGACTCTCCAGATTTGTAGAAATCTGGAGATCTATGAGATTTAGGTATAGAAGGGAATTTCATCTTGTCCTCTTTGTAAAATGAAATTTTGAAATTGTTTCCCATACAATTCGCCAAGTATACAAGTACTACAAGTCGCCAGAGGCATCTTTGGTCCTGGAAAAATAAAATGTTTTGAGGGCCCCTAAGACACGGGAGCCCTGGTATGGTCACACCGCTTGAATAGCCCTTAATCCGGACCTGGGTATGTATCGGGTATAAATCTTTTCGCCCTTTGGTCCGGCTTGAATACAAATTTATACCCATCAAACATTAAAAATACGTTCGTGATGCCTAATGTAAATTTAGTTGGAAACATTTCAAGATCCGTGTACGACACACTCTGTTTTATCGGAAAATAAAGAAAAATAAGATACATGAAAAAAACGAGTTTTTCAGAATACATTATCAGATATAATTTATTAATTTATTACTTGTTTCTTTTTTCAATTCATTGAAGTAAATATTTTTTTCATTAAGTAGTAAATTCATATTGAGAAATCAAAGACAAAAAAAACACTTAAATTAATATTTTGTATAGAAAATAATTTTTAAATTTATGTTTCTCTAACAAGTTTTTTTCAAAAAAGTTCAAATATTTCAGCGCTTTTTCTATCCACTGAAATTCTGATGCTGTAATATTTTTCCATAAACTAACTATAAAATATTTAAAAAAAACAAATCTAGTATCTACTTTTCTCAATCTTTCTTTTTTTCAATCCCTTCGGTAACCTTACTCCTTTTAGGACAAAAACTCATCCAATTGTTTAATACTAAAAACTTTCAGTTTTCATTCCAATTGGATAAAAAAAATATGTAGCGAATTATTCGGCAATATTTATTTACAAAACAAAATGTAGTGCTTTAACATATTTTTCTTGTCATCTACATAATAAATATTGTAGTGCAGGGTTCATACCATTGACTAAAACATCTGTGGACAAGAAGTTATTTTAACGAAAATAGACATATATATCTGTCTCAACTTACTGACGAAAATTGTCATTAGTTAGAAAGAGAACAAAGAACTTCACAGTTGCATTTTCGTTTGTACACAAAACTCAACACAGCCCCAAAAAAAAATCTTGAATGTTGGTACCATTGCAAAAAATGGCTGCCGATTTGACCGGAAATAGCTAAAGTTGACAGATAACACGCTTTATAAATATTGTAATCGCCAAAATTGATGCCAGTATTTAATATTTTCAATGTGTATAATCATATTTTAATTTTATCACTCATTTCATTATAACCATTGTGATATTTAATGCGTTATATTTGTAATTGCTGCCGCCGTACATTCGGGGTACCACTGCAACGTTTGACACATGAGGAGCGCAACAGGGAAAAAGTATGTACCAATTCAGTACTTTAGTTACCGCTCCCCTATATTATAACTCCATGGTTCATGCTCATTCACGCGACCAAACTCTTGTTGTCGGATCTTATCTACGCAGTGCATACACCGCCTCTGTCGAGACAGGCCGGAGTGAGGAACGGAGGCAGGCGCCTCGACAGCCAGAGTATCAAATATCACCTTACACAGTACATTGTTCAATAGTCACAAGCCTTTTTGTGAGCAACGCTAAAACTGTAATGAAAAATCTTAAAAAAGTGTTATGCTAAAATTGAGAGAGGTACCTCCAGGATGTACCTTTAATACTTACTTCTTGCTATGTCTCATCATAATCATCACTCTAGACTGGTGTGCCCAAGCTCAGATAGAACGTAGCTTCGGGGGACTTCGGGTTGTGCCGAAAGAACACGACTGCTTCCGCAGTCCTTCTGCTGACGACGCGCCAATTTCACTTTAGCCATCACGCACCAACCCCACGGCAATGACTTTTTAATTTTTATTCATGTTATTTATAATAACGAAACAAAACATTGTTTTCTGTGTGGAGTATCTATAAACTGATTTTTTTATACCGGATAACGCTTCATATGTCAAAAAATGTTTAAATTAGGTGGTAGAAATGAAATAAAAGAGCTTTTCATATTTTTTAGAAAATATCTCATGCTTATCCAATTGATTTGTAGCAAAGTCCATGCAAACTTTTTGAAAATAAAACTTTAAGATGGTTGAAAAACCACATAAAAAGGAAGTTGATACAAATAAGTAAGGATGCAGCCACGTCGAAACGTGTAGGTACAATTTACTTTAGATTCATAGAGAAATTTCAGAAACAAAAATCAAATAATAACGTACAACTTTATGAAAACAGTAAGTTAATAAAAAAAAAAAAACAAAAAATATATAGGTTCGCTTCAGAAATCGCTTCTTAAGATTTTTGTGAAAATTTATTGTGTCTTACAACACGCTCATGTACAGTAAATGATCTTGTGAAGAAATGAGTGCTTTCCAGTACGGCAATTGGAGTTATGAATGTGTGTTTATGTGCTATCAGCATGTCGATGCTGAACTTGCAGTTGAGAAATATGAAGCTATTATAGGAGATTTATGGAAAGAGTCGCAAGGGCAATTAACTAGGACACTTCTGTGTGTGATATACCGTATTTACAAGCGAGTTTGTGAAATGAAAATTTTACTCAGACTTAAATAAATACTTTGCATATAAAATACCTGAATAGCACTTTAATTCTTATGGCACATTTCATAAACTTGTCATTGTTTTAAAAAATAATAACAAGTAATTAATTTAGTTTTTAAAATTAAAATAACACCAAATTTACTGTGTTTTGTGACCTGACTGACCACCCATACTGTAAAAAATGGTTCACTTTGCCAATGTCACCCCTGTTTCAGGGAAGATCGGCAAAAGTTGTGGGGCTTATGTTCATTTGAGGTTTGGATTTTATTTGTAAGTACACATTCAGCATTTGTAAGCGCGAACTACACTTGTTGGTTTGTGGGCTTACATCTGAGAGCTTTAAATGAATATATCCTTGCAACTTAGATTATAGATTATTATAGATTGTGAAAAAAATTAAAGGTTATTTAAAATTATATGAATGAGTTGTGTCTGTCTTTCGAAGTTTTTTGGGTTCTGATGGAATTCCTATTCCTTGACTTATAGGTTAGTATGAGGCTGACTACCCATACTGTAAAAAATGTTTCACTTAGCCAATGTCACGCCTGTTTCAGGGAAGCAGTAAAAGTTGCAGGGCTTATGTTCATTTGAGGTTTGGTTTTAATTTTGGAAGTACACATTCAGCAATTGTTGCACGTGGTTGTTTGTGAGCATGCATTTGATATGAGTTTTGAATGTTAATATATCTTTGCAACTTAGATTATAGATGGAAAATTTATTGTTGAGTGAACAGAATTTGAACGCATCAACGGTTTGTTTAATTTATTTTCTAAAATGTCATAAATCCGTAATTTCGATTTGAATTCTGCAACATCCATGAACTTGTCATCTTGATTATATTTTTCATATTATTTTATCTAAATTTACATAAAAACCCTTTTTAGAGGTTATGAACTTCACATTATGGTGAAATTATTTGTACTTTTTTTAAAAGCTTTCAAATAATAAATAATGTATGGACAGAAGAATTCAATGTAAAACTGATCTCTTTTACTGAGGCAACCCATCAACAAAATGACCGATTCAGAAACTCGAACCCGCTTTTTTTTATCCAATGATCCATGAACTACAACCAATTAACCTCTGACCACGAGTGCATTTGTCAACATTTGTCAGAAGTAACTGCGGGAGAGCCCATTCAAATGTATGAAGACCCACCGACACCCAGAGATCATGACTTACCCGTTACTAAACTTGATTTATTATGGATAAAATATTTAGTATTCTGACAATGCTGGGGCAGTAAGATTCCATCTGGATTCTTGAATAATACTATGAAAGGTTCCATCCGCGGTTTAAGAGTGATTGATGGTTGGATAGATGAGAGAAAATGAAGTATTCCTTTTTAGTAGATTTTTTATTGGGATACTCACACATTTTTTGATCGAAATATTTTCAATTTAACCATTAGGTGAAATACTTACATATCGAGGAAATATAATTATCTAAATCAGAGGTTCCCAAACTATGGTACGCGTACCACCAGTGGTACGCGACGCTTCTTGAGGTGGTACGCAAGCAGCCATGGTCATAGGACATACAAAATAAAGTCCGGAAAAGCTCACACAATTGGCGAAGAGCTGTTGTTACCTGCAGCGAAAGACATGG
Source organism: Agapetus fuscipes (assembly GCA_951799405.1). Classification (NCBI taxonomy): domain Eukaryota; kingdom Metazoa; phylum Arthropoda; class Insecta; order Trichoptera; family Glossosomatidae; genus Agapetus; species Agapetus fuscipes. Next base: position 9,357,180 of record OX637353.1, on the reverse strand, counting down.
TTACTTGTATGTTGGGTGAAACGTCAGCTAAAAAACTAGATCTGATATCACCTCTCCGATATGGAAATGGAGCTAAGCAAGGCTAAGCTCCTAATTACCACCCTCAGGAGGAATCTAGAGGACTCCTCCGCGACCTCCGCTGCCCCGTAGGCACCTTCCACCGCCGCCGCCGCGACTGCTGCCCCTTTCCGTCCCTCTAGGACGTGGAGCAAAGTTGCGGCAGGGAAGCCCGACTTCCCACCCCTGGGGCCCGCTCGCCCAGTGGTAATTGTCAGCTCCAAAGCTGACAATGACACCCCCCGCTCGTTTGAGAGGACCCTTCAGGCCCTCTCTAACGAAGTTAACCCGCAGTCTCTGGGTGTCGAGGTAGTCCGAAAGGACAAGACTCGTAATGGGGGCGTAGCCGTACGGCTGCGTACCCAGGAGCAGGCCTCCAAGTTGATCCAGGCCCTATCAAAGAGCGCTGGTCTGTCAGCCCAAGGTCCGCAACCGAGGATGCCCAGGTGCATCATCTTCGGGCTGCCCCAAACCACAACAATAGACGAGCTGTCCTCGGCAATCGCGGCCCAGACAGAGGACCACTCCACCTTGACTCGAGAAGAGATAAAGCGCCGAGTGACGCTCTCCCACAAGACAGGTCCCCGTACAGGAAACTGCCATTTTGTCGTCAACGTCCCCCCGTGCATCAGATCTGCCCTGATAAGCAGAGGCCGCCTGTTCCTAGGCTGGGATGCCCACGGTATCCGGGACTTCTGTGGAGCCACCCGCTGCCACAGATGCCAGATATTTGGCCACATCGCAAGAAATTGCAATAAGCCGAGCGTGTGCTCGAAGTGCGCTGGCCCCCATGATAGGGACCAGTGCAAGGCGGAGGCCGCCCTCCATAAGTGCGCTACGTGCACGCAGCACAAGGCCCCCGCGGGCGATCATCAGACGGGCGACGAGAATTGCCCCGCGCGACTCGCCGCGGCCCGCCGAGAGATGGCCAGAACAAATTACTAATGGCTCTCATGATAGGACAGCTGAACGCCAACAACAGCCAAGCGGCAACGGCAGAGGCCCAAGTCATCATGGAGGCCCACAAACTGGACGTGCTGCTCCTGCAGGAGCAGTACACCAGGGAGGGGGCAACCTGGGGGCTGGGGCCAGACGCCCGCACAGTGGAAACCGGACATCCCCCGAGAGCTGCGGTAGTCATAGCGAACCCTTCCGTCAAGGTACTGTTTCTCTCCCATCTTTCCACCGATTTCCAGAGCTGCATTGAGCTGCAATGGAGCTCCAGAGAGTCCTTATACATTATATCTGTCTACTTTAAATTTTCCATTCCCACTGAGGAATTTCTTCCCCCGCTAGAGCGCGCTCTCTCCTGTCTTAGGGGAAAGCCTGTGCTCATCGGCGGGGACCTTAACATTCAGTCTACCCTCTGGGCTCCGTGCGTGCCGGCTTCTCGCACCAGAGATCAAGGTCGCACCTTCCTGGAGGAGTTCATTTACACTGAACAACTGACCGTCATTAATGATCCTCTTAGCATTCCTACCTTCACGTCACACTCAGGGACCGGGGAGTCGCACATAGATGCGACACTCACAAGCCCCTCTTTTAGCCCCTTTGCCATCTCCGACTGGCAGGTTCACCCAGACGCTTCTTGTAGCGATCATAGACTCATCACATACAGGTTATCCACCCATACTTCTCTTCCCCCTATCCCCCTCTCTGGAGCTGCACTTCCTGCGCACTTTAGGGCCGGAAACGAAGTGGGATGGGAGAGCTTCAGGGCCAGCCTTGGGGAGCGCTTCGACCGCATCGCCCGTGAGGGCTGTAATGGTCCGGAAGAAGCTGCCGATAGGCTGCAGGAGGCCATCATCATGTCCGCCAATGAGTCCATTGGGCGTTGTGGCCCGCCGCGATCGAGACCCTCCGCCTGGTGGAACAACGGGCTTGCGGCCCTCCAGGGAAGGGTTAAACATGCAAGGAGGAAGCACCAGCGGGCCGTGGCAGGTACCTACTGTCCCTGTCATCTCAGTGACACCGCGCTGTCACAGATCATCCCAGCCCCTCAGGTTGTCCCCCCACTTGATACTGCCGCCGCCCGCGATGGCGCCGGCGCCGTCACCTCCTGCCCGCGCTGCGCTTCCCGCACCATCCCCGACCGGTATGGGGTTTCACCTGTGGCATTCCTTAAGAACGCCCTCCGGAGATCACTTCGAGTGTATAAGCAGGAGATGAAGAAGGAAAAGAAGGCCGCGTGGCGCGCGTTCATCACTGCTAGCACTAATCCGGACCCCTGGGGAGAGGCATACCGCATGGTAACGTCTAGCGTCACGCTGGGCGGGGTGCTTAGCGGAATCACTCTTCCTGGGGCGCGCGGCCACTCTGGCACACTCACGTCCACGTGCGAGGCCTTCCTCGACGCGCTCATCACCACGGACTGCCCGCTGATTGACAGCGAGCAAGATGCACAGATCCGTGCCGAGGCTGCGCGTCCATTGGATAGCGCAGAGTCGTCTCTACCCACCTTCAGTGAGATAGATGCGATTGTAAAATCACTTGCTCCGCGGAAAGCCCCTGGACTAGATAGAATCAATAATTCTATGGTCAAGGTGGCGTGGGCCGTAGCCCCACACGACATTAAAGCCATTTTCGCCGCGTGCATCCAGCAAGGAGTCTTCCCGCGCTGTTGGAAGGTCGGCCTCCTCAAGGTACTCCGCAAAACCACCGCGAAACCACCGACGGACCCTAAAGCATATCGCCCCATAACCCTTCTCCCAGTCCTTGGGAAGATACTCGAAAAGCTCATCGCTAATCGAGTTGAATCCCACCTCACCACTTCCGGAATGTCAATTTCCGCCCGCCAGTATGGCTTCCGGCCTGGCCTCTCTACGGAGGACGCCATCCGGTCGGCCATGGAGGCGGTCAGGGAATCGACTTCCAAGTACGTACTGGCGGTTCTCCTGGACATTTCAGGCGCTTTCGATAGCGCCTGGTGGCCCATGATCTTGGCGAAGCTCAGGCGTCGTAATATTCCGGCTAATATATACGACTGCATAGCTTCGTACTTCTCCGCGCGACGCGTTACGATGGACGCGGGCCCCACCCTTATTGAGAGGGATGTATCCAGGGGATGCCCCCAGGGCTCAGTCCTCGGGCCCCTCCTCTGGAACATCCTGTTTGATGATCTTCTCTCTCTCCCTCTCCCCCAGGGCTGCGAGGTGCGTGCTTACGCGGACGATGCGCTTCTCACTGTGGAGGCGGGATCACGTGCTGAGATGGAATCTCTATCTCAGTCAGCCCTCCGCGCCATAGCAGACTGGGGGGTTAATAATAAGCTCTCCTTTGCTCCCCACAAGACCGAAGCTATCCTCCTCAAGGGTAAGCTAGACGTCGGTAGACCCCCAAAAATAATGTTCCTAGACACACGCGTAAAATTCTCGCGGACCGTAGTATACCTGGGCGTTTCCCTGAACGCCAACTTCCCCTTCGTTGAGCACGCGAAAGCCATCACCCAGAAGGCGAATAGCGCATTCGGGAAGATGGCTCGACTATCGAACACGTCGTGGGGCCTGCGGGGTCGTGCACTCCGCATCCTCTATGACTCGGTCTTCCTCGGCACCGCCGCTTATGCGGCGTCATGCTGGGCGGACAAGTGTCGGCGTGGAAATGCACGACGCGCGGCGCTTTCCGGTCAGAGGAGTTCGTTGCTCCTCCTGACAAAAGCGTACCGATCCACCGCGACGGACTCGCTCCCGGCCCTAGCCGGGGTGCTCCCCCTCGACCTCGAGCTCCAGTACCGCGCCGCTATCGGTTCTCTCAGGCGAGGCCTCCCGGCCAAGCTTGAACATCAGGTGATCCCGCCGCCGCCGGATGGACGCCTGACGCAGCGTGTCAGGGACTCGGTTCGCGACGCTATATACGCACAGTGGCAAAGGTACTGGGACGTCACATCGTGTGACAAGGTCATCTACTCCTTTTTTCCGTCGATCAGGGAGCGCATGGCTGCGCGGTGGCTCGTCCCGGACCACTTCACCAGCCAGTTCCTCACTGGTCACGGGAAATTTGCGCACTACCTTTTAGAACGGGGCGTCATCTCTCAGGGTGGAGGGGAGTGTTTGTGCGGACCCATTGCCCAGGACGTGCGGCACGTCCTGTGGGATTGCCCTCTGCTGCACTCTCAACGAGAGCTCCTCATCGACGCAGTCCGGCCGGCCGGTTCCGGACCGGTCGGCTACGCGGACCTCGTTGCCAGTAGAGCCAACTACCTTGCATTCCGCCGCTTCTGCCAGTCCTGGCACGAGTTCGCAGCCGCGGGCTCAAGACTGGGCAGAGGTGACCATTAGCCCTCAGTCAGTCCTCGCGACACCCATACATATTGACGTATGTACACCCATAACTTACTGCGCTCAGCGCGGATGGCAACTCGTTCGATACACGTCAATGAGGGGCTCCCGTCAGGCACATTAGCTTCAGTAACCTCGACGTTCTGGGGAGGGTGGGACTTCTTAGAGTCATGCGTTAGCCCCTGATTTGAGGATCCTCTTTTTCCTTTCTTGAGTAGAGTAACTTTAGCTGATTAACTTCAACGGGAAGGCCTTCCGCCGCCAAAAAAACATTGCAAGTGAAGTATCACCAAGTGAAGCGACTCCGCATGAGTTGTATGAACTTGGTGGGTGGAGGTGGGTAAAGTGCCTGTCCAATAATACCGTGCAGCGAAAGATCGAAAGTATGGCATCAGATGTTAAAAATAAAATCATCAATCATGTCAAACATAGTGATTTCTTTTCGATACAACTCGATGAGAGTACAGATGTAACGAACTACACTCAACTTATGGTTTACGTGCGGTATATACATGAAAATAGTGCACTCAAGGAAGATTATTTATTCTGTGAGGCGTTATCAACACGAACTACTGCGGATGAAATTTTCAATAAACTGAGTGGATTCTTTGCCAAAAATGGGCTTGATCGGATGAAATGTGTTGGCTTCTGCTCTGATGGCGCTCGAGTTATGACAGGTAGATTCGGAGGTGTAGCCACAAAAGTAAAATCTGTTGCTAAAAATTGCACTTTCATGCATTGCAGTATACACAGACAAGCGCTAGCAACAAAACGTATGCCTGGACAATTTAAACATGCTCTCCAAGACGCCATCAAGGTGGTAAATTTTATGAAAGGGTGCGCTCTCATGTTGCACCGCGCCGATAGCTGTCAAATTTGCGACCCGTTTCCCCCCAACCCCTTTTGCCTCAGACCGTATGGATTTAGCCCCACAAAATATGCTCGACTTGCTATTGCCGTTTGTAGATTTTTTTTACATACGACTTTTGTGAAACTCCCATCACGCAAAAAAAAAAAAAACACAACTAAGCTACACATATAGTGTAACTTCTTGCCTGTGTTATCCCTGAAGGAGTCGCATGTGGCCATTCGGGACCTATTTATTTTTACAGGTAAGGGGGTCGGCCTTACAACAACCACTTTCAGTTGAAGTGGGGGTTTTCCAACTCCCGGGGGGGCTGGTTCTCATTTCTTGTGAAGGCTGAGTAGGTAAACCTTGAGATCGAACACTTGCTCTCGGCATGGAATGAAAGAATTCTACCATAATATATGAGCTATCGACCTTTTTACGAGCTTGATTTTTGTCGCTACAAAACGCCAATTCTCAAGCTAGACCCAGTTGCTGTAAGGCTGAATGGACGTGACCGGTCATTGGTAAAGGTTTTTGAATTTCTCAACCGAGCGAAGAGCAAATTTAAAAATATAAATGGTATATTTTTTGTGCTCCGCCGGGAATCGAACCCAAAACCTTCCCATTCAGAGTCTAAAGTGTTACCACTGAACTACGGACCGGCCACGATAGCCATTATTTTGTGTGACCCTTTACTTTACTTAGAAGAAATCAAGAAATCAAACTAATCTCTTTTTCACATTACTTAAAAACCTAATTGTTATACATATATGTAAATGACGTGTTTTTGTAAACTGAAAAAGGAATATTGTAATTCAAAACTCATTAACGAAATACAGTAGTTCTTGATTAAAAACTGCTTGAAAATACAATTGAGGATCAAATACAATGTCTGTCACAGTATGAGGCTGACCACCCGTGCTGTAAAAATGGTTCACTTTGCCAATGTCACCCTTGTTTCAGGGAAGGACGGCAAGAGTTGCAGGGTGTACGTCCATTTGAGATTTGGCTTTTATGTTGAGGCATTTGCAAGCGCGAACTTGTACGTGTCTGGTTGTGAGACTGAATGTAATGTGAAACATATCTTTGCAATTTAGATTAGATTAGATTAGACAAAAAAATTATATTTTAATTTCATAATTCTTTTTCAATTCAAAAAGAGTTTCGGGGGAAATAATAAAATCTGTGACTATACAGAGCCATTCAAATAAAAACCAGCATACCAGAAAACAAAAAAAAAACTGCAAGTGACTATAAGCTGCTATAAGCACATGAAAGTCATTATGTCAACAAACTGTAGACAAAGGTAGACAGGGTTTTCTAGGAATCAGCTTGTCGGACTTTTGTATTGTTACCTACTTTCTTTGTTGGTAATTCAAAAGACTCTACCTGAAGTCTATTATAGATGAGTCATATAGAATCAAAGGCGGCAATCTAAAAATATATTTATATATTATAGGATAGACTGGTCCGTGTTCTAGTGATTAGCGCTCCAGACAAGGGTCGTGGTTCAAATCCCGACGGAGTAAAAAATAATATAATTTATATTATTTAAAACAGACCGGTCCGTAGTCCAGTGATAACACTTCGGACTCTGAATGGAAGTTTGTGGGTTCGAATGCCAGCGGAGCACAAAAAATATAGCGTTTGGCCAAATTTTACCAAATATACAAATTTGCTCTTCGCTGGGTTGAAAAATTCGTAAACCTTTACCAATGACCGGTCACCAAAGGGCCATCCACCCTTACAGCAACTGGGTCTTGCTTGAGGATTGGCGCCTTGTGGCGACGACCAAGCTCGTAAAAAGTCCAGTCGATAGCTCAGTTAATGGTAGAATGCTTGCATTATATACGGAGAGCAAGGGTTCAGTGTTTATTTCAAGCCCAAAATACCGGCAAGGCTTACTCAGCCTTCACAAGAAATAAGAAACAATCCCCTCGGGAAATGGGAAACCTCCACTTCAACTAAAGGGGTTGGTGTGAGGCCGGCCCCCTTACCGCAACGCAACTAAGCTACACATATAGTGTAACTTCCTGCCGCGTTATCTCCGAAGGGGTCGCATGGGGCGAGTTGAACCTATTTATTTTACAGGTAAGGGGGCGGGGGGTGGAGGTTTCCCAGCTCCCGAGAGCGCTGGTACTCATTTATTGTGAAGGCTGAGTAAACCTTGCCGGTATTTTATTTTGGGGTTTGAAATAAACACCGAAACGGGAAATCATTTCTGACACCCTCGGTGGGATTCGAACCCGAGCTTTCGGCATGGAATGCAAGCACTCTACCACCTGAGCTATCGACCTGTAAAAATAAATAGGTCCCGAATTGCCACATGCGACCCCTTCGGGGATAACGCGGGCAATAAGTTACACTATATGTGTTTGCTTAATTTCGTTCTTGTTTAATACATTCGTCGTTGGGTTAAAAAAATCATATATTTTTAACAAAGAATGAGAGTCAGAGTCAGGGTGTCATTGCCATCATAATTTCCCGTTTCGGTGTTTATTTCAAACCCACCGGCATGGCTTACTCAGAGTTATGTGAACCACCCTTGAGATAGCTGGAAAACCCCCACTTCAACTGAAGTGGTTGGAATAAGTTTACTATCGCCACTTCGGTGATAACGCTGCAAGAAGTTACACTACAAATTATATAAAGCTGAGTCGTATTTTTTTAGATGAACATTGAGGAACAATTCCTTGACTTCGCGGTTTATACCTAAAGTTTGGGGGAAAAACCCTGTATGTTATGTACACGTATGTTATGTACTTACACGTATGTTTATGTTTTTCGAAAATAAATAAACAAATATTATATGCGGTATGCAATATATGGTAAGCGGCTGAACACCCATTCTGTAGAAAATGGTTCACTTTGCCAATGTCAACCCTGTTTTAGGGAAGGTCGGCAGGAGTTGCAGGGTGTATGTTCATTTGAAATACGGGTTTTCTATTGAAGGTCCACATGCGGCATGTTTAAGCGCGAACTTGTACGTGTCTGCTTGTGAGAATGCATATAATGTGAATCCCCCAATGTAACATATCCTTGCAGCTTAGATAAGGTCACTTGGTAAGCATAAGTCATAGAAAAATGACATTCAAAAATCGAGAAGCCTTTTTATCCTGGTAGGTAAAATTTGAACAAAGAACCATTGTTTAACATAATATCCTATTTCCATTGAAAGACATAATATTACAATAGTAAAATGATTTGCAAAACAATTTTTTTTTTGTCATAATCTGTATAATAATAATTATTCTTGTGATGACTGGTCCGTAGTGCAAGTGGTAACGCTTCGGACTCGTAACTGAAAGGTTGTGGGTTCGAATCCCGGCGGAGGACAAAAAATATGCCATTTATATTTTCAAATTTGCTCTTCACTGGGTTGAAAAATTTATGAACCTTTACCCATGACCGGTAACCACAGCTCCATCCAGCCTTACAGCAACTGGGTCTTGCTTGAGAATTGACACTTTGTAGCGACGACGACCAAGCTCGTAAAAAGGTCGATAGTTCAATTGGTAAAATGCTTGCATTCCATGCTGAGAGCAAGGGTTCGATCGCAAGGTTTACTCAGCCTTCACAAGAAAGGAGAACCAGCCCCCCCGGGAGCTGGAAAACCCCTACTTCAATTGAAAGTGGTTGGTGTGAGGCCGGCCCCCTTACCTGTAAAAATAAATAGGTCCCAAATCGCCACATGCGACCCTTTCGGGGATAACGCAGGCAAGAAGTTACACCATATGTGCAGCTTAGTTGTGTTTATTCTAAAGTGATGCGAAACACTCCTCAAGAGCCGAACTTGACCGTCGCTACGGAATGCACCTATTCTAAAGAAATATCCTATTACTGTGGAGCTGAAGGCTAAAAAAAAAAAAATTAGGCTGATTTATTTGATGAGCGCTGTTTTTGTGTAAATTATCTGTAAAAAATAAATTCCTTGACTTATAGGTTGGTATGAGGCTGACCCCCCATACTGTAAAAAATGGTTCACTTTGCCAATGTCACCCCTGTTTCAGGGAAGGTCGGCAAGAGTCGCAGGGCTTATGTTCATTTGAGATTGGGTTTTTATACTGTAGGTCCACATGCAGCATGTGTGAGCGCGAAATTATGCGTGTCTGCTTGTCGGAATGCATTTAATATGAATCTCAAATGATACATATATTTGCAACTTAGATTTAGATGTGCGTTTTGAATCTATTTGAGCGCACATGAATTGTGAATCTTAAATGTTAATAGTCATTTTCAGCACGACACATAATTGCTTTGATGATAAATTCCATGTTTCAAAAACATACTACAAAAATAAAGAAATTTTCCGACTTTACAGTTGTAATGCGTTCTTTTCCGTAATTTATATTTTAGATTATTATTTTTCAAAGCTCCAATCACAGCAGACGAGTGCATATGTTTTGTAATACACGTTGCCTTCAACCCATATGCTCTGCGTGTGTGAGGGAGAAGTACCGTGCGGTAGAGAGGTTGGACAAGCAAGCGGCACAGATCCCACGTCCGAGCCCCTTGAAGAACAAAGGGAAACTGATTCATTTTGAACAGAATTTTAAAGGTTTGCGAAATAAGGAAAAAACCCATGAAAAAAAATATTTCGACTATTTGTTTTGTTGTTATAGGTTTAAAAAAGACTTTATCTACATGACTAGTTTTTCATTTATTTTTTTAAAACTTTAAATGTCGGAAAAAAACGTGTACGAAAAATACAAAAAAAAAAAAATTTTTGCAATATTCAAAAGGTAAAATATGGAAAGCAAAATCAAATTTCAAAAAAACAATCTAATCATGCCTTCAACAAACTCTTTTAAATTTATTCTATCATAGAAAAAATTAAGATTTTTTTTTCGTTTTTGTAGGATATGCTTTTTAGCAAAGCTCTTTCCGCAACTAGCAAAAACAAGTCCCGATTAAGCTTTGATTTATATACGTAAATAATTTATTTGACTTTTGAAAAAAATATGATAAATAGTTTAAATGTTGATTAATCTTAGGTATATTTTTAAAATATTAATTTATGTCTTAATCATGCTCTAAAAAAATAAATGAAAACATACTTTAAAAAAAAAAATCTTGAATATGTGTGGATCGCACCCTTAACTCTCGTTTATTTTCTGAACTGTGTTCTGAAATGGGAAGTAAACATATTCAGTTGCTGCTACATACAGAGGTAAGATGGCTTTCGCGAGGAAAAATGCTGAGCAGATTATTCGAGTTACGTTGTGAGGTACAGCTATTCCTGATGGGGACCGATTTTGAATTACGCGATCGACTGACTGACGAACATTGGATTATATCATTGGCTTACTTATCAGATATTTTTAATCGCATCAACGACTTAAATCTATGTTTGCAAGGTAAAACTACAAATTGATTTTCAGTAAATGACAAAATAAAAGCATTTATCAAGAAATTTCAAATGATTAAAAGGAGTGTGTCGAATGAGAACCTGGCATCTTTTCCTAATTACGAAAATTTTGTAACTGAAAATGAACTTACAGTGAGTGAAAATGTAATCAATAACATCAAAAATCACAGCCAAATGATCGTTGAAACATTTGAAGAATACTTTAAAGAAGATTATTCAGAGTTCAGTTGGATAAGGAACCCATTCGTTTCGGATCTGGATAATGTTCGTGCAAATTTAAATGTAAGTGAAAAGGAATCTCTGATAGAACTATCTTGCAATGGAGGCTTGCAAACGGAATTCAACAATCTGGAGTTGTGTGAATTTTTGCTAAAAGTAAAAAATGAATATCCATCGCTGTCAGGAAAAGCATTACTGTTTTTAATTCCATTGACAACCACGTATCTCTGTGAGAGCGGATTTTCTGCTATGTTGATAATAAAAAACAAAGATTGTAGTGAGCTAAACATAATAATAATTTGCGCTTAAAATTGAGTACCTACAACTGAGCCAAATATTTCCTCTCTTGTCTCGAAGATGCAGCATCATTTTTCGTACTAAGAGTAGGGCCTTTGGGGTGCCACTAAACGGCGCTGTATAAAAAATGGCCAATTATTATTATTTAGTATTATTAATAAATAAACGCAATGTTGTTATTAAGACTTGTTGTAGTTTTTATTTTATTACCTTTTTGAAACTCCCACTTTAACTAAAGTGTTTGGCGTAAGGCCAGCCCTCTTACCTGTAAAAATAAATAGGTTCACTCGCCACATGCAACCCTTTCGGGGATAACGAGGTTAGAAGTTACACTATGTGTGTGGCTTAGTTGCGTTTTTTTTGCGTTACACTTCAGTGGTACGCCACTGGTTTATAATTTCGTGAGTGGTACGCGAAATTAAAAGTTTGGGAACCACTGATCTAAATGATACCAACTCGACAAATAACCGTCCTACATTCCCTTCCTCCCTCCCTCCCTGACCGGTCCGAAGTCTAGTGATTAACACCTTTGACTCGTAAATGGAAGATTGTGAGTTCGAATCCCGCAAAAATCGCACAAAAATATACCATTTGTATTTTCAAATATGCTCTTCGTTGAGTGAACAATTCAAATACCTTTACCAAAGACCGTTCACTAAAGGTCCATCCAGCCTTACAGCAACTGGGTCTTGCTTAAAAATTGACGCTTTCTACAGTGACGACCAAGCTCGCAGAGAGCTCTTGAGGTGTGATGCACACAAAAACAGCGCTCACCAAATATTTATTTATTTATTTTAAGATTATTATGTCACTCTAAACGGTTGATTCCGTATCTAGAACATTTAGTAATTATAAAGCCACCTGAGGATGCAAACGATTTTTTTGCAAAACCGGTCGTGGAACTGAAAAAATAATTTAATAAATAGTACCCAATAAAATACCGTGAAAGCTTACTCAGCCTTCACAACAAATGAGTACCTCGGGAGCTGGGAAGCCCCTACTTCAACTGAAGTGGTTGGCGTAAGGCCGGCCCCCTTACCTGAAAAAAACAAATAGGTTACTCTTGCCAAATGCGAAACCCTACAGGGATAGCGCGGCAAGAAGTTACACTGTATGTGTAGCTTACTTGTGTAGTACCAATTGATGTACAAAAAAATGCATTCTCCAAAATTTCTGAAGTAAGACTAATTTAATGGCACTGAAATAAACAGCTATCCTGTTACACCGCCATCCTGCTTAACCTCTAATTCCTAGTCCGTGATGGCTTTTGATCCAGCACAATGTAATCTTTAATTCCATAATCAGCCGTAAAAAATCGAAAGATGGAAAAACGAACAAAGCCGGCGCGGTGTTGTGGTATGACTGGAACCCTTTCACAACAAAGAGTCGAAGGGCAGGCAAGGCGTCCATAATCAGAAATACCGCGATTGTTGGTAGAAACTACAGCTATAAAATCAACGTGATTGATCCCTCATTAGTTACTAAATATTCGAAGAAGATTTTTTTTGTATCGCTGTTCTTTGTGGCGATATGCTAGGATAGGGTGAGCCATCTTTTATCAATCAAGGTCCAGTCGATAGAATGCTTACGTTCCAAGGCAAAGGGTTAAGGCCTGTTTTACTAAACTCCAATCAGATCAAAATCAAAATTCAGTGTGATATTTCCCATCAAATCAAAAATTTGGCTGCAAATACGTAAATCAGCTAATGTATCTACCAGTGGCGAAGGGTGCCTTTCAAGCCGATTCCCATCTGTTTCTCGTTTAAAATGAGGCAAAAATGATAATAAAGTATACTGCATGGTTTCAATGGGTAAAAATACGTATTGTTTCTTTGATTTTAAACGTATTTTTTTAATTTGTGCTGATATTTTTTAACTGAAATGAAATGAAATAAAATTTATTCCTTCAAAAAAAACAAATGTAATGAAGGAATTACACTGTCTCACTAGATCTGTGATCTTGAAACTATTTTGTTACATTATTTTAAAAGGGAAGCCGATAGGAACCGGCTTGTATGGCACCCTTCGCCACTGGTATCTACATACTCTTTTCTTTTCAAATTCCCTCATTTTATGACCCACTTCCGAGAAATATTTAACCGAGATCCTTACCAGAACTAAGCAATCAAATTTGATGTATCAATCAAATATTCAAATATTGATTGGAAGTTGGTGCAACAGACCCTAAACCTTCATAAGAAAAGAGAACTTGCCCATTTAGCAGCTGTGAAACCCCCACCTCAACTGAAGTGTTTAACGTTTGAACTTACCTTTGAAAATAAAGAGGTTTCACCCGCCACATGCGAAGTCTTCAGACTACGCAAGTTCCACTATATGTGCAGCTTTTATATCTTCTTGTTTATATTTATTTATACATGGATGATTTCTTTGGTGTGAATTACACTTCAAGAGCCATCTAAGCTTTGTTGGGTTTTGCCTTAAAAAACTAAATAAATTGTACCTTAACATATAAAACAATTTTATTTTCCAAAAATAAATAAAACATTATCATAATATGCATATTCTTCCATTCTATGACAACTGCATAATTATTGTATTTTTCAAATGTTTAAAATTTAATAATTGTTTTGAAACAGAAACATTTTGCAACGATATTTTGTATTTCAAAAACAACAAAAATCGCCGGCATATTAAAAAAAAATGATGCAAGATTTAAAAAAAAAAAAACAGAAAAAAATCCAGAGATGCGATTGGTCACCCTGAATCAGTCATCTTTGGTATTTAGTAAAAGAAGACAATATCGCATAGAAGTTTCACGACAGGAATATGAAGTGGCGGCTTTACGATCAAAATGACGCAACAGAAAAGCGGCCAACATTTTTACCATTTTCTGGATTTCTATGATCGATGGATCAAACGAAATATGCACATAATGAACGATGGCGGGCCCGTCGTGAAAGTATGCGAGGGGAATTTTCAAAACTATTTTTATTCAAAAAATGACAACCTATGATGAATTTTGATTACATAGGTTATAGGTTTTGATAACCAATGATAGAAATCATCAAAATGATGCAGCCAACCAACGTATTTTTTTATGTAATATTGTCTTGTCTTGTCTTGTATCCTGCCGCCATTCCTCTAGGGGTGGCCAGTACCTCCACATAAGTACCTCCACTTGACTCTGTCCCTGCATACTTCTTTCATCTCATCTAATTTCATCACTCTTTTCATGCATGCTCTTCTCTTGTTTCCACTCTGTAAATTCCATTCATTCGCAATCTCACTTATCTGATCAATCCATTCTTTTCTAGGTCTTCCCCTTCCACGCTTACCTATTACATTCCCTTTATACACTCTTTTTGTCAGTCGTTTTGTCAGTCAATATGATTAGTTATAAACAAAATACGTCACCTAACCGGGTTGATAGGGACTGAAAACATATATTTTGATATTGTTTTAAACGATCAAATTCACTGGGGTGTTACCCTGAGAAAAAACCAAGCTTTGTGATAAGTCCATTGGTTTAAATTTAAATCTAAGCTGCACAGATATGTATCATTTGAGATTCATATTAAATGCATTCCCACAAGTAGACACGCATAATTTCGCGCTCACACATGCCGCATGTGGACCTACAGTATAAATAACCCAATCTCAAAGCCCTGCAACCTTTGCCGATCTTCCCTGAAACAGGTGTGACATTGGCAAAGTGAACCATTTTTTGCAGTATGGGTATTGGTATGTAGGTAATAATTAAATTAGTGGTAGGTATAAAATAATTTATCATTAAAAAACGCAGCCAAATAATGAACGCATCCAAAAAAAAATGTAACAAATTCATTGGTAGGTATAAATTAAATAAGTGGTAGGTATAAAATAATTTATAATAAAAAAAAAACGCAGCCAAATAGTGAACGCATCCATTTATAGCGCGTGCGCCTAAAATATAATTCTCATTGCGCAGGCGCGTCGGGTTTTATTCGAGGGCAACAATTCCCGAAACTGCAATAAATCTGTTTTACGTACGGTAGGCATTCCGTTTCTAGTACTGTTACGCACGTTTTGTGATAATTTCGAGAATAGCTTCCCTCTAAATATATTTAAAAATGGAACGTTTCACGCTTGTTATCTGTCATGAATCATTTTAATTTACAACATTATTTTCAAGCAACAATTAATATATGTTTTGTATTGTTTGTGTATTAACACTGTGAAAATTCATACTGTTATAGTTTAAAATTTTTTTGAGGAATTCAAAAACACTGTTTATTTTCACATGAATATATTTAGAAAGATTACAATCTTTAGAGTAAGTTACTAACGTTTTCGACCTAGAAGGTCATCATCAGGTATCCAACATACCTGATGATGACCTTCTAGGTCGAAAACGTTAGTAACTTACTCTAAAGATTGTAATCTTTCTAAATATATTCATGTGAAAATAAACAGTGTTTTTGAATTCCTCAAAAAATTTTAAACTATAATTAATATATGTTTTTTATCTCTTTATTTTTATATTTATTTTGCGACACTTATAATATTTACTCTATTTAAAAAAAATAAAGCTAAGATGTAATAAATTTAAATGTGAATAGTATTTAGAATCATCAACATAAATTAAATATCATTCAAATGACAAAAGTGGAAACAAGGATTTTCGGCAAAAATTAAATCTATAAAAGGAAATATAGACAATGCTATGGAAACACAGGTTTCTATTTAAAAAAAAAAATATTATTCTACAATCTACATGCATTTCATCCGACTCATACGAAAAAATATTTCTTTCCATACATTTTGTACACTTTGAACATGCACATCACAATACTATATTTGTTGAGAGGGTTAGTTATCAAATATTCAATAATTAAATTGTATTGTTACATCAGCTTGTTAATATAAAAAAAAAAAAACATATATCCATGTTCTCATCAAGGGATGACTCGTGGTTTTATACAAAACATATTGGCTGAACAAACACATGTATTTCTCAACATGGACTCACAAGCTAACCCAAAAAATCTGTATCGGAATTCAATCGAAGAATTGGAATAAAAATTAACATTGGTTTGATTTATTATCTATTCCTACCGTGCGTTGATGTTACACAATAAATCAAACTTAATTGAAAATGTTGCTTTACCGATTTTTTAACAATGCAAATGTATGTAAACAAATTCCATCGATTGAGGGTTCCGTTAGGTCTTTTCTAGATTTTTTTAGTATCCGCTTAGGGTGCGATATTTTCAGTTCTCATGATGATGGTGATTTTTTTGCTTTTATGGGAAGTTTGAAAATATCACCCAAAAATGTGAGAATTCTAAAATCAATAAATACAATCTATAAAGCTTCAATATTTGAAACTTCGGATACTTACGTATTAATTTAATTGTAACTCTGTCACCATTTTGCTAGAGGAACCAGAGCCTCTGTAGATTTGTCTCTATTTGGTCATATCCTTATAAACCGTTTTTAATTTATTCATATCTGATCCAGCCATATATTTATCAGTCTTCCCTTTCTTCTTTTGCTTTTCACATTTCCTCTGTATATATACATAATTTGTAAGTCTTACATAATCCATCTTTCTACATATCCAAACCACATCATATTAATATTTTTTAGTGTTGATCTGTTAACACAGTGAAAGTCCATTTTTATAAATATTTAAAAATATAAATGGTAAAACATTGTTTTAATTCACTTTATTTTATTTGTTTATGCTCGAATATTTTCGCCTAATGAGGCATCTTCAAGAGCAGAATGGTTACAAATATATTTTTATAAAATAATTTTCAAAACAATTTTCAAAACAACTTTTTTTTCCAAAACAAAAGCAAAATTCATAGACATAAATTTTTTTTTAAACACAAATGTAAGATTCAAAAATGCATTATTGTTAGGTATAATGAAATTAAAAATTTGAATACAATCATATTATTTTGTACCTTTAAATTTACATACTCTCTCAACTTGCATAATGTCTTTCACCCATTTATTCTTATCTCTTAGAGTTTTTCTTGTCATACCCATTAATAGTGTTCATTTCAAACATACATACCTTACTCATTTTCCTGTCACTCGTAGTACATGCTTCACTTCCATACATCAATGTTGGTAACAAATGCCATTGTGCATCGACATTATAGTTTTCCATACTTATTGAATTTCATTGGAACATAGAGATACTTTGTGGTAAAATAAAAAGGTAGAGATAAAGCATACTGTTCAAAGGTTCAGCCATCCCTAGTTAAATGATAATAAAGTAACATTTAAATATTTTTTGAGTCTAGTTTGTATAATATTTTATCTTATTTCTTGTACTTAAACTATTTTTTCTTCTTCCTTTTCTTGAATTTTTTTTTCCAGTTTGGTGAAATATTTTCATTGAAATCTTTTTGTGAACTTCCTTTTACCTAATTAAATTGAGTCGTATAGAACCAAAAGTGTCAATCTAAACTATTTAAAAGAAATAGAAAAATAAATAGAAATTTGGAGAAAAGATTTCCTTGATTTCTTATTTATTTGTTTATCTCGTTTTCCAAAAAAATGTAGGTTGCCACCTTCGGTTTAGTACGACACATATTATATTCATTGAAGCCACAACAAGGGGCTAATCTTGGTACACCGGATTACGCTGGGAGACCAATCGAATAATCGAAATTGACATACAAATTCATTTCGTTGGTATTGTGCCTCTATCATTTGAGGTCTCTGTTTGGGGATCAGTTACACAAATGCTGGTACGGACATTTTGAGGGTCCAAAGCCTTCGTGCCGAAAGCTCATGCGGGGCATATTAGCCCTTGCAGGCTGTTCAGATGGAGCCAGTAAGGAGAGAATACAAAATTAACGTGTTAGTCCTAGAGTAAGCTTACCAACACACAATACAAATTTCACTACCCTATTTTTATTCATAATATGGTATGAGGCTGCCACCCATGCTCTAAAAATTGGTTAAATTTGCCAATGCCACACCTGTTTCGGGGAAGGTCGACAAAAGTTGCAGAGCTTATGTTCATTTGAGATTGGCTTTTTATGTTGCAAGTTCTTAGTTCACATTCGGCATGCGGACTTACAACGTAAAAGTGGATCGATAGGAAATGATTTAATGTGAATCATAAATGTAATAAGTCTTTACAACTTAGATTAAAGATAGATGGCTAGATTGTGTTTTTTTGTCATTACCATTATTAATCAGTTGAACAAAAGATTTTAAGAAAAATATAAATGCTTTACGAAAATAACAATCCCCAATATTTTTCCACATTTCGGAAACAAGTTTATAAGGAAAACAATTGCTTGTTTCCTTATTCTTTCTCTCCATTTATAAGCATTTCATATTGATATTGAAATAGCACACATCGATTTCTCTATCTACTGAACTTCCTAATTAATCTGTCTGAGGAATTGCATCCCCAAGGTTGTGGATAAGGAAATTCTCACCAGGATTGCCTGGACGGTAGGGTGAAATAGTCTCCGTGAACCAGCTGGTAGTCGCAAACCCGTTTGGTAAACGTGGTGACATTGCGAACTCCCACCAACTAAGAATGGAATTGTCGAATTTAAACAAGCTAAACACAACGTACGATTAAAAAGCATGGAGAAGATTAGAGGAGGCCTAATTATGTACAAAAATAGACTGAGAAAGATTGAGGAAGAAGTAAAAAAAAGATGACTGCTGTCCTAAAATACTTGAATACTGTCTCAGTCAATGCTCGCTAAGTTAGAATGAATCGCCGCACCATGATGAAGCAGTTTGAGTACAGTACAACTTATTATTCGGCTGGGCTTTGTGTGCGTGAGCCTGGTTGCTAAGTCCACAAATCATCACCGCATTCTGATGAAATGTTGGTATCATTGTATTTACCAAAGTCACGTAGGGGTCCCTTTGTTTGTTTACAATTACCTAATAGGTACTTACGTTAGTTATGCCAGATGACCGATTTTTTCCTTGCAGTCTCATTCATTGATGATCTATAATTTATCTTTAATCTAAGTTGCAAAGATATATTAACATTCAAAACTCATATCAAATGCATGCCCACAAACAGAGACAGACACGTGTAGTTCGCGCTTACAAATGCTGAATGTGTAGGTACATACAAATAATATCCAAACCTCAAATGAATATAAGCCCTACAACTTTTGCCGACTTTCCCTGACACAGAGGTGACATTGGCAAAATGAACCATTTTTTACAGTTTGGGTGGTCAGCTTCATACCAACCTAAAAGTCAAGGAATTATGATGGTTTTAACAAAAGCGCCATTTTGTGATTTTTCACAGAAATAATCTTTGATATTCGGATTTGAGGCAACTAAAAAAAATACTCGCAACCATACTTGATACTACCAATTGAGCTATCAACCGGGCGAAAATTTTGGGTTGCTATCAATTAAAAAAAAATGAAGATGAAACAAAAATGTGGAAAGAAGTCTTATGTAAACAAAGACACCGATAGATATAGTTTTTTTTAAATGTGAGCTAAATTTATGGAAATTATGATAAATTAATTTCCTGTGTTTCTATATAAAATTTATCTTGTTGTAGAAAAAAATGCAAGATTACCGCCTTTGTTTCTATACGACTCTAATAAAATAAACGTTGATTAGATTTTAAGTCAATGTATAAATTTTCGCTTAAAACCACTCGTTGAAATAATTTCCAGAAGTACTTATTAATTCAATATTTTGCCTTGTATAAAACTATTGAGAGTAAAAGATTTTTCCAATATTATTACGAATGTGTATCTGTGTGTTTTTACTTGTGTGAGTGTGTCTGTGTATCGGGATGTTGGTGTTTAAATAGTTATGCATTGTATTTGTTCGATAGTGTGAGCATTCGCTCGAATCTTCTAAACAAAATGTTCCCATAAAACCACGAATGTTCCAGTTCCCAATGTTTCGAGAACCGAATGTGAACGGTATCTCAGAATTAATGGTGTGAAATAAATAAACCGATTTTATTTATTTAATTGTACCCGTAAATCGTAAAAATGTCATAATATGTACTCTTATAATTAAAAATGAAAAAAATAGTTTTAACTGTCTTTATTATATGCTCAGATAATATTTGTGATTATTTCCTAATTACTTTTTTGTACGAAATCCATAAAACATTTATAAAATCAAATGGTTTAACCGATGAGTGTATTTACTTGGCTCTTTTATTTCATTATTGTATCTTAAGACACCAAAAAGGCCATAAGTAAATAAAATACTCTTGTTTTTTTTCCTTTTCTCCTTTCAACACGGAGTGTGGGATTTATTATTGGATATTAATTAATAGATGCTAGATACGGAACAAAATATGCATAATAATGAATTGATTCAAGTTTAAGTCTAAAGCAGCCTTATTCATTACGTAAATCAAACCTAAAACCAGACTTAAAGGTACATTTTAGTATGAAACGTAAGACTTATAACTATGATTAAGTATAAAACATGTTTATGAATAAGCAAAGGGATTAGTTTAGTTGTATTTTTATTTTGAATAGATCATCTATGATTCAACGTAGTTTAAGCCTTATTTTTTATATGAAAAATACTGGCTTTAAAGTGGATTAAAAATCATTACCTTTTTATGAATAAGGAGGGGTGCTAGATTTGTTTTGATTTTATTTCTTTTTGTTTTAATATCGAATAGATCATCTCGGCTACGAGGTGAGATTAAAAAAAGGATGTTCGATGGACCGGATCAAATAATAATAATAATAATCAAATGGTGAGAAAATGGAAGCAGGGGGTGTGAACCGATGGGAGCCATTGAAATATACAAAGTTAATCTACATAAGTAAATTAAAACGAAACTTTTTGTTGTGTTTGTATACACTTAGCTCCATTCATACATTTAAAGCCATAAATGGTTTAATGAAATTTTAATCTTTCACTGTCCGGCTGTTGCCATTGGAGAATTGCTTTCCGGGATCTGTTATCGTGGTTTATCTGAACTGGAGTTTCCGGATGTTTCGCCCATATCTACGATGGAAGTCTTCAGCGTGATGATGTGAAGTGATGTTGATAAAACAGTTCCATCAACATCATCATGTTAATCTGATTTTTATGAATGTTGATCAAACCTTGCCGGAAGAAACTTTATTTGGAAATAAATGAAAACGGAGTCGGAACGTTTTTTACGCGGACGTACAAAATTTGTTTTTTCTCGGCAGGTAAACACCACACGTCTGTGTGACTAAATGTCTAAGCAACCAATGAAATACACACCTATTAGTTATCCTTTGCCTTAGCAACCCAACCATGTGTCGTCACTACTTTTTGACTGTTTTGTAATGTACACTTTAAAATCAAACCTAGAGTTCCAATCAAAAAGCTAAAACCAACCCTCCAAAAATCACCTATTGGCCAACTCGTAACTCGTAATTGCAACTCGCATGGGTTAAAAAAAAACTCCCGTGAACTGTTCCTCAGTTTTAATTTTATTTTCACTGGGAATAAAATTTATTCAGTTTTATTTTCACTGGGAATATTATCAATGGTATTATTAACTGCCAAAATGATACTTTCAGATAAAGAAAAGCACACTCGCAACCAAACAAAAGTCACTAGCAATTTGCGAGCTAGCGAGTAGAATTATGGAGGGTTGGCAAAAACTCCAATTGAACTTTAAAAAATTTCTAAAGATTATATATTTTTTTAAATTATTATATTCGATTATATTTCTTCTTGTTTACACAAAGAAAATGAGGATGTGAATTGTTCATTTTAAATTGTCGCAATGGTTCAAAAAGAACCGTTGGTATAAATAAAATTTATTTTTTCGTGCGACTTCTCGCGGCGCAGTTTCTCATACAACAACCAATTAGGTAAATTTCCCAACAATTGGTCACAATTCGAACATTCCAAATTTGAATTATTCCCGCCACGTTCGGCGGCGATTTTAAATTAGATTCTGTCGCGCGGGAAAGAATCTCATTGGGCGGTGAGACGCATGCGCACCAATCCGACGCGCAGCCGCATGCGCAGAATACAAAAACGCGGTGAAATGATTTACTTATAGGCAAAACTGCGAGGAAAAATAACTTTTGAAAAAATAAATATGTTCACAAAATTCGCCGATTTTCAATTCAACGCAAGAGTAACAAAACAAGGCTTGTGTTTATTTGAGATTCTTGTGGATATGTTTTAATAATGAATCTTAAATACTATTATGTATCTGGCCAGTGCTATGGCCAAGAGAGTGAAGACGGTAATCTCAACTGAGCGTGTTTGAAATAAAATAACGCTGGTTTCGCTTGACACACGAAAACGCAATCTGCCTGGATTGTTCATGGTTCGTCTATTGATTACCGAGTCAAAAGTCTTAGTGTTTAATTAGGAATTCTTAATAAAAAACTTTTACTTACTAATGAATACCTAATAATAATTAATACCTACCTGTTTCTGGCTAAGCGAGACAAGACTCGTAATTTGTATTTCTCTCTAAAAATGTAACTTTAAAAAACTTTATGTTGTTAGATTACATAATTCTCATATACATATTATTTTTATTATATTCTTCACGTTACCCGTGATCTAGCAACAATCCCACAAGGAGTGCCACCGAGGTATGCTACTAGCTTCAGCAATATTGAACCAATTTCTTTTAGAGTCATGGGCACGCTTCTGACCTAGAGGTTATTGTTTTGTCGTTGAGAAAAAATATGGTTTTGCATGAGCGTCCAGTGCTGTGGGTTCTTCTGACACATACATACAGCATGGGTATCAAGAGGGTTTGAGCATACCTGCAACTTTGATTAAAGTCTCTGAAGTTCATTCATATTAGCTATTATGTAATACCGGCCTAATGTTATTTATCTCAAAATAAATTGGTAATTAAATCAGAGGTCATTAAACTTAATCAGCATGGTACAAGTATAAGAAGACTTATAATTAATTGCACTCCCTAAGTTTAAATAAATACTCTGCATACCTTCTGTGAATCGTGCATTGAAACCTTTTAATTAGTGCCTATCTAGGTATTCGATTCACATCTCCTCATACAGAATGTATGTCGGTAGATAGTTATAGACTCTGCCTATATCGTAAGACTCTCTATGAAGACTATATCAATTTAAAAGATCTGTAACTGTTACTGTACACCTGTCGCTATTTCGCTAGGGAGAGCTCCTGTAGAGCTGTCTCCATTTCTTTCTATCCTTACATACCTCTTTCACTCCATTCATATCCATCACATTTTTCATACATTTTCTTCTTTTACACTCGCTTCGTATATCCCATTCTTTCACAATCTCCTCAATCTGATCACTTCATTTTTTTCTCAGTCGTCCCTTACCCATTTTTCCTTTCACATTCACACTTCCACTATATATATACTTTGTCAGTCTATAATCATTTATTTTTTCCACATGCTCAAACCATCTCATCACATTCTTTCGTACATTTTAACTTTGACATCCTTTTTCAGTTTACATTCGATCTTCACCCATTCATTCCTAACTCTATCGTTCAGAGTTTTTCCTGTCATGGTTCTCAAATGCTTCATTTCCACCGAACATACTTTACTCATTTCACTGTCACTAACTGTCCATGCTTTATTTCCATACATCAAAGTGTGTAACAATATGCCATTGTGTACTGCCAAATACACAATAGATCATAATCTTGGTCTAACATTTTAGTTCCCTGTCCCAATTTTTTACCATCAATATAAGTTGAAGATCGTCGCTGGGATGGTTGAAAAGATACGGCGTTGGCGTTCGATTTGAGTTATTGACACTAGCGCTGGTACAAACCTCACCTGCGCCATGTTCATACAGCACTTACTTCGACCCTTGTTCAACAGATGGCCATAGGGCATAGGGTAATTGTTATGGGGCTTCTACACGCTTGCCAACCCATCACAAGTCAAGCGCACAGTGTGTCGTCTAGAACATGCTAGCTGGACAAAATTTTGTCTAATGGACTAATTTTGTCCATTGGCTTGTAGCTAAGCGCACAGTGTGTCGTCTAGAATATGCTAGCTGGACAAAATTAGGCCATTAGACAAAATTTTGTCCAGCTAGCATGTTCTAGACGTTCTATACTTGTGATGGGTTGGCAAGCGTGTGGAAGCCCCATTAAAGAATAATCAATTACAAATAGTAATTAATGAATTATTATTTTACAATGTTCATACCTGTTTCTGGCCAGGCGAAATAGGTTGGTGTATTGAATTCCTCTTCACAAATCTATTTAAAAAATACATATTTTACCCCTACAAATTACTCATTTACAGTAAGTAAGAAACAAAGAAACAAAAAAAGATTTTTTTTTCTGAAATATATAAGAACCTACTTCTTTGAAGGAACAAAAAAACCTACGGTTTCAATTCAATAGTTGACGTAAGGCTGAGCCCTTCACCACTGAATAAACAAAGTGCTATGAAATAAAATATGGATTATTTCGTCGGTCTTATGGCCGCGGGGATCAAGACAGGTTATTTAGAACCGGATAACGCTGGTTCGAATCCCGCGACGATAACTTCGACCCTGGTTCAACAGATGCCGTTGCATGCACACAAGCTTCTGCTTTCGCATGAAGACAACTGGCCAGGCAAAATAGGTTGGTGGATTGCAATCCTTTCCACAAATCTATTTAAAAAAATATATATATCTTTGTTAATGAAATCATTTAAAAAATAATGTAGTCTTTTTTATTCGTTTATCAATTTACAGTAGCATTTAATTTAAGTAGTCGTTGTTTAATGACGGTGATAGGTTATGATGATCAGGGACTGTGTATTTGTCTTCACGTTTTATTTTGAAGGCATTACACGTTGCCGCGATATGCGTGCTCGTAAATCAACGCAAACAAATCAACTTAATTAATTTACTGAAAGCCTAATTCTGTTAGCTCATTCCGAATCAAAATCAAGAACAAATAATTTAATCGGGATCGTAAAAAAACCCCGAAGAAAAAATCAAAACAGGTTTAGTAGAAATAAAAACCCACTTCCCTTTTTATATCGTTTGTTTCCAATGTCTTTTGATATCGGTACGGACAGAAAAATTAGAATATCAATCTATACGAGGTCTGTTAAAAACAAAGGTGACTTTTACAACACATTGTAAATTTGATTTAAGTTTTTTGTTTATCGTGTTAGTGCAACGTCAGGCCCCTTACCTGTAAAAATAAATACGCCCCAAATCTGCAAATGCAACCTCTTTAGGAACAACGTAGGCAAGAAATTACACTTTATGTGTAGTGTCATAGTTCTGAGAGTCAATAAGGAATATTGCCTTAAAGTTATGCGCCTTTGGCGTGAAGAAATACAGGTAAATATATACAGTTTTATAATTAATCAATCAGAGATATTACACTACAATATTGCGCCAGCGCACACATTAGAGATATTTTGTGCTTTTGTAGCCGAAATCCCATTATTATGCCACAGACACCGTATTCCCTGGATTTGACCCTCTGAATCTTTTTTCTGTCCTCAAAAGTATAATACACATACAAGTATGATGTCAGATATCTGAGAAGGGTTACTTTGATGAGATCAATATATAAATAAATACTTTCATAAAACATAGAATGTCACATTTTTTAACAGGCCTCGTACAATGAACAAAAAAAACATCCAAACTTTGATATAAGCGATCTTTGATGGTGGCCGTTGGGCTGACATTCGTTTTGTGATGCTAAGAAAGCCGAAATCGGTGCGTTGAATACACAACACACAATATTTACATCTCTCGAAACGCCTGAATATCGAACAATGAATGGGTAGAAGAAAATGTGAGAGAGGAAACGAAAGTCGAAAATGTCTGAGATGGGAAGACAACAAAACTGTCGAATAGATTGATGGATACATTGGCAAATCAGGAGGTGGTCTGCGTGGAGGGATGGACCATGGATGGACACTTCAAAGGAAACCATTGGATCGTTGATCCAGTGTTCTGGGGCTCCGTATGCAAAATACTTTCGGGAGTTATCCCATTGATGTGGAAATACGAATGGAATCTGAGTGGAATTGCAAAGGTTTTTATTCGTATACGGTGCGGTTTGGTTACGCATGTACGAGTTTGAGATCAATACTAAATTAATTGTAAAAAAATGAAAATGATTTTTAAAATTCTATTTTAGAAACAACTTTTTAATCTGAATGGTTATAAACCAACATTGTATTTACAAAACACCATAGAGGAGTCATTGTTTTTGATTAAAGAGAACTAGCTGCGTGTGAATAACATTGCTTTTGTTAGATGCCAAGAAAAATCTTCTAGATATATCATTTAAATTTATTTAATTCATAAAAATTTAAGGTCATTTAAAACGTTCTGATTTCCTAAGAACATTTTTTGTTGACCGTAACGATTACCTTTATCCCAGATCCTGACGAAATACAACTGTTTTTTTTTTTTAATTTAAAATAAATTAAATAAAAAGTCTCTGGGATGTTTTCCTGCCATTTGAACAAATAAACAATGTGGATTTAAAATTTACGAAACAAGCTCTTTGTTTTAGTGAATTATATAAATCAAGATTGATTCCTTGACTTATAGGTTGGTATGAGGCTGACCACCCATACTGTAAAAAAATGGTTCACTTTGCCAATGTCACCCCTGTGTCAGGGAAGGTCGGCAAAAGTTGTAGGGCTTACGAGTATGTTCATTTGAGGTTTGGATTTTATTTGTATGTACGCATTCAGCATTTGTAAGCGCGAACTACACGCGTTTTATTGTGGGCATGCATTTGAGAACTTTAAATGAATATATCCTTGCAACTTAGATTATAGATTATATAGATATGGTATTATGATTTTTTTTCTTTTTCTTACATAAATGTTTTATACAAATTTCGGTTCATGTTTCGTAAAAATAATATTGAAATTTAAAAGGAAGTCTTCCTCACGTTGTTACAGATCTGACCGCCGCATTTGTTCGCCTGTCACCAGATAAGTTAACAAAAGTGTGGATCGTCCATTTGACGCCTGTATCGCAAGCAAAAATAAACTTAAACTCACCCATAGCGTTTCATTAAAATTGCATGTAAAGCAAAACGTTCACTTAAGACGTTGCTTTAATTTCAATACATTTTTCTGTAAACGCGATGGTTGGGTTTGAATGAAGTATTTGTACTTGTGGCACTGTTCGCGAGATGTTTACTAAGGTGGATCGCTGTATGTATGGAAAAAAAAAATATCATTTTTTCGTAATTGCGTTATGCAGAAAAGTTGCTCTATGGGGTGAGTATCTGATATAAAAAAAAACCTTATCAAAATATTAATTAATTATACTGCCCCAAGTCATCAGAAAAATTACAAAAATACATAAAACTACTCATTTTTACCCCTGTGCTTAAGAATTAATTATTGGATAAAATCAAACGAAATATAATTTTGTTTCTTAAAAATGAATGAAATAGTTATTATTACGTGTTTGGTATCTTGTAATTTGAGAGGGGTGGGTGGAGGCACCCCCTAACTTTGTTACTCCACGCAGACGCGTGTCACCCATTCGGTGCTCTCAGAAATGTGACTATAGTTGTACGCTACTCATATTTTTTGCGCATACAAATTTGCGAGAGATCTTTTAAGTGTATTTTTGATATATCAGCGTGTTAATGCAACAGATTGGCTTCATTTAACTATGCAAAACATCTTAAAGTACCGATAACTGAAAAATATTCTGATTGATCAAAAAACCAAAAGATAAATGATCATAAGGAGTGTTGATTTGAAAACTGCTGCGAGAAATTAAATAAAAACTAAACCGGAAACAGAAATATGAAACATACGAAAAAAAAACAACAATTTATTGCCAAATCTGTCTGACCTATCAACTGATGTCTCTCAACAACCAGTCTCAACAGTAATAGAAAAACTAGCACTTCAGAGACCACTACTTCAAACTTCGTATTCATATTCATTAAAAACTATTGATTTTGGCATACTGGAAAACCCTGTGAATAAATTTGGCATTTCCAATAAAACTGAAGCTGCTCTTGTTTTGGCAACAATTCATCCAAAGTTTTTGATCAAAATAAAATTAGAAGAGCCCGTGAAAAGCAGAGAACTAAGTTCAGCGGTGTCACAACTGATTCTGATTACTAAGATTTGGGTTTATACTTTGATGGGCGTAAAAATAAAACCTTTAATATGGTGGATCATAAAAGAAATATAATTGTACAGGAGCATATTAGTTTAATTAAGGATGCAAGGTCACAGTACATAAAATATCTAGTAAAACCGCTGCAGTGGTGTATTTGTCAACTCCATGCCAACGAACTGCCGCGCCAATTATTTGAATATATTGATGGTTGTACAAGTGGACAAAAAAGTTACTCTGGACCCATAGAAAAGGTATTAAAAAGTTGTGAAGATCTTCCAATAGTCTCGTTTCTAACTATCCAATGTGATGTACCTATTAGACGGAGAATAACTATAAAGTCTGGATATTGTTCTCAAAGCTTATTAAAAAGAAACCCTGGAAAACTAGTGCATTCAAGATGGCTCACAGAATACTACGGCTTTATGTTTTTTTTTTAGCCTTCTGACAAGCTGTTAATATTATCAATTATAAAATAAAAGCGGATGCTCTTATGTGGTCTTACATCAAAACTAACCACATTGTATTAATGGTGCTAGGCACTTACACAAGACAATCTAGCTGTCGCGATATTTGACAGTTAATTTAAAGCAGATACTACATCCTGTTATACAGAAAAATGGATATTTCAATTACCCAACAAACATCTTACTCGCTTAGCCTTTCTATGAGTTCTAGCCTTGTGAAGAATATTGAAACGCGACAGGAAACAATTTTGACAATTCGAACTACGATCGGCCAAAACTTGATTTTGATGGAAACAATTATAAAAAACTTTATAAACTGGCACGAAAATAATGTGACCAAGGCGCCTGTTACAAAATGGATGAACAGTTAATTAACATCACGTTGTTAAGAAAATCCACCGCTTGTTGACGAACTAATATCAAGCCATAATCATAATCATAATCATAAGGTCTTTATTGTTTTTTATCAATATGTACAAAGTATTACAATAAAAATAAATTTTAAAAATCTAATTACAATAAATACTCCCCAAAGTAAGCATAGCTTGTGTTTTGGGGAGGATTCCAACTTATCTTAACTTAAAATTAATCACTTAATAGATAAAAATCATAAAAAACAAAAATAATATATACACTATTTAGTCATTTACTCAGCAAAAACAGAAAGACAAAAAATAAAGTAAAATAACATAAAGAGGTAACATGTTTAAATAGAAAATACAGAAATAGGAATTATACATATATACACACATGTAGATATATGAAAAAAATAACAAAAATAATAATGATAAGAATAATATACAAAAAACCAATCAAATATAAACACTCAACTATTTACACCTCTTTCAAATATTTGCTGATCATGTACTTAATGGCCCTAGGATCTGCGTGCTTATCATGCTTATACCTGGAAAAAAGTGCATTGTACCACCTTACACCCAAATAATCGTAGTGATGTTGGCCGGTTGCTGTATTCTTTCTAGGAACTTTGATTAGAAGCGACTCTCTACGCGATCTACCACTCGGGATTACAATATCCCCCGGATTATATCCGTGGATAAAGCAATCCTTATGAACTTGGTAGAGAGCCGCTCTCTTATACAATTGGTCAATTGTTAGCACCGGAAAGTCATGATATAATTGCAATGTGGAATAGTCGAAAGGCTTCTTTAACATTATTTTGATAACCATTCTCTGCACCACCCTAAGAGGCTCGAGTGTTGTTTTAAATGTGCCGCCCCATCCGACCATTCCATA
The DNA here is from genome assembly GCA_951799405.1 of Agapetus fuscipes. Taxonomy (NCBI): domain Eukaryota; kingdom Metazoa; phylum Arthropoda; class Insecta; order Trichoptera; family Glossosomatidae; genus Agapetus; species Agapetus fuscipes. The sequence goes on along the minus strand of OX637353.1, from coordinate 9,327,373 downwards.
CTGCATCAATGACTGTCCAAGCGCAAAATAGGTAGACTTCAAAGTTTTTACCTCTAGAATATCTCTAATTTTGCGGAATACATAGTAAATTTTCCTTAGTCTTTCAATAGTTGTTTCTACATGCTCCTTCCATCTAATTCTGGAATCTATTTTAATACCCAGATATTTAACACTTTCCGCTTGAGAAATTAGGGGGCATGAGCAGGAGCACGCAGTTCCACTGACCAAGAAGTTAGTACAGCTATGTATTGCTATACTAAGTGAAAAAGGAAGACCCCTATTGTAGAGAGAGAATGGAATAAAATTTGTTTTTTCGGTATTCAGAGACAGGAAATTTTTGTCGAACCAATTTTTAAGTATGGTTAATTCCACGTTCGTTCTGCGAACCACCTCTACCCATGACCCTCCCCTCACAATCATAGCCGTATCATCAGCAAAGGACAGGATTGAGGATGTGATCGGCAGAGAGAATATCTCATTGACATAAATAATGAACAATATTGGTCCAAGGACGGTGCCTTGCGGAATTCCGAATCGCGTTATTTTTCTAGAGCTTACTATCTTATTAATGCGTACCTGCTGAGTTCTATACTGCATGAAACTGCAAATCCATTTCCTCACACTGCCACATATTCCAATCCTGTTTAATTTGTTCAATAGGCCAGTATGGCTAACGCTATCAAATGCCTTCCTTAGGTCGATAAATACACCCAGACATTTCTCTCCGGCATCTAGTGCCCCGTACACTATGGAAGTCAACCTTGATATGGCGTCGTCCGTGCCAACACCCGTTCTAAAACCGAACTGATTTTTATTAAGTAAACCCTCTCTATTAATAAAATCTATGAGCTGTTTTTTCACTATTTTTTCGAAGATTTTCGAGATATTGGACGTGAGAGTTATAGGTCTATAATTCGATATATTACATGCATCCCCCGACTTGAAAATTGGTGTCACCACACCAACTTTGTACACCTCAGGAAATACACCATTATTCAGGCTGACATTTACTATGTGCGTGATGGGCCCCGACAGAGATGTTGAATTCTGCTTCAAAATATCCACAGATATTCTATCATAGCCAGGAGAGGATCCTCCTTTCATATCCTTTATAATATTTAATACCGTCTCGGAATTTATTGGCTGAAATATGTTGAACCCTGGATCGATGAGAGAATCGGGTTCTATTTCCCCGTAAGTGAAATTTGGATCTATCTGTCGAGCCAGATTTTCACCTACATCTGCAAAAAACTCATTAAAGCTATTAGCCATTTCAATTGGATGTTGTGTGAGTTCCATTGTTTTACCATCAACAATTATCCTTTTTATCTGTGATTTCTTCTTTTTCTTATTAATAATCTCATTTATGGATTGCCATACATGTTTTATATTACTGCCAGCTTGTTCAACCTTCCTAGAGAAGTAATCAATCTTGACCCTTCTTATTAACAGTGTCAGCATGTTTCGATACCTTTTGTACCTGTCACTGACATTAGTGTCGCCAGGATGTCTCCGCATAATCTTATACAGCTTTTCTTTGTTTCGTATTGAAACCACCAAACCATGTGTGATCCATGGCTTCAGTCTATTATATTTGGAGGATTTGTTGCTTTGTCTCCGCACGGATATTTGCTCAACACTCGCTAAATAATCTTCAACAATATCGTGAAAATTCTTAGCACATATATTTGCATCAAAAGAATCATAAACAGACTTCCAACTTTCATTCATCAGTCTCATTTTCAAATCCTCCAAATTAATCTTTTTTATTGGTTCATCATGTCGTACAGTATCATTTAATGCATTATTACTATTCATCAATCTCTGTATGAACAAAGACGTGTGATGATCCGTAATGTCACTCTTCCAAACAACAGTACATATGTCCTCCAGTTTGCTCAGTGGCGTATTGGACCAGAAATGGTCCAGACAGGACGGAGTTTGCCCATCCACCTCTCTGCTATATAAATTTGTACACAATTTAAAATTTAGTTCTGCTAGTGCGTTCATATATTCATTCTTTACAGTACTTATGCAAGTTTTTGCCACATTTACATTAAAATCGCCCACAATAATCACATTCATACTTCGACATTCATTTAGTAGCATCCTAAGTTCGTTAATAAATTCATTAACATTTGATTGGTGTGTTCTATATACAGAGATTATGCGATACAAAACGTTATTCTTATAATAATCAATCTGTAGACAATTAACATTATTCATGATAATCTCTTTAACTCTTATATTATCATTATTACCGCGCACAAACACAACAATTCCACTATTTTTATTTATATAATAATTACTACGGAAATATGAGTAATTTGGAATATCAAACGGTTCACTCCACTCATTTAGATGCGCTTCACAGAGTACAATCAAATCAGGCAATCTATTAAGACAACTCAAATTTACTAGAAAACAATCCAGATTCTTTCGTATACTCCTAATATTTTGTTGTAATATAAATAGAGCATCATCTTCACATTTAGAATTTATAACATCATTACACTCCAATGCCGTGTGACACTCGTATTGAGCTATATTATACTGATTATCCACCTCTTGCAAAAAGTCTGGATTCATGATTCGTGATAAAATAGTTCACTAGTAAGTACATCATTATTACAGGGTATCCCATAATACCACAAATAACTATCGCACATAAAAATCATCATTATTTCAAACAGTACAGATGTCACAGCATCTTCAAGCAGCACAAAACATATAATGTTATGTATGATATTATGAAATAATAGTAAACAATGAAATAGAACCGACCCAATGCTACGCTCACGGCGCACAACAAATATGCAGCGAGTGGCGGTATCCGCACACGGCGTATAGCACAGTACACACACGGGACCATTGCAATTTACAGATCGGCCCATTGTACTAAAATGTCGATCACGCGCTTTACATAAAAATACCTTAAAAACAAAACAACATAACGAAAGTAAGTCTAAAAAGCAGAAATACACTATATTAAATATTAGTCAATAATCAATCTTCTCTTTTGCAATTTGCAATACCCTAGCGTATGATGGGCAAGATTTTTTGTCCATAGCATTGTGGCAATGGTCAATATTTATCCCCCTTTTTTCCGATTCAATCTTACAATTGATGCACTCTGCTTGTTTAGAACGTTTGTCGCAATTTATAAATTTGTGATTTCCCCCACAATGAGAGCACTTCGCCGGCTCTGCCTTTTTTGTGCAGTAGTTGGCGGAGTGCATGAAATTCAGACAGTGGTAGCATTGTGTAACTGGGTTGGCATCCACAACTGTGATTCTTTGATATCCCAGAAATATCTTCTGTTTCTCCGTGAGGTGTTTTCTCACTTCAGTAGACGTCTCTACCAATAGATGCGCTAGCCCCGGGCTACCTCTCACCTTGATCACCCTCTTAATAACAAAGTCTTTGTGGTCCTTCAAAATATCCTGCAATTCCCCATTCTGCATCTTAATGTCATTCCATAGGGTCTCATTATTATTCTCCGAACTGACGTTTCTCAGCACAATCCAAGGTTTCTTTTTTTTTAAAAATTCGGCTGTAAGCTTATCCGATAACCTTTCTTGAATTATTTGCTTTAGTATGTCCGCATCCGACTTTGAAGGACAGGTAATGAGACACCCACTACTTCCTTTACTTCCCTTCCCTATCCTTCTCATTCCACAAATTCCTATTCCTAGGAGTTTAACATCCAATTTGTCCTTAAGTATTTTCTCCACCTGCTCAGGTAATAATTCCTTTTGCGTATCTCTACCACGCACTATGATCGTATATCGCTTTTCAAAATGATTCTTCGATGAGATACTTAGTTCTCTCTGAGATTTGCCTCCAACAATTGGTATCACTGCATCTCTTATATCCTTCAAATCCTCCGACACCTTGTCCACCATCGGTGTCATCATCTCAATCTTGCCTAATTTTTTCTCATTTGCCAAAATCTGCTTCGCCACCTCTTTGTACATGCAATTCATTTCATCATATTTTCTGCAAAGAAGGAGAGAGATTCCTTTATCTCTTTTAATTCTACCTTCAGCTCCCTCATCTCCCTTAACAGCAGGAGTGTGTCTGCCGAAGGCGACTCCACGGTTGGGGAGGGGGATATTGTTGGTGAAGACGATGATGATGATGCCCGGACGGGTGGATTAGGCAATACACCCTTGCTCTTTTTGAGATGTTGAGCCAATGCCTCGGAAGATGGGTTGGGGCCCAGCTTTGCTGTTCTTGGGTCCTCTAGCCTGCACGAGTCACACATAAATTGCGACCTTGTCCTTGTGGACATTCTTTCGGCTGCTTGACGCTGGCATGAGTGGTGGTATGACTCATAGCACCTGGAGCATTTTAAAGCTTTTTTTGGGCTCAATTCCTCGGAGCATATACGGCACTTCATTTTTTTTTTTTTTTTTTTTTTTTTTTCAGATTCAGGTCCTTTTACACTGAACACTTTTGGTTATTGTAGATTATTAGTTGTGTAAATATTTACATTTAGTTTATAATATAATATCATAATTGTAACAACAATGTTGGGTGTAGTCAAATTTCAAATCAACATATTAAAAAGTCAAAAAAGTGGTTAAAAGTGCACATATAAATACCCCACTCAGTACACAAATCACAGAACACATATGGAAAAAGATTTCAAAGCCAAATTGGGCTAAGGATTAAAAATAGCTAAAGTTATAACCATTTGTAAGGAGCACAAGATTTTGTGTGTGACTTTGACAGTTCTAATCGATGGAATGAGAGCCATTTCCATTTTTCTTGCTACACGTTAGCCACTGAAAGATTAGTAAAAATTGTAACAAAAACTTCAGTTGCTGTTTGCGGTCTTATCAGAAGAGATAGATTCATTAAAACAAACCTGGAATCACGACAAATAATGCATTTTTTCAATTTAAAGAAAGATTACCAATTCTCTTAAAATCACTTTTATCTAGACTTCTGTTGATAGCCATTTTTTAATTTTTTTTTGCCATAAAAGGGTATTTTTTCTATCATTTATAGAAAATCATGCTGTGTACTTAAATTTGAACTTCAATATACTACTATTATATTTTTCTTAATAAATAAAAAAAAAATGTTTAGTATATAGCAGTTTTTATGATTTTTATTAAGTTTTCGAGTCTTTGGGGCAGTATAAGATCAAATATTTCGACCTAATGGTAGTACAATTTATTGCTTGTATTGATATAGAGCAGCTTTTGGCAAAAACGCAAAATCGAAATTCCCAAAAAAACGATTTCGATCCACCTTAATGTTTACGCTTTGTCCCGACCGGGCCGTGGTATGCAAAAGAAGGACCTCATGCAAAGTGGACACCAAAACACAGGGTCTGAAAGGTGAAAAATTATACAAAAAATGTTGCCTTATAGTTCGTACACATAAAAATCTTCATGTATCACTTTGAATCAATTGTGTTGCATTTGTGTACCATGGACTAAGCTCACCTGACCTCATGTACCTATCATCTTCGATTACGAGGAGCAACAGTTTTTTCTGACAGTTAAGTTTCTGCTTTTTACTTGAATAAGAGACACACTCCCTTTTGAGGCCGGTTACGATTTTTACGAAACGATGATTAAGTATTCATTGACTTATAGGTTGGTATGAGGCTGACCACCCATACTGTAAAAAATGGTTCACTTTGCAAATGTCACCCCTGTTTCAGGGAAGGTCGGCAAGAGTTGCAGGGCTTATGTTTATTTAAGATTGAGTTTTTATATTGTAGGACCACATGCGGCATGTGTGAGCGCAAAATTATGCGTGCCTGCTTGTGAATCTCAAATGATACATATCTTTGTAACTTAGATTTAGATTGAGATTTTAGATGAAAAAACGTGGTTCGTAAAATTCGTTATTTAATTCATACAGAATCTACATTTAATGTTAATATGAATGAAGTTGCGTTATTTCAATTATCTCTTGGGATAAAGCGAGCATTTATTTTTTAAGACATTTTAATTGACTGTTAGATTTCATGTTCCAATGCTTCAAACAGATTTGTAATCTGCCTACTGTATTAGAGACTCAAGCGGTGTAAAAAACAAGCCTGATTACTGATTCATTTAACTGAACTATTTGATCATTTCGACATCACTCGGTTATCTTCAAAGTGTCATGATCATTTTATTAGACCTACTATTTAATCTTGAATTTATTGAAGTCTTTTACGGACTTCAAATTGTTAAAGAGACTTGAAATTTGTGTTTCTTGAATCTAGTTTAACAAATATTTTCTTCTCTTTTCCTACGGTTTTCATGAACAAAGATATAAATTCATTAGTATCTTGACAAGCTTTCTTTTAAGAAATATAACCATCAAATTACAAAAATACTTGTTGTGTTTGAATACATGAATAAATATCAGGATAATTTACTTGATCAGAGCTGTTTATATGTGTATCACACTTCAAGAGCTTGATCGTTTATTGCTAGTTAATTGCTAGGCAGTACCAATTTCTCAAGGCAGACGATTGCTACAAGAATGTATGAAACTTTGTTTTGCAGGTTTGCGATAAAGAGAGGTGAATTGTCTCTTCAGAAAGGAATATTTGTAAAACTTATTTTTTTTCTTTGTTCCATTGGGAACTTGTTGACAAATGATTTCTAGTCAGAAGCTTCAAAAACTTAACTATGATATTCCATTTATCTACCTGATTTCCTTAACAATTATTCAGTTCACTTGATTGCCTTTGTGTGGATGAGAAAAAATGTTTTTTCAATTCTAAGTGTACACACAGGTCCATTATTCACACGCAGAATAATTCAAAGGATTCGCCCGGCCTACCAGCGGATGCGATCTGCCCGCTGTAAGAGCGATGCTCAACAACCAGCCTTACGTCACTTTGATCATAATCAAATCGGCAAAAAAACTTGTGGTTTTATATTGATTTTTTCATCACTTGCAATGCAGTGCAACTAAGCTACACGTGATTCCACGACATATCGGTAAAAGACAACTCGTCCAACGACAGTTCGTCCATTGACAAATCGGTCACTCGACACTTCGTCCACACGACTTTTCGGCCAACGATATTTCGGCCAAAGACAAATCGGTCAACGACAACCCGTCCAAAGACAACTTAGCCATAGACAAATCGGTCACACGACACTTCGTCCGCACGACTTTTCGGCCTACGGCATTTAGGTCAAAGACAAATCGGTCAACGACAACCCGTCCAAAGACCACTCGGCCATAGACAAATCGGTCACTGGACACTTCGTCCACACGACATTTTTTCCACACGACATTTCAGTCAACGACATTCGTTAAATATAAAATAAAAATGAAAAACTACAGGTTTTATTTTTTATTGATTGAATTATATATAGTAATTCCTTGACTTATAAGTTGGTATGAGGCTGACCACCCATACTGTAAAAAATGCTTCACTTTGCCAACGTCACCCCTTTTTCAGGGAAGGTCGGAGAGTGCAGGACTTATGTTCATTTGAGATTGGGTTTTTATATTGTAGGTCAACATGCGGCATGTGTGAGCGCGAAATTATGCGTCTCTGCTTGTGGGAATGCTTTTAATATGAATCTTAAATGATATATATCTTTGCAGCTTAGATTTAGATTTAGATAGTACAAGGTTGGGAGTTAGCTATGCTTTACACTTCCCCGGCAAATGGTGGCCAGCCTCTTCCTGCGGGCATCACGTAACTATATCGGACCTCCATACTAATTTGGCATTGATTAATACACTTCTATTTATCAAATTCGATCGTTGCGTCCAACTCCCGAAGGCGAGGTCCAACATTACAAATTATATTCATAGCGTCAACCTAACATGTACAGAGAATAAAACGCTCAACAGAGGTGCTCTGTTAGTTTCTATAAACGTTTTGATGAAGGTAAACTTATGGGATGTTAACTTAAAGAACATTTGATCATTATTCTGTTCGCAAACCTTCTAGAAACTTCTAGTGTTTGAATTACGTATGAAAATAAACTTCTTCATCAGGAACAAGAAAAAATTACATACATATTTATTTTGTATCGTTATTTCGCATCAAAGTATTCATTTAAGATGTTTTGACCTAAAATTAACAATACCGTACTCAAAATTTGGCAGGTAGCAATTTCACGAAACTGCTGTACATCTTTTGGAAATTTTGATTCATTCATCTTTACTTTGTGAGAAATATGATATCGCTATCAAAATTGATTGGGCGTATTGTATGTATGTATTTCAAGTAATATGTTGAATTAAAAGAAAAAATATAATTTATGAAGGCATCTTTTGAATGAGATTTTCAAATATAAAATAAATACTTATTTGTTGATTTGGAATAAGAACAAAAACTGCACATTTCAAAACTAAAAAAATTGAGACGTCACACGGCTGGACTGCCATGACAAAGCTAACTTATATTTTGTTATAATTTGCTACGAAATGAGTCTTGCGCTAAGCCTTAAAAAATGAGTCTTGACTTATATGTTGGCACGAGGCTGACCTCCCATTTTGTTCAAATTGGTTCACTTTGTTTTGGTTATGCCATCTTTTTTACGCAAGGAAATACGGCAGGAGTTGCAGTACAAATATTAACTTTTGTTTTATTTTTTTAGGCACGCATGCATCTTGTGTACGTATAAGCGTATAAAATACGTATAAAATATATACTTGTGTGCGTGCATTTAATATAAATCTTAAATACTATTGTATATATGCACTTAGGTTTGTAGATAAATTGATTATCCATACAAGCAAAGCCAAATTATCTTAGTAAGCCGGTTTCCATCGGTTTCCCGTTCTTGTTTATGTTCTTCTCTGTTCTTAAGACCTACCTGCATAAAAGTACTTAATGGGATATACCTATGAGGTAAGGTTTGTTGAACCCTTTCAGATAGTATCTATAATCTAAGTTGCAAATATATATTAACATTTAAAATTCATATTAAATGCGTGCCCACAAACAGACACGTGTAAGTTCGCGCTGAACAATTCAGCATGTCGCACGTTTAATAATAAAGAGCAATAACTAAAAATACATGAATGTTGGGAAATCACGTTTAAAGTTCAGACAACCAGTACAACTTGTATGGGATGAAAAAGGCGGCCGATGTTTTATCTCGGTCATATTCGTCCAAATTGAACGGCTGTCGCATTCTACCTATTCTTCTCGCATTGTTCTTGCGTTTTATTACAAAATCTCAATTTTCCCAATTTTCGAGTTATTTCTCTTTATTATTAAACGTGCGATGTGTACTTCAAAATTAAAAACCAAACCTCGAATGAACATACATACACCTTTGAACGTTTGCCGATCTTTCCCGAAGCAGAGGTGTCATTGTCAAAGTGAACCACTTTTTTAAAGCATGGGGGATCAGCCTCATATCCATCTATAAGTCAAGGGATCTTCTCCATGTAAATATATTTTTAAGGTCTATCTCCACGTGTTTTGCCAAATTATTTACGTACACAAAAATACATAGGCAAAGGGCAAACCTGTGAGTCCAAGTTTATTGAACTTTCTCACTAAATTAGTACTCAGGTTAAAATGCACTTTAAGCCTCCGGTGCGAGAATTAACCTATCCATTACTGGTAATATTCCCCGCTTACTACACTTCCATTATTTTATTTGGTATAATTTTTCACGCCTCATCTACATAATACTACACAACATTACCCAAAATATACACTCTTACGTTAAAAACTCAAATAGACAGTTTTACCAAAAATTTGACAACACCTTTTGTAAGCGTTTTAGTTTCCATGCATTTTTGATAAAACTCTGCAGTTGAGTTTAAGCTTATTGTTTTGTACTTGGAGTGTGGTGTAGAGAACAATTCACCAAATAACATGAATTAGTTGGTTTGCCCATTATGCGCTTCTAATGGGTCCTTGGATGCTTTCACTTCTAGTTCTTTTATTTTCATAAAATTGAGGTGAGAGGAAAACACCTCACGCAACTGGCAAACAAGTATTATTTTATGAAATCGATCTACATATTTCTTATAAACAAAATTCAATTTCGACTCTTCATTTTTAAAGGTGCGCAACTCGCAACTAAGCTACACATATAGTGTCACTTCTTGCCGCGTTATCCCCGATGGGGTCGCATGTGGCGAGTTGAACCTATTTATTTTTACAGGTGGCATATTTTTACAGATGGCACTCACTTTAATCACCTACGTTTCGCAGACGATATTATTGTCATCAGTAACGACCCTACACAACTGACGGAAATGCTAAAGGAGTCGAATGAAGCATCTAAAAAAGTTGGCCTAAAAATGAACCTCACTAAAACCAAGTTGATGACGTCACAACCAGCACAAATTGTACTGGACAATGCCAGCATTGAATCTTTCGATGAGTACATTTATTTGGGTCACAAAATACAGCTCGGGCGAGATAACCAGATAGCAGACCTAAATAGAAGAGTCGGACTAAGCTGGGCAGCATTCAAAAACCTTGGTCACATTTTGAAAAATCCGAAAATACCCATCAACTTAAAAAGGAAAGTATTCAATGCCTGTGTCCTGCCAGTGTTCACTTATGGTATTGAGACAGTCACAATGTCACAAAAAAGTGCCCACAAGCTAAGAGTCACACATAGAGCAATGGAGAGAGCCATGTTGGGTGTCAGTTTGCGGGACAGACTCAGAAATGAGGACATAAGAGTCAGGACAAAGGTTTCCGATGTCATCCAGATGGCCGCTACCCTCAAGTGGCGATGGGCGGGACATGTCGCTCGCGATCCAGATGAAAAGTGGACAAAGCGACTGCTGTGCTGGTGCCCAAGGACGGCAAAGCGTGGAGTTGGGCGCCCACAGTTGCGTTGGCGTGAAGATGTTCAGAGAAGTGCAGGACTTGCCTGGATGCAGATCGCTCAGGATAGAAACGAATGGAAAATGCGAGAGGAGGCCTACGTCCAGGAGTGGACGATCAATACAGGCTGAAGAAGAAGAAGAAGATTTTTACAGGTAAGGGGGCCGGCCTTACGCCAACCACTTCAGTTGAAGTGGGGGTTTACCAGCTCCCGAAAGGGCAGGTACTCATTTCTTGTGAAGGCTGAGTAAACCTTGCCGGTATTTTATTTTGGGATTTGAAATAAACACCGAAACGGGAAATCATTTCTGACACCTTCGGTGGGATTCGAACCCGAGCCCACGGCATGGAATGCAAGCACTCTACCAACTGAGCTATCGACCGTGCGCATTTTTAAAAATGTCTAATACGCATGTGTATTGAGCGAAAAGCTTTAATTCTGAAGTGGAATAAAAAAAATACGAAAGAATTTTACAATTAAAAATAAATTTAATAGTTTTTTTGTATTGACATCGTGAAGATTCGTCTAAAAAAAATAATGTAAAAATTAAACACGGGTTTTCTTCACAAGTTGATTTATTTCTCGAGCGCTTTCTATGATTTCACACCATGTTTCTCTCTAAATAATGGTGTAAAAACATCGAAAGCGCTCGAGAAATAAATCAACTCGTGAAGAAAAACGTTGTTTAATTTTTACATTTTTTTTTTTTTTTTAAATAAGTTTTAATAAATAAGTCGATATAACTTGTAAATAGTTTTGGTTGTTCTAGAAGTTTTATCTAGGGTAAGCTTGTTGTGATTTCTAATCGGTGGTTGGTGAGATCTTTAAAATTTATCGTTCATAACCGTTGATATAAATGCTAACTTTATTTTACATGATTTTTGTGTATCGTTTTAAAGAAAAAAATAGAGTTACAGGTAGGTTTCGTTAACTTCAATTTATCATTTAAAAAAAATATTTATACTTATAAAATAATGGAACAAGAAATTTATTCAGTTACTCAATATGAAAAAATAAAGCTGAGAAAAGTTGCATAATTTTGCATTAAAATAAAAATAAAAACCTTTTCTATCCTGATTTTCTACAAAATCACCTATTCAATAAGTATGATTAGACCTTATTTGTATTATAATTTTATAGCTAGTTGCGTATTTTTTAACGCCCCTCTTGTTAACCTATAATAAGGACTTCTATCCTGATCTACGAACGTTGTCCCTTGGATCATATTGAAAGAAAAGTGTATGAAATTACAGCCTCCCTTCCCAACAAGCAGCAATCTATAAATTATCACCTTGGGATGCGATTATTCTATTAAATTAATCACGAAGATTGTTTTTCATTTTTTTTTGGTTTTTGTTTTTGTTTTTGGAGATGCCTTTTAATTTCGAAAATGAAGTCTGCATCGTGAGCGTTTTTGTTTTTTTTTTTTTTCATTTTTACCTGCATTTAATAAAACGTAACGTGTATCGAGTGTTCTCAAACTTTTTGGAAAATTAAATTTCTTGTAGGTTTGAAAAATTGGGCAAGTAAATAAATATTGTATGATTTGCTTGATGAATTCAGTTTTTGTGTGAATTATGCATCAAGAGGCCTCTGCAAGTTTGATCATTGCCATAGAAAGCGCCATTCCAATGACAATGAAAGACCCAAGGCTGTTAGGTTGAATGGACCTTTGGTGACCGATCTATATCAAAGGTATACAAAAATAAGAATGTTTCAACTCAACATCATATGAAAATTTCAGTCGAAATATTTATTTAAAACTGCTTTCCTTTAACTAATGGACACCAAGGAAAAAATATTTACACTTCCTATTTTTTTTGCTGCTTTTTATGGTTATTGACAAGTATCTACATATCTATAATAATGATCTATCTGTAATGTAATTTGCAAAAATAAATAAACTTTTACGGCTCACATTAAATGCATGCCCATAATTAGACACGTGAAAGTTCACACTTACAAACAAATGCCGCATGTGTAACTACAAATTAAAATCCAAATCTCAAATGAACATAATTTTTCCGACCTTCCTTGAAACCAACATGGCATTGGAAAAGTAAACCCTTGCTTACAATATAGGTGGTTAGCCTCATAAATACCTTTAAGTCAAGGAATTATCTGTACCCTTAGTACGAGTTGCAAAACTTGAGTAAAGTAAAGTTTACGGAAAGTATTAAAGAGTGATTTTCCCCAAAATCTGCCGTTTTTGTTTCTTACACTTTATGGTTTGAGCAAAAAAGTTACAGTGATGAAGAAAATCAAGTTCAAACAAACAAAAACGGCAAATTTTGGAGAAAACCACTCTTTAATACTTTCCGTAAACTTTACTTTACTCAAGTTTTGCAACTCGTATTCAGGGTAGGTACTGGTATATTTAATATTCTAAACATTTCTTGTTTGTAGGGTTCTTAAATGGACGTGGCGTGCAGTTTGAGAACTTTTGATGCAAAGGATCGATTCGGCAGCCGTCAAACTAAAATTATAGCAATTTTGACACCTCCGAGGTGCTAACGTCGAAACCAAACTTGTTATCTCCAAAAAAATACACTGAAGAGTTAATTTCAAGTGTTAAATGAAATGTTTGAAGGTTTTGTTAAATTTGCGAGAATCCTTAAAATATCAAAATAAGCGAAGTATTGGAAGATGTTAAATGTGACTTATTGAACGCCGGTGAATCAAAAGAATCATAATCATTGATTGAATACTACGTATATTATTTAATTTTAAATTTTTTTTTTTTTTTTTCTGTAGTAAATTGTACAAAAAAATAACAGAAGCTCATGGATGAACAATAAAATTATTGGGCACGAAAAGTTTAGAGACTTCAATGCAAGAATAATGATGTTCAACATCAAAAAAAGAAAAAAAGAAATTGAATAAAACAATACTCCGCAAAAATAGTTTTTCTAACTGACAAACATGAAATTTATTTTGATCACGCAATTATTATTTTCATCTGTTTTAAGCGCACTAAATTCATTGTCTATAATCTAAAATCTAAGTTGCAAAGATATATAACATTTCAGATTCATATTAAATGCATTCCCGCAAGCAGACACGTATAAGTTCGCGCTTAATCATGCCGCATGTGGACTTACAATACAAAACCCCAATCTTGAATGAACAAAAGCCATGCAACTCTTACCGACCTTCCCTGAAACAAGGTAGTGAACATTGGCAAAGTGAACCATTCATTGTAAGCCCGAAAATATTTCAGTACATTATTTCCACCAAAAAAATCCTTAAGCAATTTTGTACCTAAAATAACGTAAAAATTAGGGGCTTACCCATAAAATATTCAGGTTCTCAATTTATCTTCTAACGTGGATAATGAAGTGCATAGAAAATAAAAAGTTCACCAAAGGCGCTGTTTCAAATTTCATACATTTTTTAGCTACATCCTATAGTTGAGTGTAAACAATTACTTTTATACTTGAAATATTAAATAAATTGGATAGAATCAATGAAGGTAATCTAGGATTTATTTCGAAAAAAAAAAAGATAAATGTATGGAATATGATTCATTGAGTTTCTTTATTCTTATTTTACTTTCGAAAGATACCCTAGTTTGCCGATTTTGATTTTTATACGACTCATACCACCTTTATCCAGATTGGAAAATATTTCTAGACAGTTATTGCGCTCGCTTATTATGGATTTATTTCCATATCGATTAATACTCACTTTATAGCTGCCGAGTAAAAATTAACAGCCATTTTATACTGGCATGATAAAATGCTAACGAGAGCTTAAATGCTGCGAGACAATGTCTTAATTTCGTGGCCTTTGGTGTAAGCTTTATAGTCCCCAATTTATTGTGCCACCATAATTAGTTAAATTCTTTCAAACTGTTGTGAGAAACTGACATTGTGTACTTTTTTTTCTTTGATGAGTTGGTATTGTTATGACTTGGGGTTCTTTAAATTAAATTGCGACATAAATTTATGTATACCTATCAAAAGATTTACTTTTCAGAATATAGGTTACAGTTTACTGTTCACACTTTTCTTACAGGTCTTCGCGTTACAATGGTCAAAGCGACTCTGTCTGTCCCACACAATCTTCGCTCGTATTTATATGGGCGGCAGAGACGATTCTTGCATGTTGTCGAACATATCAGATACTTCCGTAATGGATGGTACTTGAGCAATGTTCCACACTATACCAGAGATATCACACACACCAGCAAGCTACGTGTTCAGGCTTACGTCCCCACAAACTCGAATATGTTCGTAACAGTATAAACATTTCAGTAGAAAAGAAATATCAAACCTTTCATACATTTATGAATCAATTTTAAAATGTCAATCTGTATTTATTTAATTAACTTACATTTAAATTAAATGACAGTTTCGTTTCCCTTACAAAATAATTTTACTTAGAAAATATCTATAAAACTAAAAAGTGTTTGACCGGTCCGTAGCTCAGTGGTAACACTGCGGACTCTGAATGGGAAGGTTGTGGGTTCGAATCCCGGCGGAGCACAAAAAATATACCATTTATATTTTCAAATTTGCTCTTCGCTGGGTTGAAAAATTCATAAACCTTTACCAATGACCGGTCACCAAAGGTCCATCCAGCCTTACAGCAACTGGGTCTTGCTTGAGTATTGGCGCTTTGTATTGACGACCAAGCTCGTACACCTCTGCGGCACTACAACAAGTGTCATAGACCCCTAGAGTCTCTAGAATCTAGGGAGTCTCCCGCACAAGATTTCTTAAAAAAAAAAAAGTGTTCGCCTAAAAAGTCATCTTGTGGAGAAATAACTACCAAACCCTAATAAACCACTTCATTTTTTTCATTAAATTTTAAATATTCAGGCTGTAAATAATTATGCACTTCACCAAAATTAAAAAGTGTTTATTCTGTCATTTTTCTCAATTATTTTATTTAACTCATTCAAATTGAGAACTTAGTAAATATTTATCAGGGTTTTGAACAAAAACTAACAGATTAACTTATGCTTGCAACCTTATAAGACGCTCTTACATAATATCTTCACCACACATATGTATTTTTTTAACTGTCGTTCAATATTTGCTGCCATTTTGGAAATTTCCAATATCCAACTCGTAGTGCTTCATTTAATAATTGTGTAAAAATATAAAAATAAAAAATAAAATGGTCTTCACGAGTTTATTTATTCCCTCAAGCGATTACGGTGCTATCACACCATTATCAAGAGAACAACTATAATGTATAATGTTAAAAATGTAAGAAAATTGCATAACTTTAAATTTAATATTTTGTTACATTGTACAATATTCAATTCAAGTGTTTAGTATAAAAATGGCTAAATTAAATGAGCCATAAATTCCATGAATTTTTAAAGCAATAAAATTATATCAGAAAGTTTTATTGAAGAAATCTTCCCACCAATACTTTAATACACTCACGTTCTGGCCCTATATTGCTTATTATTTTTTTACAGCCACCATCACAAAGCAGTAGGTATACACTTTTGCATCGCACCGGGATTCGAACCTCTGCCTCTTCATTAGAGCTCCGTGGCACGTTCGTTGATTTGACGTGTATGTTATACATTACTCATTATCTCTTGTGAGTTTGCCGACTTGAATTATATTAAATCTGAATCTGAAAATTTGCATACTGCGTAAGTTGAGTTTCTATTGAGATCCTGTTGTTGAATTGGAATTTTATAATAATTAAAAGCATGTGATGTATTGGCAAGTATGCTTAAACACTGAAACACTATAATTAGCCTTATACTTTGTTAACTGACATTCTTTTTATGTAATTTATATGTGCTGTTGTTTTTCGTATAATAAAAAAATTAATTAATTAAAAAAAAAAAAATGTCGTTTGGTAGGTCAGAATCCTTCACGATGTAGGTACATTATCAAAAATTTAATATTTATCACAATTGGACCAAATTTTCAGAATACGTGTCGATATGTGAGAAGTTTGTTATCGATCGGCCAACATACAAAAAAAATAACATTTATCTTTTTGTCAAACGAAATGCACAAAAGAACTTCGTCACCATCTGCATTAGAAAAAGGACAACGCACGTTGGGTCACATATTTAAAAATAAATTCTTCCAAAAGGAAAAGCAAAATTATATTCAAGTTCATCAATAAAGCTACAATAGATGAAAACATTATAAAAAACTATCTCAGTAATGCTATGTTTAAATATAAACTAAACACGCAAAGAAAAAATTGTGCTCATGGTGTGATTGAAATGGGGGTTCTTCATAAAATAACATAGATTTTGAAATAAAAAATATCCATTTGAGTAGGTAGTTAGCTTGTTAAGGTTTATATTATTTAACAGAAAATATTAAAATTCAAACGCGATAGTCAAACAGTTTTGGGTCTGTTTATACTTGACTCCTTTGCCCCGGTTGTTATTCATTTTAATTTTCACTTACTTCTGGACAGGAAGTGGAGCAGGGAGACCGCTGTACGAGACTCCGATATCTCAGTCGATAATAGCAGGGTCCGGTTAGCGCGGGAACTTGATTGATGAACAGAAATAAGACCATCGCACCATTATCGGTCTTGTCTTGCTTCTGTTGCATTAACCCTGAAACGGTAACCTTATTTATTAACGGTAACCTTATATAGTATCTACACTAACAGCCATTAAATAAAATAAATAAAAACAAAAAAAATACAAACTTGATGTTTTATGCCCGGTTTGCTTATATAGTTTTCTATCCGGCGGTCTAGTAGTGTATGAAGATGAAGATGTATGAAAGCTTTCACACGGTTTGTCTGAAATACCAAATTATGTCTTAAAGGTACTTAGGCTATATTTCAAATGCATGTTTAGCAAATGTTGGATTTTTCAATAAATATTCATCGATTTCATCCATTTTTTTTTTGTTCTGGTACAACATTAGTTCTGATTTAGTTTTTTAGTAATGACACATTCCTTGACTTATAGGTTGATATGAGGCTGACCACCCATACTGTAACAAATGGTTCCCTTTGCCAATGTCACCCCTGTATCAGGGAAGGTCGGCAAAAATTGTAGGGCTTATGTTCATTTGAGTTGGATTTTATTTGTAAGTACACATTCAGCATTTGTAATCGCGAACTACACGTGTCTGTTTGTGGAATATATCTCTGCAACTTAGATTATGGATTACAGACACATGTTTCTATTGATGTTAAGATTCCAATTAACACAAAAACATCTAAATATTTTATCTCGTTGAAATAAAAATTCACTCGCCAGTTCGACGCAGGTTCTGCTTGTAGGGTTAAGACCATCGCACCATTATCGGATCGGTCTCGTCTTGCTTCTGTTGCGTTTCCATAGGAAACGGCAGCGCTGCAGCTGAAATCAATATCGGTCCCGTGTAATAAGGTAATGATCTATTGCCTGAAAGGTGTTGTTATTAAATCCATGATATTTTATGGCTGTATGGTACAAAGGCTTTCCTGGGAACGAACGCTTTTTTTTAAATAATGATTTTGTTTCAGTATACGCCCAAACATACTATTATTTGAAAGTAAGGTAATTGA
The DNA here is from genome assembly GCA_951799405.1 of Agapetus fuscipes. Classification (NCBI taxonomy): domain Eukaryota; kingdom Metazoa; phylum Arthropoda; class Insecta; order Trichoptera; family Glossosomatidae; genus Agapetus; species Agapetus fuscipes. The sequence continues at coordinate 9,309,086 of OX637353.1, read as the reverse complement.
AACAAAGAGATAATTATTTTTCATATTTCACACTGTAACTGTAACTCTGTCGTCATTTCGCAAGAGGTGGTCAGGGCCTTTGTAGATTTGCCTCTATTTTTCTTACCCTTGTATACATATTTCAATTCATTAATATTTCATCACCTTCTTCATTCATTTCCTTCTTTTAAATTCGCTCAAGATTGACAGAAGCACGTCCTTATCATTCAGTATAAAGTCACTATGCTGACGCTGAAAATACCGGGCTTTAGAGTAAGAAACAATGAACATGCCTCACATTTAGAGGTTATTGTTTTGTCGTGGTCCTATATTTAATATCACGGAAAGGCTTTCCACCATATAGAAAAATAAATCGCTTTGTACAAGCGCCCATGCGGTGTGGATGCTTTTGATACATACATATACACTAGCGGATATGAGGTTTGAGCATATTGAAAAAAAAAGTTATATATTTGGATTTTGGTTTCATTTTACCGCTTCGAGCTCCATGCCTTGTACCTTGAAATGCAACTCTGAGTGTTACCACGGCGCGGCGGGATCTTGAGGTGGGTGGTCAGTGTTAATTATTTTGACACTTACTAATTCCGTATTAAACGGCAAGCTGGGTGAAATATTACGCAGCGCTTGAGCAAGTGGAGGGAAACCGTAAGCTCAAGAAAAGGCAGGTAATTACGATGGATTTCAAGTATTTAACGAAATTATCCCTCTCGTGAACAACGTCCAGTTTTTTTACCTTGACAGTTTTTTTTTAATTAACTTTTAGTTAATTTCGGTAAAACATGATAGAATAAAGATCTTGTTTTAATTAACCGTAATCAGTAAATAAGCTACACGTATAGTGTAACTTCTTGCCTGCGTTTTCCCCGAAGGGGGCGCATGTGGCGATTTGGGACTTATTTTATAACGGGAAGTTGCAACAAAAATAAAAACATTGTTGCAGTAGAAAAATAATGTACTTGGATCAAATTCTAAAGACAAAAAAAATGTAACGTCACACTGCCAGGTTGAATGGAAAAAAAAAAAAAAAACAAATATTGGTTTTTAAGTTTTTTTGACACTGTAGAAATGTGACGTAATATTGGATCTATCTATAATCTAAGTTGCAAGGATATATTCATTCAAAGCTCTCAGATGTATTCCCACAAACAAACACGTGTAGTTCGCGCTTACAAATACTGATTGTGTACTTACAAATAAAATCCAAACCTCAATTGAACATAAACCCTGCAACTCTTGCCGACATTCCCTGAAACAGGGGTGACATTGGCAAAGTGAACCATCAAAGTGATCGTTGAAATAAATCAGTTTTTCAATTAAATAAAATATTTTTTATGAGTCATTTGTAAAATTAAAAATTATTTCTCACAATGTTTATATACCAACCATTAAAAAAATGGGTATGACTTGGTCTAAATTAGCTAGTTTTTTTGTAATAAAAAATATGGATGAAGCAATACAAAATTTAAAAAACGACATCTCGCATGAGAAGCTATAAAACAGATTTTTTTCCATAACTGAATCTAATCTAATCATACACCGATGATTTTTTTCATTAAATGTAAGGAAAACTAGATAATAATTATAAAAAACATTACGTACAAGCAAAGCTTTGAATTATTAATTCGTATTCTAGGAATAAGCTCAATAAAATGATATGAGGAAGGTATTTCAGGTGAGTTTATGGCGTCCTAAAGATGGGTGATATAATTTTTATGATCGTTTCATTTTACTACTTGGGATCTTTTTATTTCAACCCATCGGCATTCCGTTTCATTAACTTTTGTTCTCTGATAGAATCAAATAAAATTAAGGTTTTGATGAAATACGAAAAAAAGCATTTTTTTTCAAGACCCAAATATTTTTGATGTTGGTTTCCAACGTGTGAAAAATAAAAGGTTCCAGACACGAATGCTACATTTTCCAAACTCACTAACAATACTTTACTTTTCGTATGGCTGGCAAGGGCATCCAATTTCTTTGCCATTGGGCCGCGTCAAAGGCGAAGATCTAAGCCCTTCATTCACTTCACTGCTCTTGGCGTGGCTTCATGGAGGTCTTTAAGGCCAAGAGGGTGTCTTCTGATGGGGCACTCCTCCACTATGTGCCGGACAGTCTGGTTCTCCTCCCCACAGTCACATCCTGGAGATGGAGCTAATCCCCATCTATGAAGTAAGAAGTTGCAACAGCCTTGCTTGGTACGGACCCTATTTGAGGTCACCTATAGTCCTCTCGAAAGATTGAATTGATTGCCGGATAGTCTGGTTCTCCACCTCACAGTCACATCCTGGAGATGGAGCTAATCCCCATCTATGAAGTAAGAAGTTGCAACAGCCTTGCTTGGGACAGACCCTATTTAATGTCACCTATAGGTAGTCTTCTCTAAAGTTGAATCCTGGGACCTCCTGGTTTGTCAGAGTGATCAATTTGTGGTTTTTAAATCTTTTCTCCTCGCATATGGACTTTTTTTTTTTTTTTTTTTTTAAGGAATCCTGTGCGGGAGGCTCCCCAATTCTTGTGAGTCTTGGGGGTCTATGTCACCCTGGAAGGGTGCCGCAGAGGTGTTGCTTGAGTTCTTGGTTCTGTCGTGAGGCGCTGCAAGGAAGTGGTGATTGATGTTGGTTTTGAATAAAACCGGATTAAATTGGGAAGGGAACACAGATACTGGTAGACCATTCCATAAACGGGCAGTTTGCCAAAGGAATGAGTCATGAAAACGCCAAGTTCTCATAGTTTTGAGATCGACTGCAAAGGGATGAATGAGAGTCGTACTACGAGTTTCCCTTTCTGAAATGCGAGGGGGAGGGATTAATGAATGGAGCTCATTAGAACAAGCTCCGTGGTAATATCGATAAAAAAGACTGAGCATTCCAACTTTTCTTCTGTGCTGGAGCGGCTGCAGATCGGATGTCAGAGAAGGATCATTGATCAACCTCACTGCCCTCCTTTGCACAGAATCAAGTTGGTCACTCAACTTCTTGGACATACCACACCAGAGATGGCTGCCATACTCGATAATGGGGCGGATTTGGGATTTATACAGAGTCAATAACTGGGCTGAAGTAAAAAACCTACGGGCTCTGTATAATATGCCGAGTCGCCGGAAAGCGGAAGTTGTGCGAGACTCAATAGCATCATGGTATTTTAACTCTGATGACAGAGAAACACCAAGAAGATTTAAGTGTTCATGGTTAGAGAGGGAGACATTGTCGAAAGTTGGGAGATAGTTGTTTGGAATCCTCTTTAAGGATATCAGACATGCTTGAGTCTTTTTGACGTTGAACTCTACAAGGTTGTCAGTGCCCCAACGGCTGACAGCCCTGAGATCTGTATTGATCTTTGAAGCTAATGATTCACGAGCAATAGATATCGCTGAACTATTTGGGGGCTTTGTAAAAGAGAAACCGTCATGTATTGTACTGTCATCGGCATAGCAGTGGATAGGAGCACAGGATAGTAAATCATTGATGTGCATAAGAAAAAGTGTCGGAGACAAGACGGATCCTTGGGGGACACCGGAATTGATTGGTAGCAGGGCTGATTTACTACCATCGATGACTGTTTGGATAGATCTGTCTTTTAGAAAGCTGGAAATCCATTCTATGAGGAGAAGAACTTACTATAAAATGCAACATCCTTTCTACGATCATCAATAATGTTCAGATGACTTTTTCCGTTTTATAATTATGCATACAAAATTTTGCATTGCACCTAAAATAAGATTAAATTTTCAACGTTTTGCTTTAAATAAAATGTTTTTTATCAAGGTATTTTATATAAACGTAAAAAAACCCCTATATCTGGTTTTCTGTAACATGTCTCATTAAATTTTCAACGTTTTGCTTCAAATAAAATGTTTTTTATCAAGGTATTTTATAGAAACGTAAAAAAACCCCTATATCTTGTTTTCTGTAACATGTCTCATTAAATTTTTCAACCCTTTTCATGTAATTAGTCTTGAATATAAAATTAAATATTCCAACGCTGTTTTGGAATTTCATAATTGAATCAAATGATACATTTAAAATTTTAAATATAACCCTGGTCATCGTAGCATTTATTTATTCTCACTGGAACGTGGCACACACGTGTCTGAATTCATATAAATAATTTTCAAACCTCCGGGTCATCACAAAATTACAGTCTTTTAACGAAACACATTAAAAAGTAAAACGTCTGTACTGGTATTCACAGTCACGGAAGATAGACTAAATTATCTGTAATTATTTTTGTGAAATAAATTGTTATTTTATTGGTTTAAGAAAAAAATGTATAAATTGATTACTTGGGAATAATAATAGCTATAGAATTTATTGTATTTTTTTTATCTTCATCTACAAATTCCACGTTGAGTTTGACTATGTAAGATTTTGTTTTTTAGACGACTGACTCTGAATAGCACAATTTTAGTTTTGGGGGGATATGAGCACTGTGCAATATAAAAAAAAAAACAAAAGAAAAAACTTTAAAACGTTCAACACACGTCATATTTAATGATAGACGAATTACAAGAGATTTTACAACTAACCACATATAAGATGATTGATACCATAAACTTTGTCTACTTCAGAAGTATGCGGCTGGTGTTTTAAAAGAGAGCACTCGAAAAAAAATGGTGGGTTTGCGGTCTGGGGCGCGTTTTTCATCAATTTTAAGGAAACAATATGCCATAAAGGCACGTCCATCCGTCTAAATAACCAGTTCTAGACAAACAATTTATATGAGAGCACGCCTCTCTGTTATCTGCCTTATAATTACACATACTTGCTGGTGTGGGATAATGGTCGGCGCTTCCCGCTTTCGGTAAGTGAATTAAATGAACAGCTCTTTAACTATTTGTGGCCTATAATGAGCTGAATCTTAATTTAAAACCGCGTTATTGTTTATCGACGCTGTGGAAAAAATACATTTTATTTACCTTTGCTGTAATGAGAAAATAACGCCCATTTTTTTATGGGCGTTAAAATTGGTTATATGGAACGTGGGAGTATTCATAGAAGCATAATAGATAGTCTTAAGAATATATATTAGAATCTTGAAACCATTTAATTAATTAAATTTGAAAGCAAAAAAATATACTGAGTTATCGCATTAAAAATAAATAATAAATATCCGTTTTAAATTTAAATAAAAAATCTCAACTAACTGATCAACCAGTTACCATCAGTATTTAGACGTGAAGACAACTACGTCGCTTTGAGATGGTTCTCAAATCCGGCTCGAAGGACCATTAAATGTTTGGGCGAATGCGAATGGGGTTAAAATGCGCTTTTCGCTCCAGAAAACGATACGTTGGTAGATAAAAAAAAAAATCTACAAACAGAATATGGTCTTACCCTAAAAATTTGTCATCTAACACCGAACATGAAAGTGAAGTAATATCATTATATTTTTATTAATTAAAAAAACAAAGTTTTAGTTCACTTTTATATTTTTGTCTAGCACTTTCGACTACAAGGCATCATCAGGACAATGAAAATTAAAGAAAAAAAAGTTTTGGAAGTTATATCACTTTATTTATAGATAACTGTTCAAAGAAGAAGAATAAGTTTTACCAAATCTTTTGTGACAGTAGGTAAGATACTTTCCTTCAACTTTCAATATTTATTATCAGGTTGGAATGAGGCTGACAACCCATACTATAAAACAATGGTTCACTTTGCCAATGTCATCCCTGTTTAACAAAAGGTCGGCCAAAGTTGCAGGGCTTATGTTCACTTGAGATTGGGTTTTGATATTGTAAGTTCACATGCGTTAAATGTATTAAATATGAATTTTAAACGTAATATATCTGTGCAACTTACATTATAATAGATTATAGAAAGCAACAAACATTTGCACGGATCACATTTAAGTTTAAAAAAAAACTATTAATTTAGAGTAATAGAGTTCGATCACTTATAGGTTCGTGCAAGTTAATTCCTCCGCATCGTTCTCCATTCTAGGCTTGCGTTGTTTTTAGAATGAGAGAGGTTGTTAGCGGTTTTCATGGCATCCTAAGGAGCCTGCCATATATCTATTATGCTTGTCTTCAGCCAGCCATAAAACCTAACGAGGTACAAACTAGATCTCGTGCGAGGGAACATCCAATATAATCTGATATTTAATAACAAAAACCTTAAATAATCCTTGTGATAAAAAATAGGCTATCCTGAAGTATTTATAATCAATCTATTTTGAACCCAAAAAAAGAATAATAAGGTTGGTTTGCTTGTTTGAAAACAATCACTAATATCTGTTGAAAAAACTGTACCCCTAAGCACAAAATCTGGTACTCTAACATTTCCATGAAGAAATTGTCATACAGAGGCCGGTTCGTAGTCCAGTGGTAGCACTTCGGACTCGTAAATGGAAGGTTGTGGGTTCGAATCTCGGTGGCTCAATATGTGTGGGTGGGTAAAGTAACTTTCACATCTAACACCAAGTCTAAATGACTGAAAACAAAGATAAATAAAACATGCATAATGTTGGATAGAATATACTTTATTGTAATATCTTTACGCGGGCTCTATTTAATTACGACTGTGGTGATTTATTTTACACAATTTATTTCAGATTTGGTTCACATACACCTTCACGATACAACGATCGATTGATTTCTGAGCTACAAAGCGTTTTGGTCCTTATTTTATAGTAAGAATAAAACTCATTCTCGAAACATGGAGAATTGCTACTTGCTAGAGCTTGCTACCTAACATTCAAACAATTATTATTATTATTATATATTTTTTTTATTGAGCAAACAAACAGTTTTTACATGTTTTACAGTGGAATAAAAACATAATTATTACAGTTCAACAACCAGCAAAAATCTCGATCAAAGTATTATCCTTATAAGAACATAATATCTATTTATTTTAAATGTTGTAAAAAAGTTTTTTTTTATTTAAATTAAAATGAATTTTCACTCTGTGAATGCATTAACTCTTGAAAATTTCCAACTTTTTATATTTATAGTGACTTCACAGACTTTATTATTAACTCACACAGACAAACGCAACACACAACTACATATTCGTAACAATATAAAAGGGTTTGGGGCTAAACGTTGGAGATAAGAAGATGCAAGCGTGTTGCGATGTGCATCCGAGATACGAGTTAATCAATCGAGATAGGCGAATAAATATTTGATTCCGATCAAATAAAATAAATTATTTTGAATATTACTTCGCACGGCGAAACAATATATTGTGGCGGCAGCTTGTGTACAAGAGGGGGAACTGAGCCGCATACAAGTCTACGGAACGTGCAGAATTACATCATTTCGCGCACAACTACAAAACGAGCATTTCCAAGAATCATTTTTTTGATGTATGGAAGTGAAGCCTGGACGGTGAGTGAAAGTGAGATTAGTAAAATCCATACAGTGGAAATGGACTGCCTAAGAAGTATGATTGGAAAAGGGCGGAGGGATAGGGTGAGGAATGATTTTGTAAGAGAGGAATGTGGTGTAAGAGAAAGTGGGAAAGTAAAGATTAAAATAAGTACCTATACTTAGATGGTTTGGACATTTGGAGAGAATGACTGAAGAAAGACTGACGAAGAAAGTGTATGGTGCAAAAATAGATGGATGTCGTGGTAGAGGAAGACCGAGAAAGGTATGGATGGACCAAATTTACGAAATAGCGAATGAATGGGATATCCAGAGTCATAATAAAAGGAGAGCTTGTATGAAAAAGGTTATGACTCTGGATGAAATGAAAGAAGTATGCAAGGACCGAAATGATGGCGGCTAAGTACCTTAAACTTTAAATACTCATAATTTTTTTTGAATATTATCGTTTGATTTTTAATCTGTTGTTTTTTTTTAATACAAGAAATGTGTGATTTTCATTCTCTGATTTGTAGGTTGGTGTGAGGCTGACCTCCCCGCTCCCCCCCCCTCAATTGTAAAAATTGGTTCAAATATGCTAATGTCACCACATTTTCAGGTAGTATTATTTTTTAATTATCTGAAAAACTTCGAATAAAGTAAAAAATTTGTATATCAAAACCAGTTTCTGTGTCGTTTCGTTTCATAGTGATTGGAATTCTTAGTTCATATAACCATCTAACATTCCACTCTTCAATCTTTTACACATATTTTTTGCTACGCACATACATATGAGTTTGTCGGGCCGTGAACCTGAAAACGTAGCTTGCTGAAGTGTGACGTCTCTGGTATAGTGGGGAAAAATGCTCTAGTACCATCCATTATGAAAGTATCTCGAACATGCAAGAATCATATCTGCGGCACATATAGATACGAGCAAAGATTCTGCGGGGGGAGAGAGTCGCTTTGATTGTTTACTACATTGTTACCTATATTGTGAAAAATATTTTTTGTGAAATAAATTTAAATCGTAGTTTAATTAAAAGAACCCCAAGTCAAATCAAAACAATATTTTCACACTTCAACCGGCGTATAGCTTCCTCGCCCGCAGCCCTTTTGTAAGAACCCAATACCCTGCTTGTAGTCGGACGCGCCCCCCATTGTTCCAAGCCTGCCTTGGGACATGCACATCAAGCGCCTAACGAGACGCCTCGCGTTCCTTCTGACACATACATTCGGACCAGCAACCCAAGTGTAACACCTTACATTTAAACTCAACAATATCGTTCACCCAATACTGTAAGCAAACTAAAACAGTGCCTCTAATGAGCGTTATAGTTTTCGTATATATTTTTTAGTTGAGTTAAAGTGTAATATCTTATAAGGTATTTTGGAGGTGAGATCTGCAAAGCACGCCCCTACTGCTATAACTGGCCGTGCGTTATGGAAGGGAATATTGGCTTGACCCAGATTTTAGGGAATTTTCCCAATAAACATAACTTTTGCTTAACGAGAATGACTTACCCCCGTATTCACGATCAAAACTGATTTAAGTGCCTTACTCAAGCGCTACACTTACTCAAGGGTCGACATTCTGGAGCGTTTTGTTTCACAAAGAACACTCAAGCAGTAATCAGCGTAGTGCCCAACCCCCAGGAGACGTACGGGTTTGTCATTGGCTCTCGAAAAAACCCAGCTCTGTAATTGGTCAGTACCTTCCGACCGATATTCGGCGTACTTCACTCTTATCATTGCCGCCTCTTTCAAATTTCAATGTCATATCAACTTTGCATAAAACTTGACAACAAATAAGTACGTATAACGCAATTACTACTTTAAGTAAACCGTAAGTACGAATTTGTTTGTTTACAATTTCTATTAGTTTTTAAAAATACATTTATGTAATATCCAATGTAAAGTGTTTTGATCGATTTCAGCGCCAAAAAGATGTTGTTTTCTCCAGCGGAAAAGGAGCTGCTGGTGGCTCTGATTAAAGAAAAACCTGTAATAGAAGATAAAATAACAGATCGAAGAAATCGTTGGCTTTGCAACCCTCAATGAGCAACGGCAAAACTGTATACAGAACGACGCATTTTTTCAATCAAAAACGTCTTCTAAATTCTTCCTCTTCGTAATACGTAAATGGGTCTTTACAGTCTCTGATATATTTTCTTGGGACACTATTTTTGAACAAAACAATGTTATTATTCTCGTTGAAGTCAACTGTATCGAAAGAATTCATTATTTTATGTTAATAATTCACAACCAAACAAAAAATGTGCTGATGAAATGCGGCGGAATATTTTGACAGTTCATCTGTCATTGAAGTATGGTCCTAGACCATACCGGAGAACAAACCCAATTCTGATGGTCAAGCAATGTAAATGAACTCGTCAAAACAATGTTAATACACTTGTAAAAATCATGTTTATAGTAAGAATTCATTTTTTCATGTAAATTCACAATCAAACAAAAAATGTGATAACAATGAAATATGACGGAATATTTTGACAGCGCTTAAGCGTTGGTTAATATACGTGTCGACCTTACTTACCTGAGTGCTAGTTTTTGGAGCGCTTAAGCGCTAATTTTACCTTAAGTATTGTTCTTGAAATGAATTTCCCCAATCTAAGCGCTGGTTTGCCCTTAAGGAAGTGCCAGTTTTGATCGTGAATACGGGGGTTACTCTTGTATTCATCAATCCTAATAACACATCCCTTAGGCCTCACTAGCGCTTTTTAGTTTTTGCTTTGTTTTTATTTATGCACTCTATAAAGAGAAAAAAACATTCTTAGGGCTAGTGAGACGTAAGTTTAGTGTAATTTTGTTTGTATACGGGAGCTGGAGTTAAAATAATGACAATAAAGACAATATTTATAGTTCTGCACAGGGGGTCATCATTGTTGATGTATTGCAAGCAGAACGTCAAAAAACAAATTGTAGAAGATAACCATAGACAACAATTTATTAAATTCGTAGATTTTTACTATATTATTTATGTGGCCAAATGTAGGATTTGAGCTTTTTTGTTTTTTTTTTTTTTTTAATTTTAAGTTTTATCACGATGGTATCAATGAAATTTACTTCGGGTATTTTCGGTGTTTACTACAGATTGTCTATAGGTACAATGCGAATCAAAATACTGTTTTGGCGTTACTAAAGCATAACTACCTACTTTGAGCGTAAAATACGCTGTATAAACTACTTTATAAATAATTATAAAAAACACAGAGTTTTATTTTCACAAATTGAGTATTTATTTCAACCTCAAGTACTTTCGACTTATTCACGTCATTATCAAGAGGATACTAAATTACAAAAATTAACTACTTTAGCTTAAAATGTGAAAAATGGGGTTTTTTATAATCAAATCATTGGTATCATTATAAAGTCAAATGTAAAATAATTCATTAACAGGTTGATTTATTTGTTGAGCACTGTTTTTGTGTGAATCACATTGGTCTGACTTTAGCCTGACAGTTTGTCAAAATAAAAAGAATATAGCTCTAATAGCTATAAAAATAGAAAAGAAAAATAAGAAGCATTGTGTGTCGTCTGTCATTTTTGTATATAAGATCTCTCTCTGTTGTACCGACCTCTGACCAAGAAGGTTGGGCTGTGGCGTGTGTAAATTAAAAAAAACAACAACTTTGATTTCTGCGAGTTGTAGTCCTCTCCGGTGTTCCTCTTTTATCCCGATTCCAACTCCCCTTTCGAATTCCTACCACACATTTCAAGAGATAATTGCTATACACAGTGATAATTCTCTAGCATTACCCATTTACTGTAAAGTCAATAAGATCTGTCGTGATCGAACCAACAACAGTACCCGTAGTACGAGTTTTTTCACAATACTCGAAGTATTGAGTATTCGAGAAAAATGTATGTGAACTTGAAAAGCACCTCTGGCAAAAAAAGTTTCGAAACTTGTAACGGCAGAGGTGTTTTTCAAGATCACATACAATTTTCTCGAATACTCAATACTTCAAATATTGTGAAAAAACTCGTACTACGGGTAGGTACTGTGTACGCATCTGATATTTTAACTACGTAATCTAACAATACCGATACTTTTTTACAGTAGATTTCATTTAAAAAATTACAACTTTTTAACCATCTGCACACAAATTGATCGGAACTGCTTCTTTTGAAAGAGGGGGCGGCCTTGTCCATACACATTGTGGTTACTTCAGCTGAACGTCGTCATTAGCTGCTCACACCTTTGTTCGACAGCTGCCAACACCGACAATGGCAGACAGCGCGATGCCCTAAGTGAGTAATGACAGCCAAATTATTATCATTTAGTGGTTTCACAGACACACATTTCACCGTGATTTGTGTGCCAATAAAAATATGATGGTATGCTTGGTGTTAACATGTCCATTGAGGTTGTAGAAACCTATAAATTTGTGTTTTACAATTTTTAAGAATAAAACGATACTTTTAAATATAACCAAACCAAAATTTCATAGCATCTAATCTAAATCTAAGTTGTAAAGATGTATTATATCATTTGAGATGCATATTAAAAAACATTCCCGCAAGCAGACAAGTATAAGTTCGCACTAACACATGCTGCATGTGTTAGCGCGACAATAACACATACAATATAAAAAACCCGAATCTCAAATGAACATACACCGTGCAACTCTTGCCGATTTTCCTTGAAACAGGGGTAAAATTGGCAAAGTGAAGCATTTTCTACAGCATGGGTGGTCATGGAATGCTCAAACCCTCCTCGTACCCGTCCTGTATGTATGTGTCAGAAGGACCCACAGCACATGGACGCTCATGCAAAGCTATATATTTTCTCAAGTGGCGAAAGGCCTTCCCGTGAAGTGAAAGCAACGGCACGACAAAACAAGAACCTCTAGGTCAGAGGCGTGCCCATGACTCTAAAAGTAAATGGTTCGATGTTACTGAAGCTAATAGCATACCTCGGGTGGCACTCCTTGTGGGATTGTTGCTAGATCACGAGTAGCGTGAATAATGATACACATAATACGAAATAATAATAATTGAAATCTAAGGACAGGATTACTGTGAATCCGCTGCGGATGCAGCTTGGCAAAACGAAGCGCAAAATCGCTCAAAAGCGGAGAAGTTTGATTTTGTAGCAACAAAGTCTGCGTAGCCGACTGGCCGCATACGCTCTAAAAACTGAAAAAAAAGGGAAACTCCTCGCTTAGTTGGTAAAACTGGTTAGAGTAATAAATGGATCAATGCAATCATGGATAATCAGCCATTCAATGAAGACCGCTGAAACGATGGAGAGATAGCTGGTGCAATGCTTCCTAAAAGAAGAGAGCAACAAGAAGAAGGATACACAGCCGACATTGGATTTACTATTCCTTACTTTAGCATAATCTAGCAGTTGTAAGTCTAGAAGCGGTCCCAGGATGTGCTGTCTTTCCTGGCCATCCAGGAGTTCTCTTGCCGTATCCGTAGGATGTGACGTATGCGCTGGCCAAGTCCTCGGGCAGAGGCGGCAGGATATCGCGCCGTCCACCGGCGTATCGCCGTTCTGATCTCTTTTTAATTTTACAATATTTCACACACATCAGGGCCGTAACTTGATAATAAAAAATAATATTCTGCTCCTACTTTCGGTGCAGTTACTAATGCAGTAATGCTGTTGAGAATGCTACCAAGACAAACAAAGTATTGTGGATGTCTATCTATAATCTAAGCTGCAAAGATATGTAATATTGGGGATTCGCATTACATGCATTCTCACAAGCAGACACGTACAAGTTCGAGCTTGCGCATGCCACATGTAAAAACCAAATCTCTGCAACTCCTGCTGACTTTACCTGAAAGAGGGGTGACATTGGCAAAGTGAACCATTGTTTACAGTATGGGTGGTCAGCATCATACCAACCTATCCAAGGTGCATTCCTTAAAAACACATTTTCGACATTTTCTTTATCAAGAAGTGTCGGAGTAGGAAGATTTAATTTAAGTTACCAGTTAAACCACTTTATTTGAAATGTTTTTTTTTGTTTTTTGTTTTCGTGTTTGACGTGTGTTCTCGTTTACTTCAAAGTTGAATAAATATTTTTTGCATCGGGATACGACAGAAACAGCGGAACGATAAAGTAATATGTGACATCATCATAAACACTCAATTGTACCAGTTTTTTAAGTACACCTTCAATAAATAAAAATACTAAACATGACATCTTTAAAAACACCGATTTATGCATTATGCATAATTTTTTCTCACAAATTTCATCATCCAAACGAGAAAGTACAAGAAATGCATAAAAAATCTGCTGTGCAAAAGGTGAAAGATTAAAAGAACTAGTGTTTTCCATCCATTTCAGGAATCCAGTGTGAATCAGTAATTTCTTTTCGTAAATTTATAAACTTTTTTGATTGAATAGATACCTACTTATAAAGTATGCTCATACTCGTCCTGTATGTATGCGTCAAGGAACTTACAGCGCATGGACGCTCATACAAAGCCATATATTGTATCAAGTGGCGGAAGGCCCTTCCGCGAAGTAAACATATCATTGAATAACCGTACCATTACCGTACATGTATGTCAATGCTGAAACAATAAATTACAAAAATTCTTTGAATAAAAGTGATGCGCCTCTGCTTTGAGCGGCCGGCGGGCGCAGGCAATGATCGTTACGATTATTGTGTATTGTGTGCATGCGTGACTTATGTGGATGCGCCCATGCCTCACACACATGCGCACTCCTACCACACACACACACACACACACACCTACCAGTGAGCCAGCATCGTGAGAAACTGACCCAGTTACAGATAATCTGCGAGGAGACCGTGAAGTCTCTATTGGTCCTTTTAGACAAAGCACAACACCCGCCAAGCTAAAACCAAAATATATTTTTTCATCGAAAATATTGTAACGAGTGCATGGTAGTATTTAAGTGTATACGTGATCCAGTCGAGAAATGTCCCTATGAACGTATATATGTGTGAGCCGCAATTGTGTGCAGGCCAGAGTCGATTGAAACATTGATCCGTAAAGCTAAAAAACCAAAATCAATACATTGTAAGCCGAGAAAAATTGTTGGAAATTGGATGAGCGGCTTGGGAGTCCATAGGGTACTTTCGCACATACTCGTACATACATTCGATTTTATATATTAGGTTTTGAACTTGAAAAATCTATAAGTCCTTGTTTGCGAGATCGTAAAGGGCATTCTCAATAAACTTTACTTTCAACTAGAACCAAATATCAGGTACCTAAAGCGCAATCGCTTAAAAACAACATATTCACATATTTTAACTGACCAAAATACACATAAAAGTAGCCGCTGCGATTTGTACGTAGATGTAGCTTGTTTTCTCTCTCACATGTTTCCCTACCGAGTGAGACGTTCCAGTGTTCGCAGATAGTGGCATTCAACTTCTCGAGCCGCTTATCTGGCGCGCGTTAAAGCGCACAAGGGGGCATTTGTTATTTTTTATCAATTTACACCGCCGCTTGTGCGCTGATACCACGGATAACCCCTGACTCCACAGACTCAACGTGACGTTGACCACGCGCGGCATGCAAAATTAAAACTATACAACTCAAAATTCAATAAACTCAATACAATTATACACACATAATTTTTGTTCTCCTTGAATGATAAGTTAGTGTGAGCCTGACCCCCAATGCTCTAAAAGTTGGTTCACTTTTGCCAATGCTACCCCGTTTTCAGGGAAGGGCGGCAGGAGTTGCAAGGTGCATGTTTATGTGAGTTTTTGTTTATTTGTATGCACACATGCAATATGTGTAGGCGTGAACCAACATGTACCTCTGTCTGTGAGCATGGGTTTTTGCAGCTTATATTATAGATTAATTATTATAGATACACAATGAACAATCGATATTTTATGTTTTATGGCTTAATAAATAATTCTTCAATCTTTTTCGTAAATTTACGAGGAAAAGGATCGCGGAAATCTTCACCATTTCAGGAGCCTGAAAAGAGTCACATTTTTTTAACTATTGATAGAATTTCCATTTAAAAGAAGCCATCATTTTTAAATAATAATAATAATACTGTACATAGATGATTTATTTGGTGAGCGCTGTTTATATGTGTATCACACATCAAGAGCCCTCTGCAAGCTTGGCCGTCGCTGTAGAAAGCGACAATTCTCAAGCAAGACTCAGTTGCTGTAAGACTGGATGGACCTTCACTGGCCGGACTGTGGTAAAGGTATATGAAATTTTCACCAAGCAAAGAGCATATTATTTAAAAATATAAATGATATTTTTTTGTGCTTCGCCGGAATTCGAACCTACAATCTTTCATTTACGTGTCAGAAATGTAAACCACTAGACTACGGACCGGTTTATTTTTATTTTTCTGTGTATCCAGCTGCTATTGTGGTCAGTATCATTAGCAATATCACTTATTAAGTCAATCCAGTCTTTCGCTTCCACATTTTTCTTAGACATTCCTTTTGCACTCTCTTTTAGCCCCTATCTAAGTGAACAAAAATAAAAAAAACAGTCTTATTGCTGTCAATTGACAAAACGCTGCCTTAGTGCTTGTTTACTGTAAACGCCATTGAGCTAATTTTACAGGAGCAATGTTTTTGTGTTTTGTTATTGTAATTGACAAAATCGTAATTCAATTGCCTATTTTACCGAAAGTACTGCAGGTCTGGCACTATAATAATCGGTAAAAATCATAATAATGTTACGTTTAATACTAAAAAAAGGCGTTTTAAAATGGATATACGTCAAAGATGCGCAACGGAAATTTCGTAAAGTGGATATACAGTAAAACGATCTTGAGATTGACCGGACGCTCGCAACAATCTTTAAGTGCTTGTTTACTCTATGCGCCAAATCACATATAAAGGGTGTTCCAGTCACTTCTTCACCGCACATTATATTTGTTGGACTTATTTAATTCATATTACACAGAAGGCTATTGAACTTTCATTTGACTTTTATTTATTTCTTTACTTCCTTCCTTTCCTATTAATACTCTAGTGTTACCAAAGAGATGGAAGAAAGAAGTTTATTATCAAAATATTTTTTTATTTTCTTTAAGGTTTTTTTTTGTTTTTTACTTTCTTGCTCTAGCTGAAGACTAAAAATTTCATTTTTTTTCACGAAACGGCGCTATAAAGAAATCATCAACTCATCATCATCATAAAGAAAGTATTGATTTGGTGTGAAAATTTTTTTTCGAGGTTTTCACGGAAATGAGTTGTCCTTGTGCAGGACATGCCAAAAAACACTATCTTTCAAAAACGTCCGTCTGTATGTGTGTGTGTGTGTGTGTGTGCGTGTGTATGTGTGTCACTTTCCAAAGTATTAGACTAAGAGATACCAAATTTTGGCTACATCAACTCTTTTGAACATGTTTTAAATATGAATTACACGGCATTACACCAACTTGAAAATTCAAGATGGCTGCCATACAAAAAAAAACATAAAATTTCAGATGGCAACCCATAGACCCAGGTTTGCAAGAGTGTTGCCATACCTAATTTTCTTAGTAAAAATTTGAGTAACGACCACACTGAAAAAAATAATCTTGGAGCCGTTTTTGAGAAAAGTGCAATTTTATGTTTTTTTTGTATGGCAGCCATCTTGAATTTTCAGGGTGATCCCATGCCGGTCGGCTCATCAAAATTTGTGGTTGTCAATTCTCTAAATCTAAAAATTGGTGTCTCTGTGATTAGTAGTATCGGCTGGGACATACACACATACGGACGGACAGGTTCGACAAATTAGGTTTTTTTGCACGTCCTGGCGCAAGACAACTCATTTCCGTTGAAACCTCAATTTTTTTTCGGACGAATACAATACTTTATAGCTCCTTCTGACTGCTATAAAGTAAAAATATATTGAAAAGTTCTCAGCAGTTAGAGTGTTAATAAAAAAATACTTTTTAGAAAATTTAAGACAATAATGATAACTTATATGATGTCATCATTATATTTTCCAAAAAGTGAATCACACACAAAGTGAGAAATTTCCAGACAAAATGTTTGGTAATCAGAGGGTTAAAATTAGATAAAAGGCTGCGATTCTTAAAACTTTCTAAATAGCAATAATAATCAGTCGTTACTTTTTCAAAACATGACAAAAAAGTTTACCCACCATACAAAGTCCAAGTTTGCATACAAAAGCGTTCAATGACCATCTATGTACATATGTATAATAATCGAAAATCGTAGTTGCAACGAAATATTAACATTCAAAACTCAGATCAATTGCATGCCCACAAACAGAAACTTGTAAGTTCGCGCTTGCAAATGCTGAGTGTGTACTTACAAATTAAAACCAAATCTCAAATGAACATTAAGCCTGCAACTCTGACATTGACAAAGTGAATTATTTTTTACACTATGGGTGGTCAGCTTTATACCAACCTATAAATCAAGGTTCTTTCTTGTGTAATTGGCGTTTTTTTCAGAGACGACCAACCTCGCAGAGGGCTCTTGAGGTGTGATACAATATAAAAACCCAATCTCAAATGTAACAACATGTCTCAATCTCAACATAAGCCCTGCAACTCTTGCCAACCTTTCCTAAAACAAGGGGAACATTGGCAAAGTGAACCATCCTTTTACAGTATGGGTGGTCAGCCTCATACCAACCAAATGTTAGAAAAACCAAACAAGCACTGTGGAGTCAATTTGTCTGAAATCCTCTTGTTTATTAACAAATTTGGGTTCAAGATCATTCATTTCACATTTTATCGTATTTCAAAGATCAGGTCGTACAAAATTCCTGTTTGACAATATTAACCATTTTAAATTTTACAATATACAGTATAAACGGCTTACATATCTTGAACAAAAAAATCAATGATTTCTCGCGTTGTTATTGTTTTCAAAGTCGGAAATCATATATTATAAGATATCCTGCTTTTTAAAATAAAAACGTAGCTGTTCTTTTAAAGTAAAGAAATTATTTTAGATCAAAATAATGTGACTTTATCAATGAAACTGTTTTGTATGAAACAAAAATTTATTCTATCTAAAGTTTAAACAAAAATGTTTGTTGGATTTGGTGTAGTGTACGCAGGGTTGTGTGAAATGTTCCGCAGATTTTCCCATTGCGTGTGGAGCAGTAGATAATATCAAAAGAAAGATACTCGGGTGCATACCGGATAACTTTAAAAACATATTGGTACATTATTTTATTTGTTTAATAAAATAACAAAGCGTTTTCTCTCTCGGTTTTTTTTTCATTGACAGTGGTTACTGGGCAGGTATATACAGGTTTTCAAAATTTGAAGTGGTTTTATTTTCATGTCTCCATTAACTTTTCGACAAATGCTTCTTTAAATTTGGTCCATGTTTGCTTATTTTTGAGCCTATCAAACATTGCATAAATTTTTAACTCAATTTTGAACAACAAAAATGTATGGAATATGCAACGGCACTCCTATAGAGTGATTAAGTTCTCATACAATTTTTTAAGCTCGGAGCACTGATCAGTCTACTCCTTCACGTATGTTTTTGGTAATAATGAAGCCATCTCCGATCTGTTAATATTCACAAATAAAACGCAACTAAGCTACTCATATATTGTAACTTCTTGCCTGCGTTGTCCGCGATGGAGTCGCATATATTTTTACAGGCAAGGGGGCCAGTCTCACACCAACGACTTCATTTGAAGTGGGGGTTTCCCAGATTCCGAGGGGGCTGATTCACATTTCTTATTAAGGCTGAGTACACCTTGCTGGTATTTATTTTGGGTTTGAAATAAACACTGCAACGGGAAATCATTTCTGACACCCTAAAGATCACAGATCACCTTACTCTCACCTAGAATGCAAGCATTCTACCAACTAAGCTATCAATCGGACTTTTTACGAGCTTCGTCTTTGCCACAAAGTGTCAATTCTCATGCAAGACCCAGTTTCTGTAAGGCTGAATGAACCTTTAGTGACCGGTCTTTGGTAAAAGCTTATGAATTTTCGAACCCAGTGAAGTGCATATTTGAAAATATAAATTCAGAAGTCCGGTCGATAGCTCAGGTGGTAGAGTGCTTGCATTCCATGCCGAAAGCTCGGGTTCGAATCCCACCGAGGGTGTCAGAAATGATTTTCCGTTTCGGTGTTTATTTCAAACCCCAAAATAAAATACCGGCAAGGTTTACTCAGCCTTCACAAGAAATGAGTACCAGCACCCTCGGGAGCTGGGAAACCTCCACTTCAACTGAAGTGGTTGGCGTAAGGCCGGCCCCCTTACTTGTAAAAATAAATAGGTTCAACTCGCCAAATGCGGCCCCTTCGGGGATAACGCGGCAAGAAGTTACACTATATGTGTAGCTTAGTTGCGTTTTTTTAGTTGCGTTTTTTTAAATGGTATATTTTTTTGTGATAGAAGGAATAGTTGTAACTATTGCACGATTGCTAAGATGCCATAAGAATAAAAAAAAAATAATAATATGTCCGTGCAAAATGTTGAAGGCTATAAAACGTCCATTACTTTTATTGATATTTCTATCACAATTTTTCTTGCTAATTTTTCCTTATAAGATTTAAAAAAATCGAATCGTATTCTCTCCATGTAGTAACAATATTATTAAGATAAAATTTATAGTTAACTAGAAGTACCGGCGTGTTTCACTGCGCGCCAGGCCAAACCTTTGTAATTTTGATTTCCATTAAGCTTGCAAAAATATTTTTAATTTTTGATCGACATCAAGGGCCTTATTCATTAGATTGGTCGAACCCAAAACCAGAGTTAGACCAGCTTTCTAATGATTAGTACATATGGACAACTAATTTTATACAAATTTGTTTTTTTTTTTATGAATCAGGTAATGACCGGTCCGTAGTCTAGTGGTAACGCTTGAGACTCAAAAATTAAAGGTTGTGGGATCGAATTCCGGTGGAGCACTACAAACATTTAATTTATATTTTCGAATATGCACTTTGCTGGGTTGAAGAATTCATACACCTTTACACTGGTCCACCCAACCTTACAGAAACTGGGACTTGCAGGTGAAGCTTTCTATAGAGGGCTCTTGAGGTGTGATTCACACCAAAACAGCGCTCTTCAAAAAAAATCATCCTATTATTATTATTGTTTAGGTGGCAAATGTTTAACTCCCTTCAGTAATGTACACTTTTGATGTAAGCGGGTTAACCAGGGATAGTGATCATCAATTTCAGAAGATTCACGTTTATAAATATAGGCTGTATACGAGAATCCACACGTATGACTTAAATGGAATGTCAATTGGTATGTTCGGAGTCATGTCGATCGAGTAAAATAATAATTACGAACGATGAGTAAAAAATCACATGAGAGCAATTAATCTCATTGATTGTAATGGATAGGTTTCATAATGAAATGTGATCTGAATGAAATCAATTTATTGTCATTCCGGGCACACGATGCAAGCTGTATTTCCTGCTTTGCTTTCATTTCTTTCATTTAGAGCAAGAAAAGCAGCTACCTATGGAAAAAATAATAAAATAAGAAAACCAACATGTAAAATACACAAACCCTACAAAATCTGTAAAATATACTTTTATTTTGATATTATAGATAAGCACAAATAGGAGCTAAATGAAATTGAATGAGGTCCGAACATTGACAGAGACAAACAGTGAGGTCACATAACCGATTTGTTAGGACTTATTCTAGTTAATATTTTTTTATTGGTTGCTTAGGTCTCTAGTAACATGGACATGTGAGGTTTGCCAGCCGACAAAATAATAAATTTGGAACATCTATGCTGAAAACGTTTTGACTCCATTTTGAAAATGAGTACAGTTTATCAGATATTTTAGTTGCTTTTTAACGAAATGTGTGGTTGAGGAAATTGGATTACTGAGAATCCGCTGTGGTTGCAGCTTGACATTTAGTTATGCTGAAAATATAAAAGATCCAGTTGCTGTGAGGCTGGATGTATCATTTATGACCGGTCTTTGGTTAAATTGGTAAATACCGCTGGTATGGTCGAGCGGATAAGGCATTGCTACTTGTATTTGCGTTGTTAAAACAAGAGCAAGTTCGAACCTCGCCTGCGCCGTGTCCTATCGACAGTAACTTTGAGCCTCATTCAACAGGTGTTATTGGTTGTTGATAATTCTTTATTCATTAAAATATTAAACATTAAATAATTCATTGATAATACTAATAACTGTTTCTGGTCATGCAAAAAAAGTTGGTGAATTGGATTCCTCTTTACAAATCTATTATAAAAAAGGCAAATAACTTTTCAACCCACCAATGACCACGATTTGTATTTTCTTTTTGCTGGAAAACGAATTCACAACCTTCTCTGTGCGGTAGCATTAACTACTAGACTACGGACTAGTGAATAACCATGATGATAGCCGTTCTTATAGATAGAAGTGTCTACATAAAATCTATTATCTATAATCTAATTTGCAAAGGTATTGTTTCGATTGTATGGGTTTGTGTGATTGTGTGCCTAGGCATGTTGCTTACTGTACATGTATGTGTGTTATATTTTTGGTATAATATCAAAAATCCACTAGGGAAGTATCTAGCTGGTTCTCGAATAGGCGAGGAGCGGTTCTACCCCACATATAAATACGGGCGGCGGTTCTGTGAGAGATGATTGTTTCTTGAATCACTGTCCCGCGAACACGATAACCAGAACAGTCAGAGTGAACCGTATTATGTAAGCGATTATGTGAAAAATAAATACTGTAAAATAAAGTAAACCGCAATTTCATTAAAAGAAGCCCAAGCTAAATCATGACAATATGTTAACATTAAAGATTCATATTAAGTGCATGCCCACAAACATACACGTGTAAGTTCGCGCTTACAAATTCTGCATGTGTACTTTCATATTGAAGTAAAACAATAAGATGAAATGAGAAATATAAAGATTTGGTGACAGTAAAATTAGCAGTCTACACTACAGTGATGTGAATTCCGTGGCTTTTGTTTTTTGAATGAATAATGATGTTTGTTGTCATTTTGTGCCGGTTTGGCGACCAGCCAAGTCAAATTGCCCTCATGTGGTAAAACGCAGAGACCCGAAGGTCACGAAATGTAAAATTATGTACCTTGTCAACCATTATCGGCGACAGAAAGTACACCTTTAAAATACGAGTATCTTATGGATACCACCCAGTAAATGCCATAATCCTCTGGTGACTTTAATAACAAATATGTGAATAGTATCTTGATTGAAAATGTAACTGTAACTCTGTCGCCATTCCGCTAAGGGTGGTCAGAGCCTCTGCAGAGTTGCCTCCATTTTTTCCTATCCTGACATCCCTCTTTCAATTCATTCATATCCATCACCTTTTTCCTGCATTTTCTTCTTTTACGCTCACTTTGTATTTCCCATTCTTTCACAACCTCCTCAATCTGATCACTCCATACTTTTCTCGGTCATCCCTTCCCTCTTTTTCCTTTCACACTTTCTTTGTATATTTTAATATTATTTGTAGAATTCTATTGGCAACTTATTTTTTTCAAAATTCACTTCTTCAAAAATGAAACTACTACTACGCAACTAAACTACACATATAGTGTAACTCCTTGACTGTGTTATCCCTATTTATTTTTACGGCTTAGGGGGCCGGCCTCACACCAACCACTTTCAGTTGAAGTGTGGGTTTCTCAGCTCCGGAGGGGGCTGATTCTCATTTCTTTTGAAGGTTGATTACACCTTGCCGGTATTTATTTTGGGTTGAAAATAAACACCGAAATGGGAAATCATTTCTGACAACCTCAACGGGATTAAAACCCATACTCTCGGCATGGAATGCAAGCACTCTATCAACTGAGCTATCGACCGGACTAGAAATGATAAAAAGGTGATGAATTGGAAGTCAATGGTTGGGTACAAAAGAAAAAAATAGGCATAAAAATAAAATAATACACATAAATAATGACGTATTATAAATAATGACGTAATACGTCATTATTTGTGTATTATTTTATTTTAATGCCTATTTTTTTATTTTGTACCCAACCATTGACTTCCAATTCATCACCTTTAGCATGAACCGTGCGTTATTTGGGGTTTTAAAAAATAAAATGTAATTTGTACTTGTAAAAGCATTAAATCTCATTTTTCTTTTTACATTTTGTATGGTTTGTGTATTAATACTGTGAAAATTCATATTAAATATTAGTGAATTTTATAGAAATAAAGCAAAATAAATCGTATTCTATGAAAAAAATAATAATATAAGGATGATTTATTTGGTGAGCGCTGTTTTTGTGTGTATCACACCTCAAGAGCCCTCTAAATGTGTTATTTAAAGACCAAGAATCGATTTGGGTTGTATCGTATCGAAAACAAAGACTTGAAAGTGCCTTGCTTTATATCAAATGACAACGACCTTATTGTAATAGCTGAGATATCGTAATTACCATGTTTTTAATACAATCTGCAATACCGATCACTTGTTTTGCAACATTAAGCTAGTAATCGACAATGGCGACATTATCACATTGTATTATCACAACATCTACATATTGTGCGGTTGTGCAATCAATAAATTTTGCTCTGCATTAATTAAAACGTAATTGTTTAATTGAAACTGGTCTTGAGTTTAATACCTATTCATTGGATGAATTTCGCGTGTACGATCGTATAAGGTATACAAAACTCTCGGCATGGAATGCAAGCATTCTACCAACTAAGCTATCGACCGGACTTTTTACGAGCTTGGTCGTCGCTACAAAGCGCCAATTCTCAAGCAAGACCCTAAGACTGGAAGGACCTTTGGTGACCGGGCTTTTGTAAAGGTGTATGAATTTTTTAACCCAGCGAAGAGCATAATTAAAAGTATATATGGTATATTTTTTGTGCTCCGTCTGGATTTGAACCCACAACCTCTCATTCACGAGTCCAAGGTGTTACCACTGTACTACGGACGGGTGTATATTTTTATGTTTATCTTAATAAAAACATTTTTTTCGGAATCGAACTCACAATATTTCGTTTACAACCTACTAGTTAATCAGGTCATTTTGACTAAACCATAAAATTTTCTTCGTCCATATCAAAACAGGATTACAATAAAAAGTTGTTCATTGTACGTCATACGTATCCTAGATTTTTTTCGGGTTGTAAATACTTTACCAATGTCACCCCTGTTTCAGGGAATGTCGGCAAGAGTTGCAGGGCTTATGTTCATTTGAGGTTTGGATTTTATTTGTAAGTACACAATCAGCATTTGTAAGCGCGAACTACACGTGTTTGTTTGTGGGCATACATCTGAGAGCTTTGAATGAATATATCCTTGCAACTTAGATTATAGATTATAGAAATGAAAATGTATATTTTAGGTTAATAATTTATTTGATTTTTTTATCGATCGGAACGCTCGGCTCTTTTAGCGCGGCTTTATACAAAGAATGTAAAGCAGTGCAGACAAGACGTTGTCTATAAATGAGGTTGCTGAATCTTTCTAAGCGCTTTTGCGATAACAAAACAATTGTGTACAGGTGGTCTCGGCTTTTTCCCGAGATTCATCTTGACGTTTAACAAGTCAATTGGCTAATTGGTACGACAAGCGACGCGATAGGATTGTTTGCATGCCAATAAAATAGTCAATTAATCTGCATTAATTGCTTTGTTGATTCAATCTCTTGCTCTGTATATTGTTATTCAATAAAAACTGACAATCCTCAATGCAGTTTAATTTAGAATTTATTGATGTCTGGTGTAAACAAGACATCACGAAAATTTAGTATTTTATTTGTGATTTAAACATTTTGCAACACACAATGGTAATTTGCACATTTCAGCACACTTTTTTTTTCAGAAATGGATCTTCCTTTGCAAGGGCTGCAGTCTTTTTGTTGCAAAAACGAATGGAAAAGCGATACCATATTATGGAATCGTTTGTGATACTAGTGACTACGAACCTTGATTTCTAGCTGACAGTCAATTGAAGCTTTGATCCATTAAGCTGTCGATATGATTTGGTCACTTAATTTTACAGCTTAAATTTTGTTGTTTTTTTACCTCTACATAGGTACTATTTTTCGTATTAATAGACTTTCGTCATTAATTTCTAACCCAAAAAATTACAGTATTTGTATAAAAATGCGTTATTTACTGGGCTTAATGATTTCTTTGTAAATTCACCATAAAGCTATCGTTTCTTTACATCCCTTGTAAGAAAGATACATCTTAATAGTACGTAAAAAATACAGAAAAATTGTTGAGAGAATAACAATTCTGATGTTAAACCACCAGCGAACTCACAATGGCTTACGAATAACAATTATCATTGTATTTCTCTTTTTATCTTGAATGAACGTCTGTCACTAACTGTATCATCCTTCTGTAACAAAAACAAAACACTTTGAAAGCACGTACTTATTCTAAAGCTTGAATGAGAGTCCACCTCCCATATACGAGTAAACGCTCTGAGACTGTTAAAGGAGAAGCAAGCTCCCTTACAAGGCATATCTGAATCCTGACTGGAATATTAAAATTATATTCCCGGCATATTCTGGAATGACATCAATAATTAATGTTAGATACATCTAAAGGGAATGCCCTGTTAGATCCATAAATTATTGGGTGACATTTTAATATGGTGTTAAAACGTTAATGTGACATTTGATGGGAAAAAGAGTTGATGTGGTAAGGGAAAGTTTTACGCGAGTTTTATGAGCTGTAAAAGTTTTTTTTGGATTTTTTTTTTGTGGATCTAAAGTTTGTTAAAAATGGGGGACTCAAATGTGTGATGTCTCTTGAATATTAAATATGTATGCAGATGTGTGTGGTTCATAAAGTTGTCAAAAAGTTCATTTTTTTATGAAAACAAAATGATATCCTTTGCATTATGGAACATATAAAGTACCTAATGATAATTTCGTGTAACTTAATTGAAGTATCAAAAAAATGAGAAAACCTTACTTCTTTTTTAAAACCACGTTTGGTACACACAAAAAGATTTTCCTCCATAAACCAATAATGCTGAGGTTCTTTCCCTTATGAATACCAGGACCAGACTCTTGATGATGATGATGATGATGGATGATTTATTTCCGGTGGCGCCGTTTAATGATCACAGATCATCTCAAGGGCGCCGAGGCTCTTCGAAAACAGCATTTTCTGAAGTCCTCTTCTGAAGGCGATGGTAGGCTGGTCAGAGTGAAGGTCGACAGGCAGCTTATTCCAGGCAACTGGCCCGGCTACCCCAAAGCTACTGTCCGCAAAATTTGATGTATTTGCTCTTATTGGATCTTTGATCTTGTTGACAGTAGTAGAGGCAGAGCGTAGTGGTCGCCTTGTAGCAATGTCAGCAAGACATAGTTCAGCGAGACATTTTGGTGTTCATCAAAAGGCTACAACTGGTTTATTTTATCCACAAACTAAGAAATTAAAAGTAGGTATTCACCCCTGCATCATATCACACATGCGAAATTAAGGGCAGAGGAGCTTCAGGTTGAAGAAGAACATCTTGGTTAAAGAATCTGAGCAGGTGTTCGGCAGAAGCACGTCATTTCTCTCTCGTGTCACAGAATCAAAAATTCAAATCGCTTTGATGATCACCAATCTTCACTGATGAGGCACAGGAAGAGAAAGAAAGATAAATTAATCAATTGTAAATAGAGGAACTGAGATTGTAGCTAAAGTTGCACTAAATGTGTAGCTTAGTAGCGTGTTTCTTCTATTGAATCCCAATAACAGACACATTTAGGCCCCATCTGAGGAAGCTCACGGCGTGTCTGCTTTCGCATGCGCCTCACACGCCACGCAAAGTGTTTTTTGAGAGACAGCAGACATGATATTCGGAGCGGTCGACCATTCATAAATCGCGCCCTTAATAGGGTCCGTGCCCGAGGCTATCTGTCTCTACGGCGCATAGCTATTGACTAGCAGACCCTTCATTCATAGACGTGGCAAACAAAATAATATACTTTTTAATTAAATAAAACGCAGTTTAAATTCACTCTTATATTCTTTAACTTTGTCAAACGTTTTCGCCTAAAAAGGCATTCACTGTGTAAACCACCAAACCCTTAAAAATATTAAAAATAATATACTGTTATGATTTTGCTTGGATAACTATTATTTAAATTGCGATTTAAATTTATTTTCACAAAATCGATAACAATATACTCGTCTCTCTCTGCTAACAGGTCTACGCGTCACAATAGTCAAAGAGACTCTGTCTGTCCCACATAATCTTTGCTCGTATTTATATGTGCGGCCGAGACGATTCTTGCATGTTCGAGAACATGGTAGATATTTCCTAGTAGATGGTACTAGAGCATTGTTCCACACTATACCAGAGACGTCACACACACCAACCAGCGTGCCTAGGCTCACGTATGAACCCATTCGTTCGTAGCAATACTTTTGTTTCTGTCCTCCTAGGTGCTTCAAAACATACAAGAAGAAGGTTTGAGCTTTTTACTTTTTACTCTTTTCTTTTGAGTATTTTTACATCCTTCATTTAAAACTTAATTTATTAATAGTTTTTTTTTAAGAAACCCTGTGCGGGAGACTCCCTAGATTTCAGAGAATCTAGGGGTCTACGTCACTTGTTGTAGTGCCGCAGAGGTGTTTACGAGCTTGGTCGTCGCTACAAAGCGCCAATACTCAAGCAAGACCCAGCTGCTGTAAGGCTGGATGAACCTTTTGGTGACCGGTCTTTGGTAAATATTTATGAAGTCTGCCGTTTGAAAGGGCTGAATTTGTTTATTAATGATAAATAATTTATGTAGCTTGGAGTGAAAAAATATCGGCTGAATAGTTACTGCTTTGTTCTAATCGTTTATTCCTCAAGCGCCTCTGAAGCATCCACTAGGCTAGATAATGCAACACTCAGATGCGGCATCAAGAGAGGAAGGCAAACACGTAGGTGGACTGGTGAGATGAAATGTATGAAAGTTTAATAGTTTTCTCTTGACGATGCTGCTTGCCAAATGAGCTTTAAAATGTCTAAGAAGTTTGATGGAAAATTATTTTCAATTGAATCTAAGATAATAATGTCAAGGTTATTTTTCTTAGGGGGGACAAATTCCTGAAGACGTCGATAGACCTTATGATTTGATAACAAAGTTATACCAATATGGTCACAAATGACCAGCTGATCGGATAGTCAAATGTGTTTTGAACAAATTATACAAATCAGATTTGACTATTTGATCAGTTTTTCATTCGTGATTTTATGTTAGTTATAGAGGATAGGACTCTGAACTATGCGGTATCTACCAAAACGATGATGGTAGTGGTCAGTTAAAGTCAGCAGACTGTATTGACTGGATCGCAATCAGAGAAAAGAACATAAAGGGGCGTAAGACAGTATGAAGACCCAGATTATGATGGCTGGACGGATTTTGGCGGACTATCATGTGGTAAGAGTATACGACTGGAGAAGGAAGGCGATAGCGGTGGCTGTAGTCAATCAAGGAGGTCAAGGTTTGTCATAACATTGATGATCAATATGTTGTTTATAAATGTGCATGAAAAGACTTGGCTGTTTTCTCTAGTGAACGAACAGGTAAATCTAGAATCACTGCTAGGTCAGGTCACGACCATGGAGAAGGCCTTCCACCACAAAAAAAATATAGCATTGCACGAGCGTTCTGTGATCAAAAATACACGTGGGGACGGAAGAGTTTTTTTTTTACTTGTATTGCAATAAGCCTTGCATTTCTTTGACTGGATCGAACTCTTTTGAACTAGTTATTCCTCTTTTAAACCAGAAGCTCTATCACTGATTCGTCGTATGTATTATATTAAATGAAGTGTTATTGTCTCGGTAAACTAAAAAAAAATACTATTGGCGGTGAGGTAAAGAAAATGATTCCATATCACAAAAAGTGTGAGTTGATAGTCAACCTTCAAGAAAAGAAGTCCTGAAAGCGACAAAATGAATTATTGAAACCTGGCGCCTTTTTTAGCACAAAAAATGTTGATATTTTATTTATATTTCTTTTCTTTGAGATATTCACAAAAAGCCATAGTTCTAAGAGCTTCCGAGCTTCAGCATACATTATAATAATGAAAATATTTTTTTCTTTAAAATTTACGTATAATGGTTTTGGTACAAAATTCATAAAATAAATAATTGTTATGTCACACGGTCGAGCTGCTAAAGAAGAATAAAAATCAATATTTTATTATTGGTTGCTTAGGACCTTAGTTTCATAGATCTATGACGTTTTATCGCCGAGAATTTTTTTTTTGTCAAGATCTTGAAAATTTGTCATAATATGGTCGAGCTACTAGAGGGGAGTTACACCAATTTTTTTTATTGGTTGCTTAGGTTTTGGTTTCATAGATCTATGACGTTTTCTCGCCAAGAAAAAATCTTACGTCTAATTCTGTACCAAGTTACCACAAATGACTATCTATGAATTGTTGTCCGATTGATAGTTCAGTTGTTAAAAAATGCTTGAATTCTATGCTGAGAGCTAGGGTTCAACTTTCATTGGGCGTTCATCTCATATAAGCACATGCACCTAATAGGCAATATAATTATGGAAAAAAAACATTTAAGCTCAGATTTCTGATTAAAATTGTAAGTTTGATTGGCGCCATTGTTAGCACTTCAGTCATCTTCAAATGAGATATTTAAAGGAATGGGAGAAAATATTCATTCTGGAATGTCTATATCCTATGCACACGCCTGAGTTCAACCCCTTAGCAACGGTGCTAGAATTTATTTCCCGTTTCTTTAGAAATTTTCACAGATCTCCGTGTTCAAGGTTTCTTGAGCTTGGCACTTTAAGATGCTACTGTAACATAAGCCTCTTATTAATAAGTATTGATGAAGGCCATTGAGGTACATCATAAGGAGATCGCGCACCTTTCGGCGAGTTGCTATGCAGTTGGCAGTCACTATTTTGTGACCAGCACCTTGTCCATCTGTGCCGCAAGTCTGCACCTGGACTACTAATTAATGGTACTGCCCGCATCTCGCACACCTTTTAGACAAAGTCTGGCAGACTGTCTCATCAGCAGCAGGTACTTGTTGCGTGTGCTTGTAACAAAAAAGATTATTGTAGACATCTTCCACGCACATTGACAAAATCTTTACAACAATATAAGAGTCATACCAATCACGCGCAACAGCATGTAATAAACCTAACGATTTTAGGCGATGTGAGCATTGTTATACCTGTGAGGGTTTTTCCACTGTCAGATGATCGACACAATTAATAATATAACAACCACTTTTGTATGTTTACTTTTATTCGTTTCACAATTATTTATACCCACAACACAGTAATATTTGTTATTCTAATTTACACCAGCTTGTGGCTCTCCCGCCAGGGAAGCTTCTTCTCCGTCTTTCTGCATTCTTTTGTTTTCGTTTTTTATTCAAATTCAAATCTAATGTTCCATTCCATCAAACAAACAAATTCATCTCGTTACAATACACCTCCTTCCTCTCATAAAAAAAAATATTCCCAATTTTTTTTTTTTTTTTTTACAATGAGTAAATAATGTATCATAATGCTCAGCCGGCGCCACATATTTTGTTTTATTTTAAGGATAAATTTCAAAAATATAAAAATAAAAAAAACCTCTTTCTGACACATTATTCAGTCATTAATACCTTTTTTTTTTTTAACAATACCAATTATTTTCATACTTAAAATTAATATTTTTTTTCTTAACACAAATTTCATATTCAATAT
Source organism: Agapetus fuscipes (assembly GCA_951799405.1). Classification (NCBI taxonomy): domain Eukaryota; kingdom Metazoa; phylum Arthropoda; class Insecta; order Trichoptera; family Glossosomatidae; genus Agapetus; species Agapetus fuscipes. The sequence goes on along the minus strand of OX637353.1, from coordinate 9,278,206 downwards.
TATAAACAAATATTTGTTGTTTTTTTTTTTAAAACACAACTTTTTTTTTTCAATACTTAATTCAAACAATTCAAAATAATCAATAACAATTTATAATAAACATTCACCAGTTATAGCCACAACACAATAATATTTGTTATTCTAATTTACACCAGCTTGTGGCTCTCCCGCCAGGGAAGCTTCTTCTCCGTCTTTCTGCATTCTTTTGTTTTCGTTTTTTATTCAAATTCAAATCTAATGTTCCATTCCATCAAACAAACAAATTCATCTCGTTACAATACACCTCCTTCCTCTCATAAAAAAAAATATTCCCAATTTTTTTTTTTTTTTTTTACAATGAGTAAATAATGTATCATAATGCTCAGCCGGCGCCACATATTTTGTTTTATTTTAAGGATAAATTTCAAAAATATAAAAATAAAAAAAACCTCTTTCTGACACATTATTCAGTCATTAATACCTTTTTTTTTTTTAACAATACCAATTATTTTCATACTTAAAATTAATATTTTTTTTCTTAACACAAATTTCATATTCAATATTATAAACAAATATTTGTTGTTTTTTTTTTTAAAACACAACTTTTTTTTTTCAATACTTAATTCAAACAATTCAAAATAATCAATAACAATTTATAATAAACATTCACCAGTTATAGCCACAACACAATAATATTTGTTATTCTAATTTACACCAGCTTGTGGCTCTCCCGCCAGGGAAGCTTCTTCTCCGTCTTTCTGCATTCTTTTGTTTTCGTTTTTTATTCAAATTCAAATCTAATGTTCCATTCCATCAAACAAACAAATTCATCTCGTTACAATACACCTCCTTCCTCTCATAAAAAAAAATATTCCCAATTTTTTTTTTTTTTTTTACAATGAGTAAATAATGTATCATAATGCTCAGCCGGCGCCACATATTTTGTTTTATTTTAAGGATAAATTTCAAAAATATAAAAATAAAAAAAACCTCTTTCTGACACATTATTCAGTCATTAATACCTTTTTTTTTTTTAACAATACCAATTATTTTCATACTTAAAATTAATATTTTTTTTCTTAACACAAATTTCATATTCAATATTATAAACAAATATTTGTTTTTTTTTTTTTTTAAAACACAACTTTTTTTTTTCAATACTTAATTCAAACAATTCAAAATAATCAATAACAATTTATAATAAACATTCACCAGTTATAGCCACAACACAATAATATTTGTTATTCTAATTTACACCAGCTTGTGGCTCTCCCGCCAGGGAAGCTTCTTCTCCGTCTTTCTGCATTCTTTTGTTTTCGTTTTTTATTCAAATTTAAATCTAATGTTCCATTCCACCAAACAAACAAATTCATCTCGTTACATACCTTGGCTGATAGGTTAGTATGAGACTGACCTCCCATGTTGTAAAAAATAGTTTACTATGCCAATGTCGACCTGTTTCAGGAAAGGTCGGCGAAAGTTGAAGGGCTTATTTTCATTTGAGGTTTGGTTTAAAGTTGCTAAGTACACGTGCAGCATTTGTAATCGTGAACTTACTCGTGTCTGTTTGTGGGCATGCACTTAATAAGAAATTTAAATATTAATATACCTGTACAACTTAGATTAAATAATATTATATGATATTAAATAAATTAACACAGTTTGAATTCACTTTTTAAAATTTTATTGTTGTCTAGTACTTTCGCCTATACGGCATCTTCAGGACAATCAGGAATATTATATGAGCTACCTGTATCTATGTTTCCACCCCAATTTAGCCAGCCATTTTCAAAACTAATATCCATCACCACTTCCTTTCAGTGTCTGAAAATAAAGCCAACGCAACACACACCACAACAATACGCATCTAACAGCCGTGTAACAAAGGATCACGACATCAACTACCATATTACCAACACCTCTGTAGCAGTACAACATGTACCATACATTCCCAGAGTCACTAAAATCTAGGGAGTTTCCCGCAGAGAGTTCTTTAAAACGCTGAAAGGGTTCAAAAAATTCCCCCCACAAAAAGCTCACACTCAACCAAGCGAGCCATGGAACGGGCTGATGATGATATCAAATCATCTTGATGTCTAATCTAATCTAATCTAATCTAAGCTGCAAAGATATATATCATTTAAGATTTATATTAAATGCATTCCTTCAAGCAGACATGTATAATTTCGCGCTAACACATGTGGACCTACAATATAAAAACCCAATCTCAAATGAACATAAGCCTTGCAACTCTTGCCATCCTTCCCTGAAACAGGGGTGACATTGGCAAAGTGAACCAATTTTTTACAGTATGGGTGGTCAGCCGCATAACAACCTATAAGTCAAGGAACATACATGACAAATTACATTTTTAAAATCAATAAATAACAATATATACATGGACATAAAAAACTAAATCATAAAACCAATTTTACTTTAACAAACCCTAGCCGCCAACATCACAGATCAACCGCCATTTCTTTCTATCCTTACATACTTCTTTCATTTCCTCCAGAGTCATAACCTTCTTCATACAAGCTCTTCTTTTATTATGACTCTGGATATTCCATTCATTCGCAATTTCGGATATTTGGTCCATCCATACCATTCTCGGTCTTCCTCTACCACGACATCCATCTATTCTACCAACATATACTTTCTTCGTCAGTCTTTCCTCATTCATTCTCTCCATATGCCCAAACCATCTTAACAAACTTCTTTTAATCTTCACTTTCACACTTTCTCTTGCACCACATTCTTCTCTTACAAAATCATTCCTCACCCTGTCACTCCGTTTTTTCCCAATCATACTTCTTAGAAAGTCCATTTCAACAGTACGGACTTTACTAATTTCACTTTCATTCACCGTCCAGGCCTCGCTTCCATACATCAAGGTGGGTAAAAGTATGCCACTGCGTACCGCCAATCGAGCATTTTTGGATATATTTTGATTTTTGGCGATACAAGCTGTGGCACCCAGTACACACCTGCCCTTCATTACTCTTCTTTCAAATTCACCGGTCATTCTTCTATCTTTTTCAAACTTACTTCCCAGGTATACAAACTCATTTACGACATCAACATTCATTCCATTAATTTTAAATTCATAATTCATACTTTCATCATCTCTTTCAAAAATCAATACTTTCGTCTTACTTGCATTCATTCAGATGGTTACCTAACAAAGCTTCATTCAATCTAGAGAGCATTGTTTGCAATTCTACTGCTGAATCAGAAACAAGAACTGCATCATCTGCATACAGTAAAACACTCACTTTGCTCTCTCCTATCGTCAATCCACAATCATTAAGTCGAGCATCTCTGACACACTTGTCCATGACTATGTTAAATAGCCATGGACTCATCACACATCCTTGCCTCACACCCTTATAAACTTCAAACCACTCACTATACTCACCATCAATACGGACACATGCCTTACTATTTTCATAGTTTGCATGCACCGCACCTAAGAGAGCCCCATTCACTCCGTATGCTTTCAATCTTGTGATGTTAAAAATATTGCATCTGGACAACAGATGCAATATTTTCAATACAAAAACTTCACAATCAATACAATTAAAAATCAATATTCTTATAGTGTACTCCATGTCTCTACAAAAAACATAGATTCAAGCAATCGTATTCAGAGATAAAGACTTAATTTTAAATCCATCTTAATTGGAGTACAACAATAAATTATCCTGTAGGATTAAAAACACTTCTGTTATGTCATTTCCTATTTTTGTTCTGGTTAATTAAATTTTAAGTTAGGCAGCGTAACTTAAAATTAGTGAGAGCTTAATCTTTGAATGTTTCTGAATAGCACTGTTGGTGTCTGCATGGATTGAAGCTTCACTGTTTCATCAGCTGTTTCAAGATTGATAATGGCGCTTTTAATGAATTCCATAAGAAATCTTCCATTAAACCTGCGAGATGACCTACTCGCGGGCGTGGTATGTGTCATGGAAGACACAAAAAAATCTACAAGACAGGAAGATTCATAAGATGAAGAAAAAAAGAGCGGAAGGCTTTCTTACTCAATTGTCAAATGTAGTTTTCGAATTGTTAGATTTGAAATAATTCAAGTGTATTCGAACATTCGAAAGTAGGTAAGATTCTTACACAACAGTTTATTTGTTAAAAATGTAATAAAAAATACTCCAGTCTGCAATAATGATTTTTCTGTGATTAAAAATTTAAAGAAAAAATTAATACAGCAAAATGTGAGCATTTTTTATAAATTGTCATATTCTTATTCTAGTAACTTCTCATCATATTGCACATACATATAAAGGCTCGTATTGACCAGAAATTGATTTCAAATGTCATAACGAACACTTGTCTGAGGGATTTTCAACAGGGTTCATTAACGTTGATAAATACGAGTAATACAATACAGGTAAAAAATACTTACACAAAAATCATTCAATCTTTCAATTAAAAAACGCAAAATCGCCAAACCGTTGTTTACACGATATTTTTTGTGTTACATGGTAGAAATAAAAAAAAAACACACACACAAAGTTCTTGCGACAATGGACTTTATTTTTTATTCGACATATTCGAGTTTTTTGGGAGTGTGATTTTCTACAACACTATTTAGTTCAAGTTCAGTTACCTACAGACCCTCTGCCCGTATTGTATGGACAATAATTAATGACAACATCTTCTTATATCTTTATTACGTACAGACACATCATATTATTATATACTACAAAAATAATTGCACCCATATAATAATTATACAAAATAAAAATATCTGCATTAAAAAAACAACTCTCACTTTTCTTTCACCACATAGAATCCCCATTTAATCTGTCAACTGACTGTAAAGGAAAACTTTTTTTTCTGTTCGAACACTGCTTTGCTTTCACTTCTTTTTTGTTTTGTGTCCTTGACTTATAGGTTGGTATGAGACTGTAAAAAATGGTTCACTTTGCCAATGTCACCAATGTTTCAGGGAATGTCGGCAAAAGTTGCAGGGTTAATGTAAATTATAAGCTGAGATTTAAATTTGTAAGTACACATGCATCATTAATTGTAAGCGTGAACTTACACGTGTCAAAGCTGTTTGTAGCATTAGACTTGTATCGGAGCTGTTGAGCTAATAAATGGTATAGCGACCGTGGTGTGAGTAATTCTGTGAATGAACCGAATACGAACAAAATTTTAAAATAAATTGTGAGAAATAAATTAAGTACCGATGTTACATTAAATTGAACTCGAAAATCTTTTAGCTTTTAGACATGACGTCTTGTCTTGTCTTGTATCCTGCCGCCATTCCTCTAGGGGTAGCCGGTATCTCCACACAAGTGCCTCCACTTGACTCTGTCCTTGCATACTTCTTTCATCTTATCTAATTTCATCACTCTTTTCATGCATTCTCTTCTTTTATTTCCACTCTATAAATTCCATTCATTCGCAATCTCACTTATCTGATCAATCCATTCTTTTATAGGTCTTCCCCTTCCACGCTTTCCTATTGTAAAATGCATAAATATATTTTCAGTTAAGTTCACTTTATTTTTTGTTAACAATAATTTTTACGTGTTTAAAATCACGTCGATGCATTGAATACTAATTTATTTTGTTTGAAAATGCAAATTTCCGATGCTAGATGACATGAATATTACATGAGCTGATATCAGAATAGATGGCGCTTGGTTTTTTAAGTTGATGACGCCTTTATCATCATGTGTCATCAATTTCAAACGGTGATGAATTATGCATGAGTCTGTTATTAAATAATGTCAACTATTAGTTGATGTAGGTAGTTTTCGTTAAAATAAAATATTAATTATTGGAAATGTTTCTATTTCTTGGCTTATAGATTGGTACATATGAGTCTGAGCATCTATGCTGTAAAAATGGTTCACTTTGTTACCCCTGTTTCAGGAAAGGTTGGCAAAAGTTGCAGGGTGTGTGTTCATTTGAGGTTTGAGCTTTAATTTGCAAGTACACATTCAGCATTTGTAAGCGTGAACTTACACGTACCTGTTTTTGGGCATGCATTCAATATTAATTTTAAAAATTAACGTATCTTTGCAACTCACATTAAACATAGCAACAATGAAATTTAAGAACTCTTTATTTTTTTTATAAGTTTTTCTATAAGAAAAACAAAAATGGCTATGTTCCGTCGGGAATCGAACTCACTACCTTGAGTAGGTATACGAGTTCTTTGTAGTGCGTTGTCTCGACAAGGATGCATTTGGTGTACGGAACCTATGATATTCTTTCAGTTAAGGAGAGTAACCATACACCCAATGGATCTGAGAATCGTTTTCGCTTTCGCCAACTACTTGGCTAAACGAGAATGTTGTTGCGGTGGCTAAGTATTCCTTGCCGGTACTACGATTTGGATCACAATAAAACACCAAAATGAGGAATCACGTTTGACATTCTCATTAGATCAAACCCTAGCTTTATGATTTAAACGTACCTATATCTTAAGGTAAGTTGCAAAGATATGTTACATTTAAGATTCTTGTTACATGCATCCCCATTAGCAGATATGTATAAGATCGAACTTTACAACATAAAAACTCGATCTCAAATGAACATAAGCCATGCAACTCTTGCCGAACTTACCTAAAGCAGGTGTGACATTAGTAAAATGGACTATTTTTATAGGTGGTCAGTCTCATCCCAACCTATAAGTCAAGAAACTCGCACGCTTCTACCGATTCAGTTTTTGACATGACTGTTCATAATTAAATACAGGTTTGTTATTTTCATTACATGTTTTAAGAAAAACACTTTCATTCAACTTCAATGAGATATAATTTTGGACAGTTTATTTTGAAGTCCTTTGCAATTACACCCTGTTCTGAAATTTTCTTAGTAAGTATGTGAGCTTGAAATACTTCATACAAATTGTTTTTGAGGGATTCGAACCCAGGCCCGTGGGTCTCGCACGCTCTGCCGTTTATTGCACACTACGAATCGATAATGTGGATCATTAAAAAAAGGCTGGTAGCGCACGGAAATTCACTGTTTGCATTTTTTTAACTTCGTGTGAAATTTTGCAAAACATGCTGACGTGCAGATTTTTTTAAACATTGACAAAACAAAATGTCAATGTTTAAAATCGGTATTTTTTTTTTTTAAAAGTTGCTTGACCATGGATCACATTCATTATTTTTTATGTTTTTCGTTGAAATTATTCTTTTTTTTTTGCTTGGTAGTCTAGTGGTTAACACTCCTGACTCGTAAATGGAAGGTTGTGGGTTCGAATCCCGGCGGAGCACAAAAAATATGCCATTTATTTTTTCAAATATGCTCTTCGTTGGGGGAAAAATTCATATGCCTTTACCAAAAATCGTTTACTAAAGGTCCATCCAGCCTTACAGCAACTGAGTCTTGTTTGAGAATTGGCGCTTTCCACAGCGACGACCGAGCTCACAGAGGGCTTTTGAGGTGCCAAATAAATCATCCTAATATTATTATTATTCTTACTTTTTGCTTCATGACTAATAAGTTCACTTTTGTAAATGCCACCCCCATTTCAAAATAACGTGCAAGAGTTGTAAAGGTTAAGTATGTTTATTTGAGGTGTGAGTTTTTTCTACTTTTTAATTTTCTCGACACATGCTACGTCGCGAGGAAATACAAATAACCTATTTATTGACCCCGATAAGGTGGACAGGCTTACGCCAACTACTTTGCTTGAAGAGGAGTTTTCTCGCCCCCCATTTCAGCCGAGTAAACCTTGACAACATTTCTGTGATTTTTGGGTTAGAAAAAAAAATTGTAGTACGCTTGGTAGAGATCAAACCCTAGATCTCTGCCTTGATACGCAAACGTTCTTCCAAGTGAAATATTATATTAACGTCGAAAAATGAAATGATGTATTACTCCCATTTTTTTGTGACGTAGGTGTTTTTTCATTATTTTTTTATGAAAAAACATCAACCAAGATCATCAAAATTATGAAGAAATCTTTAATGTGCGCCTTTAATTGATATTGACAGACAATTCAAAATAACGGCAAATTTTAATTAAAAATTCTGACACTCTTATTGGCTACTTATAAACTTTCACTTGCAAAAAAAAACTCAATTCCGTCGGTAAACATTAAAAAAATGTCCACTGCAATTTTTGGAATTATTTTTTTAAATACACATTTCCTCTGTGCAAACCTGTATCGGTTATAGTATGAGGAACTCATTAAAAATTAAAGCGTCATTACTGTCAATTGGGAATATCTTGTTTTGAACCGCATCCATCAATTTAATACTAAAACGGGTTAAAAACGACATCGAATGATTGAATGTTTGTGTTTACATGAAACTCGATTGGAGAAAGAACTTAAAGTCTTAATTATTGTTATGGATGTGTAATTGTGTATCTGTGTGAGTCTACGAAGTGTCTAAATGTAGGTACTTGTAATTTTATTTTTTCGAGATTGTTTGAATGTTTACTCGAATATTCTAAGTAGAATGTTCTGGCGAAATCTCGCATGTGCCATTTCTCAATATTTCGAGAATAACTTTTATTCTTATCTATAAAAAGAAACCTCTGTCGCCAGAATAGAATAAGAAGCTGTCAATGAGGGAGGCAGTTTGGTCTAAAGACTTTATGCAAACTGAAGTCAGTGTCTCTCCAAGAAATAACCTAGAGTGGACTGCGCTGAGATCCCTAAATTGGCTTCTATGGATTTCTGGAACAGCAGGACTCTTCACTTTATGACTCTAGAGCTCATAAAACCATAGACCACCTACCCTTGTTGCCCCTTTTGTACAGCAAGCTTGACCTTGGATGATCTCTACAATAGAAAGCAGAGAACTATAGAACTATGAAAAACTGACTCGAAGGCGAAAGGGTAAATAAATTTTTCAAGATTCATTTTATTTTTGTAAAGCTTGATACCTACTTAGATTAATATAAAGAACGAGCACTTTTTTTCATTAATGCTATTGTTTAAAAAAAATTAAGCTGAGTGCCTTTATTTAATCGTGTGAAGGTTTATTTTTTTTTTAAATGAAACTGGCGGCACATAATGGAATAGAGTTTAGGTACCAACTTTAATGTATGTAGGTATGAAAGTTAGATGAAAATCAAAGCAAACTGAGCAAAGATCGAGTCTGTATTGTAGTTAGTAAGTGACATATGTATCAACCATCAAATAATGCAGTTCAAAATTAACCGATTTATATGATGAAACATACATTAGAATAATGGTGTTTTGACATATTTCTCGTATTTGACGAACCGTTGAGTAGAAATACTTATAAAGTTCTTTCTAATACGTAAATATGCAGAACTTAAATTTAATATTTCGGACCACTCCCAGTTTCCAAAATCACGTTATCTTCTCTTTTTCTCAGACCAATTTTTTCCGTCAAAAAATTGTGCAAAAGTGTCGCGTGCAGCGTTACATAATTTCCAATAAGCACTTTCTACACTGAAGGCAAAAGTCCGCCACTGCACCTTTATGTCACAAGACGACAATTACCCGCGTCACGACAATTCGGCCAAAGATAACTCGTCCACAGACAGCTCGTTCATGGGCAAATCGGGCACACGGCACTGCGTCCACATGCCTTTTCGGTCAACGACAATTCGGTCACCGTCAACTCGGTCAAAGATAACTCGACAGTTTGTCCACAGAAAACTTGATCTCCAAAAAATGTTTGTTATTACTGTAGTCTTAACTAATCGCTAAGTAGTTTTCTGTCTTTTAACAATCTATACCTAATCATTTTTTTAAAACTATATTACATTTAAAATTCATATTGAATGCATTCCCATTAGCAGACACGAATTAGTTCGCGTTTATACATGCCGCATGCGGACTTACAACATAAAAAGAGGGAACTGGATTCGGAGAGACTATTTATAAGCAGTCTCAAGACTCCCCTCTTCGTCCAATCATATGGACAAGCGCCTTTGTAGTGACACACTGTCATAAAAGGCGCTATACAATTTTTGTAATTATTAAATTATTATTAAAAACCCAAATTCCCATTAGCTCTGCAACTCTGGCCGACCTTCTCTGAAACAGGGGTGAAATTGTCAAAGTAAAACCATTTTTGAAAGTATGGGTGGTCAGCTTCATACCAACCTATAAGTATAATATAATACTAATAATGTCTGTGGATAATATATTGTAAGGGACCGATAATAATTCGTGTGGATCAAACCAACCGAATTGTGTGTGACGGATGTGTCTGATGACAACTTCCCTGTGGATGGGCTGTCTGTGACGGATGTGTCTATGAACGAGTTATCTGTGGACGGGTTGTCTATGACCAATTTGTGTGGAACCACGATTTACATCGTAATGGTTGGGACCTTTGCGCGACTTACCGGCTCTCATTGCATCGCTCATAATTGCACTTAATTGACGAGTCAAAGTCGTCAGGGGACTGGAAGCTACCTCGTGCTACCTTAAAATTGACGCTACCGATGTCGAGCATGCCTCAGGGTACGAAAGGCAAGCCGTCAAAGCGACTGTCTGCAATCTTATAACACTTCAATGCAAAAAATTATAATAGTAGGTGATGGTCTACCAATTCGGTTAAAGAAGGCAGATTGTAACGTCTTAATCTAAATCTAAATCTTAATCTAAGCTGCAAAGATATACATCATTTAGGATTCATATTAATCGCATTCCCACAAATAGACATGTATAATTTCGCGCTAACACATGCCGCATGTGGACCTACAGTATAAAACCCAATCTCAAATGAACATAAGCCCTGCAAATCTCCTCTAAAGTCATCTATAAAAAAACTCTATTGTCAAAAGATGACAAATATGGTACAGATTTACATTCGCTCTTCAATAGACAAATCAGGAGTTAAGTATAGTTGATAAAAATATTGAAAATAATTACGACGTCACGTATCAGCAGCGTTGATAGGGCATTGGTTAACTTTGGTTATTGGTTGCTAAGAACCTTATTTTTGTGAACTAAAGTTGTGTGAAAAGGGCTCGCTGCGTTAAGAAAATAAATAAAAAGTCGTCCATTGTCATTTCATAGATTTAACCTTCTTTTCAAATACCTAAGTTTTTTTATATTATACATCCGCTACGTAGTCTAGTGCTCACCAAAAGTCCATCCAGCCTTACATCAACTGGGTCTTGATTGACAATTAGCGCAGAGGGCTCTTGAGGTGTGATTCACACAAAAACAGCGCTCACCAAATAAATCATCCCTATATTATAATCTCAAAAAATGTTTTTCGAGAAGCATGCTAGATGAGCAATACGAGTATGAAGTAGGTGTGTTGAGGCATGTCACCTCAAGCTTCGCTTTCGATGGTTTCGTTTTTTTACGATCGCCCGCGGTGGCGACAAAAGTTTTTTATGCGGTAGCGCAGTGTGCTTCTTTATTGGCGTTCTGGACCATCAATTACATCTACAAAGAGTCTGGTATACACAATACCTGAAGTAAAAAACATTGCATCTACAATTAACCATAATATTCAACAAAAAATGTACAGAGACTTGAGCAGCGCCTCTGGTTAGCTTTTTAATTTAGGTACATTTTTGGTAAAACGCTACCGGGATGTTTTAAACGTGAGGTGTGGAACGTGGCAGGAATGAGACAATGCTCCTGAGGCGGAAGGAGAATATGGATGTTTGCAGAAATATCAATCAATTACTTTTATGATAATATCAGTATCATAAAACATGAAATGATAGTTATCATTTTCATGGATAAGTGATACGTTGCATTGGTTGGATTTTTAATTTTAAGAAATAAGCGTTATTTTATAATGCATATTTTATCATGATATACCTTTCCACTATATTACCCATGGCCCGGTATTTTCAACGTTAGCATTTGTTTGTGAAAAAAACTACCCACACGATTGACATAAGTGTGTAATTTTTTTTCAGTGTAAAGTCGCTATGCTAACGTCGAAAATACCGGGCTTTAGGGAAGTGTATGGCAAAACATAGATTTTCATTGCATGTTTAGAATAAAAAAGAGATTATTCTCAAAGAAGCATGCCCAATTTTCGTTATGTAGCCATGAAGAAACAAGAGTCATCTAAGACATCACTGGGCTTTACATTACAAAAAGATAGACGCTCAAACAAACTGGATGTTTGCTTAGCTATTTTATTACAGAAACTTAGCTGAAGCCTCAAAGGAGTAACTTCCACTTATTGTTATCCTGTCATACCTGTGAATAAATAAATAAAATCAATATGATTTATGCTGTTTGCGCTGTTTTTGTGCAAAGCACACCTCAAGAGCACTTTGCATATTTGTGCGTCGCTAGTCAGAGCCAATTTTTCAAACATGGTCAAGTTGTGATAAGGATAAATGAATCACGTCATTATCAAGAGTATCCTCTTGATAATGACGTGAATAAGTCGAAAGTACTTGAGGTTGAAATAAATACTCAATTTGTGAAAATAAAACTCTGTGTTTTTTATAATTTTTTATAATTATTTATAAAAATGAATTTTCACTGTGTGAATACACAAACTTTAAAAAGTCTAATAAATGAATCATTTTTTACCAGAATTTTTGATTAAGTTACATAATTTTTCAATTCAGTGATAGTGTGTTTGAATTATGATTTTCTTAACGTGTAGTTAAGCCTTGGGAATTTCAAGATCGGAGGGAACTAGAGACATCTGTTGATAAAAATGAGCGTAACTAAAAAAAATAAGCACTTTTTAACATGTTTTACTTTGACTATGCTCAGACAGATGTCCAGGCATGTGTCCAGGCTAAAATAATATTATTTTTAACCCACACCATGAAGGGCCACGCATACATATCTTTTTCGTTCAGTCTGCCATTTTAGAATTAATACATTGGCTTAGTGTCACACGTAGTAAGTTCCAAATAGACATAATATATTTTAAAGCAATTATTTTTCTACATCAACTAGAAATTAAATTATTATAGAACTGTATGCAAGAAACATTTTTTTTATCACTTTAACATGATAAATCAGACAGTGCTCCTGTGAAAATAAATAGTTTCAACGGCAAATACTTAAATGTGCTAGCTAAAATATTCTTTTTTTTTTCTACAATTCCACACTATGACGACCAGACCGCTCCTTCCGCTATCCCGTTGTATAATACATTGGCATACTGTCAAAAGTACGTAGTACCAAATCGAGGTTATTTAAAAAAAAATAGGCTGATTTATTTGGTGAGCGCTGTTTTTGTGTGTATCACACCTCAAGTGCCCTCTGCGAGCTTGTTCGTCGCTCTAGAAAGCGCCAATTCTCAAGCAAGACCCAGCTGTAAGGCCCAATAGACCTTTTGATGACCGGTCCTTGGTAAAGGTGTATGAATTTTTCAACCCAGCGAAGAAGTTTGAAAAAAAAATGTTTTTTTTTGCTCCACCGGGAATCGAACCCACAACCTTCCATTCAGAGTCCCAAGTGTTACCACTGAACTACAAACCGGTCACAATTAACTGTCAAATTTATTTTTACATCTTTGATTTGTTTTTAAAATAATACAAAATGTACATTTTGGATTTTGGAGCTAGCCCATCTATATACAAAAAAAAACATAACAGTGTGTGGTTATTTGAAGTCACACACATACTTGTATATTGATAATCGAACCCACAACCTTCCATTCAGAGTTCGAAGTGTTACTACTGAACTACAAACCTGTCACAATTAACTGTCAATTTTATTTTGAAATCTTTGAATTGTTTTGAAAATAATACAAAATGTATATATTAAGTTTTGGAGCTATCCCATCAATATACAAAAAAAAACATTGCAGTGTGTTTTTTCGCCGCTACACGTTTGTGTAGCAGCGACACATGCACATATTTTTTATCACTCACAAGGGTTGACGCAAATGCAGTCTGTCAACATAAATTAATATTATTTAAAGAGAGATCAAATGAGTAAGTTTAGAGAAAATAATGCCTTTATCTATTAATCTTTACTAGTTGTTTGGTATGAGGCTGACCCCCATACTGAAACAAACTTGGTTCACTTTTGCAATTGCCACCCCGATTTCAAAACACGGCGTTAAGAGTTGCTAAGTTCATGTTCATGTGAGATTTGATTTATTTTGTAGGAACCTACACATAAAAAGGCACACCGGTCCGCAGTCTAGTGGTCACAACTTTGAATCCAGATTGGAAAAAAGTGGGTTCGAATTCCGGCGGAGCACAAAAAAAGATATCATTTTTTAAATTTGCGCTTCGTTGGGTTGCAAAATTAATCTGTCTCTGTCAAAGGTCCGTCACAATAAATCGATCCGGCCTTTCAACAACTGGGTCTTGCATGAGAATTGGAGCTTTCTACAGCGACGACCAAGCTCGCAGAGGGCTCGAGGGAGGGAGGGCATCGAATAAATCATCCTAATATTATATTTTTTACTATTATTGTACAACATGAGAGGTTATGCATTTAATATGTGCCGCACTTAAATGGCAATAGGGCTTTATAGATTATAGATTTTAAGCTAAGCCACAGTAACGAAAAAATATTTTTAAATTAATTTTACGCATGAAGACAATATATTTTTGACAGCCCTACTTAAATAGTTGAACACCTGCATCACAAATAATATTATAGTATGGAGACACACGAACTGGATGCCAAAAAACTACAAAAGGTAGGTACGTACCTACTTGTTATACAATAATACATAATAATATTTCTTATTTCTTCGGGTAAAAACTTGAATTCCATTTTTATTTATAATATTCATTGATAATATTATAATCTTAGAATTCGTAATTTTTTTTCAAATGCGTGCAAAAGATCGGTCTGTAGTCTAGTGGTTACGCTTCCAACTCATAATCGGAAGGTCATAAGTTCAATTTTCGGTGGAGCACAGAACGAAACTAAGCTACACATATTGTGTAACTTCTTGCCTGCGTTGTCCCATGTGGCGATTCCGAACCTTTTTATTTTTACAGGTAAGGGGGCCAGATTTACACCAACCACTTCAGTTGAAGTGGGGGTTTTTCAGCTCCCGAGGGGGCTGGTTCTCATTTCTTGTCAAGGCTGATCGAACCCTTGCTCTTGGCATGGAATGCAAGCATTCTACCAATTGAGCGATCGACCATTTTACGAGCTTGGTCGTCGTCGCTACAAAGCGCCAGTTGTCAAGCAAGACCCAGTTGCTGTAAAGCTGGATGGACCTTAGGTGACCGGTCATTGGTAAAGGTGTATGAATTTTTCAACCCAGCGAAGAGCAAATTTGAAAATATAAATGGAATATTTTTTGTGCTCCGCCGGGATTCGAACTCACAACCTTCCATTCAGGCCCATTGGGAGCTTGGAAACCTAATATAAGGGTATCGCCGTCGAAATCTGTACCTTTTGTCTTGTGCGTGTGTCCCCTAATGATTTTCAGCTTTTTCATAAAAACTGGTGATCTCTACTGAATTCTAAAATTATCAGAGTAAAGTAAATGAAAAGCGTATCGAAATACAAAAAAAAACTGCAAAAAGCATTAAGTGGCGATGTAATTAAAAAATAAAACAAAATCGCCTTTTTTCCATTCCCATTCAAATTTTATATTATGTCCGCAACTCGTTTTTGACTTTGATGATATGATCAAAATAGTCAAACGTTTGTTGAGTATTTTTGCATATGGCCGACTGTGTCCATGCCTCGTATAGTTATATTGTTGCAGTGTCTATACGACATGGCTCGGAATTTTTATACATATACAGCTGATGTATTTATACATGAGCCCATTGGTCGGACATGAAGTAAACTGTTTTATCCTCACTGTTGGCCAAAATATCGCAATTGGGGACACCAGCGCCATCTGTGTAACAAATAAAACAATAAACAAATAGAGAATTACAATAATTATTTAAAAATTAGGTGTTTAAGTTAAAGAAATGAAACTTTTACGAAAATAATTAAAAACACTTCTTTCATTTAATCGCGATGTGATGTTTGCGGAAAATTACTCGGAGGAACTTAAAACGCGTACGAAAAAAACTTACGTAAATACGTTTTCAAAAAAATTAATAACTCAGTAACTAAGTAAGTAATGAATTTTCGGAAGTCGTGGTAATTTAGCTGAATACATACTCTATCATTAAATTGTATATTTGGTTTTAAAATATTAAGAAAAGAAACGTGAGTCGCCTTGGAAAATGAGCCTTTTTAAATTGGTTTTTTGCATATTTCCAGCTGACTTGAAGGAAAAAAAAAATAAAAAAAATATTTTCATTGTTTTTAAATATATATAAAGACAACCGTATATTTATTTTTTTGAACAGCCAAAGTTGTTTGGGTCTCAAATCCCCCTTAAGGGAATCCAACTCACAATTTGAAGTTTACGAGTCAATCACGTCTTTGGACCGGTCATAATAATCCATCATTTTCTTATTTCTAAACTTGGGAATTTTCAGTAGTGAGATGAACTTCGAAAAAGTCGCCCACAGAGGAGACGAAACGTCAGCTGAAAGTCTTCAAGAAAGATCTAGAAAAAAGAAAATAAAAAAAATAAGAAAAAAAGCAAAAAATATGACCCACGGTCAAAACCCGGACCAAAAAATCATGCATTGGGAATTTTAAATTCACCCTACATTTACTAACTTCTTCATGATCGCAATTTATAGAAATCGCAAAATACGAGTCATAAACTTTCATAGTATTTAAAAAAGATGTTTTATCTTTTATATTTATGTATTTTCTCCAGTGTTGTAACCCAATTAGCCGTCAATATTTCCCAATCAGCGGCCGCGAAAGCCGTACGCTTTAAATTCATTAGCACTTTAGTAATTATCAAGTTGAAACAAATTGTTATTGCCTTAAGTACGGTGAGTACTTAACCCAGAATGATGAGTTTCAAATCCACTCCCTTTCACTTACCAGCACCCTGAATTTTCATTTTAACTTTAACGTTTCACTAAAAATGTAAGAAAACTGGAACACCACATCTAGTGGGCGATTTAGTTTTAATACATTTTTGTTGTACGCTTTGGTGTAGTTTACAAGGAAAGACTTTATACTCGGAGTACAAAAATGATTGACGTCTCTCATGATGACCTTCGTCGTTAACACATTGCGCTCAAAGCCCGAGAAAAGATGGATTCCTCGTCTTGTCTTTGGTTTACCGAAAATTAATTTTTCTGTTTGCCAACACTTTGTTTTTAGTTCTCACCGAAAATTAAGTGCATTAATTTAATGGAGAGTCTGGATACAGAGTTCAACATCTTAAGAAAAAATCTGACACTGTTTATCAAATTTTAGTGGATGATTAAGATACAAAACGCACAATTGTAAGATTAGTAAATAGAATTTGTTTGATTTAAATATGTGTGACTGGTCCGTAGTATACCTAATTGTTAGAGCTTCGGACTCGTGAATGGAAGATTGTGTTTTTGAATCCTGGCGTAGCACAAAAAATATACCTACTATTTATATTTTCAAAAGTGCACTTGGCTGGGTTGAAAAATTCATATACATTTCCCAAAGACTCGTCAACAAAGGTTCATCCGGCCTTACAGCAACTGGGTCTTGCTTGAAATTTGACGCTTTCTATAGCGACGACCAAGCTCGCAGAGGGCTCTTGAGGTGTGAACACAAAAACAGCGAACACCAAATAAATCATCGTGCTATTATTATTATTGGTAATTAACCAAAACCAGTCTGTAGTCAAAACCAATGTTTATCATATGTTTCAAAATACAATATATGTCGGGTTGAAAAATTAATAGAATTTTACCAAAGACCAGTGACCAAAGGTCCAATCATCCTCACTGGGTCCAACAGCTTTACAAGCTTGCTGATGACTCTTGATGTGTGATTCAGACAAAAAAACAGCGCTCACCAACTAAATCGTCCTAATATTTATTTACTTGTTGTACTAGTGACGCAGAGGTGCTGGTGAGGTGACGGTTTATGTCATGATCACAGATCACGGAATATATAGTCATGATCTTTTGTAGACTTTGATTTAACACACTGAAACTAGCGTAGTGTCGATCGATATTGGTTTTGAATAAGCCAGAATTAAATTGGTGTGAAAAAACAGATACCCGTACATCATTCCAGAAACGGAAAATGAGGCAAAGAGATGAAATATGAAAGCCCCATGTTTGACTCACAAAAGTTTTTTTTCTTGTACACAGTTTTTTTGTTGTTGTTAATATTTGAGTGCATTAAAAAGACGGGAATCTCCTTCGGGCGAAATAAATAATTAATCAATATGTATGAGAGGGGGCCGTGACACGAAAAAAAACAATTACTGGACAAGTAGCAACTAGTTATACGGGGCGTACTTGAGTTATGAAACTCTTATGAAAAATGAAAACGCTGCAAAAATGTGAAAAATATAAATTTGTTGAATTAACTTACATATTACATAACTTAATAAAATCGATTACTTTTATAGGAATGGAATTATTTACAAGTATTTTAGTAATTTATTTTATAGTATTTAATGAATAACGGCTCGCATAAGATTTTCCAAGATCAAAACATCCATGATAGTCCAAAATAATTTGTTAAAAAGCTCATATAATATTTTTAATATAACATCCGATGGTTGGAGTATAATTTGCTTGTTATAACCTCACAAGAAATGTTTGTACGGAAAACGTATTATATTTTCTTAAATCAAATAAACCTATGGACAAAAATAAGACCAACAAACAGGTTGTTGGGCTGATTTCTTTGGTGAGCGCTGTTTTTGTGCGAATCACACCTTAAGCTTGGTCGTCGTTATAGAAAGCGCTCATTCTCAAACAAAACCTAGTTGGTGTAAGACTGGATGGACCTTTTGATGACCTGTCTTTGGTAAAGGTTTATGAATTTTTCAACCCAGCGGAGAGCATATTTTAAAATATAAATGGTATATTTTTTGTGCTCTTCTAGAATTTGCACCCAAAACCTTCCATTTACGAGTCAGAAGCGTTACCACTAGACTACAGTCCGGACTAATGTTCCTTTTCAATGCCAGAATAACGTCTCTGAAGTCCTGTGTGGTTTATTTGAAGAAAAAACGTTTAGCTAAACTCTTACTACGAGTACATCCATAGCTACTTGATATTACATCATTTTGTTTAAATCTTTGATGTTTCGTTACACCTAAAGTACCTACATTTTAGTGTCGTGCTACCATTAAAATACAAATTTGGAAGAATAAACTTAAATATAATTTGCAGTTTTCTTGCTTGAAGCTTTTGAATGTCACACTTGATGGAGACAAAAATGTCAATAAAGTTGAAAATTTACAACGGGCTGACCTCGTAAAAAAACTTGACGCGTGCAGAAAAAATATGCAAATGGATGAGATTCCATTTCACTTTCATTCTCTTCACATAATATGAAAAAAATCCATAGCCAAAAATGAATATGAAAAAAAAAAAAAAAAACTAAGCTACACATATAGTGTAACTTCTTGCCGCGTTATCCCCGAAGGGGTCGCATGTGGCGAGTTGAACCTATTTATTTTTACAGGTAAGGGGGCCGGCCTTACGCCAACCACTTCAGTTGAAGTGGAGGTTTCCCAGCTCCCGAGAGTGCTGGTACTCATTTCTTGTGAAGGCTGAGTAAACCTTGCCGGTATTTTATTTTGAGGTTTGAAATAAACACCGAAACGGGAAATCATTTCTGACACCCTCGGTGGGATTCGAACTCGAGCTTTCGGCATGGAATGCAAGCACTCTACCACCTGAGCTATCGACCGAATATTGAAGATATTATCTTTTAAGATTTTTGGTCAACAATAGTTTTTTTTTTGTAAATATGTACGTTTTTTAACGATCGATAATCTTAAGTTACAAAAACATATAATCATTTGAAATTCATATGAAATGCATGCGTACAAACAGACACGTGTAAGTTCACGTCTACAAATACTGCATGAGTACTTACAAATTAAAATCCAAACTTCAAATTTACATAAACCTGGAACTTTTCCGTCCTTCTCTGAAACAAGGGCGACATAAGCAAAGAGAACCATTTTTTACAGTATAGGTGGTCAGATTAATACCAACCTATAAGTCAAGGAAAAGTGGGTAATGAAAAAAGTATCAAGACTGTGAGCGGAAGATCGCAGTTTTATTTCTTGATGGAACACAAAAAATACCAATCAATTTTCAAAATACAATTTTTTCTCGGTTGAACGATTCATATGCTTACATATGACTGGTTACCAAAGATCCATGCAGCATTACGGTAACAGGCCTTGCTTTGGAATTGGCGCATATATAGTGAGGACCAAGCTCGCAGAGGGCTCTTGAGGTGTGATGCACACAAAAGAAGCACTCATATAAATGATCACTTTTATTATAGTTTCAAGAAATGGCGGCAAGAGTTGCAAGGTTTATATTTATTTGAGGCTCAGGTTGTATTTTGTCATATGCAGCATTTGAAAGCGCGAAATTTTAATTATTTGCTTGCATTGTGAATATTATATGACAATTAGTATACCTTTGCAACTTTGATTCTAGACTTTATTTCAAATAGGCTCAGTTTCATTTAGTAGCCCGCAAGATCCACGGTGTTTCTAAACCATGGTATAGTTGTTAATATTCAACTTAAAGTTGTAGTACCTTCCAATATTGAAATATATATTTTTTTCAATTTATTTCAACTTTGTCGGCATGCTTTGAACAAAATATCAACTTTGATAAACTAAATTGATTTCTCATGCGTTTCGAAACAACCGCACAGCTTCCCACCTTACTTCCGTTCACATAAAAAATACTCCTCAATCTGACTTCAATATGTACGCACATTATGTATGTATTTTAAAGCTTAGGTACATACACGAATATGAGTTTAACTTGGTTTTAGATTATATTTGTTTCGTTAAAACTTTTATTTTACATTTTTACTTTTAAACAATGAGTTATTTAGCTTAGGTTCAAAGCTACCTTCAAGAGAGCCTGGCGGGTAATTTAACGTTCACACGCTTGCAAATTGCTACCGCCTTTGTCCCTCGTGTCCGGGCGATAGCTCAGTTGGTAGAGTGCTTGCATTCCATGCCGAGAGCTCGGGTTCCAACCCGACCGAGGGTTTCAGAAATGATTTCCCAGTGCTTATTTCAAATTCAAAACAAAATATTGGCAATGTTTATTTGGCCTTTACAAGAAATGAGTGCTAGTCCCTTGGGAGCTGAGAAACTTTCACCTCACTGAAGTGGTTGATGTAAGGCCGGCCCTCTAACGTGTACCTACATACAATGTCCACTCGCCACATGCAGCCCCTTCGGTAAAAACGCGGCTAGAAGTTACACGATATGTATGACTTAGTTAGTTACGTCTGCTTTTCTACAATGAGTATTTTTTTTTCTACAAAGAATTAACTGCAGCATTTTTCCTTTCTTACAAAGACCGTTATTCACAGACATTTTTAGACTGAAATCTCTTCTGTTTTATAATTTCAACTTAGATTTTCAGTAACATTATTAAAATTGCAATAGTTACAATATGCTTTCTGCATTCATCTTATCCCTGATTTATAAATTTGATTTCAAGTATGTATATTTTGAATTAGTTTATGACTAAATTTAAGTCATGAACTGTTTCTGAATAGCATCGCAAGAATTTTTGGTTCAACCTGAATTTCATCAATTTCAAAGCATTTTTTTGTACTCCATTTATTTACGTACCTAAACTTTGATTTGAAAATTAGCAACAGCTGTAAACGTATGCAAGGCCTCGTGTTTGTTCTTAGAAACGAGTTGCAATTTGTTTTTGTTTTCTCGGCATTCGGATGTCACGTCACAAATTTAGCGGAAAAATTTGCTCTGGTTTTGCGGAATGAGAAGAAGGGACTGAAATTAATCTATCCGAGGCTTTGCGCGGAGAATTTGCCGACTTAGAAGGATTATATCAAAGGCAGTACGAGGAATTTTGTGATTATTTTGGGTTAGTCGCATACATAGCTGCAAAAAAAAAGTACAATTTTGTTCGGTACACCCATTGGGTACACCTTTATAGTGTGCATAATATTCATGAGAATTTTGGTTTTATAATAAGTGAAAAACAGCTACCTACGTTCTTTTTGGGGTTCTTGAATTGCGATTCACATACAATTGTCACCATAATAAACAACATAAGTAACCATGATTGGTTTATAATGTTTATAATCATAACTATTTAATTAAAATTAAAAATTAAATAACAATAGAAAGCGCCAATTCTCAAGCAAGATCTAGTTGCTGTGAGGCTGGATAGACCTTTTGATGACTGGTCTTTGGTAAAGGGTTATGAATTTTTTAACCCAACGAAGAGCAAATTTGAAAATATAAATGGTATATTTGTGCTCCGCCGGGATTCAAACCCACAACCTTCCGTTTACGAGTCCGAAGTGTTACCACTGGACTACGAACCCTATTACAAAAAACTATTAACACGAAACACATTTATTATAGTGTTACTTCTTGCAGCGGTCTTTTGGTGGCTGGTACTCATTTCTTGTGAAGGCTGAGTAAATTTATTTGTTCGAAATAAACACCGAAACGGGAAATCATTTCTGACACCCTCGCTTCGGTGGGATTCGAAATCTTGCTCTCGGCATTGAATGCAAGAACTCTATCAACTGAGCTATCGACGGACATAATTTTATCATCTAATCTAATCTAAATTGCAAAGATATGTTACATTGGAGATTCACATTACATGCATTTTCACAACCAAACACGTACAAGATCGTACTTGTACATCCCGCATGTGAACCCACAACATAAAAACCAAATCTCAAATGGACATACACCCTGCAACTCTTGCCGTCCTTCCCTGAGACAGGGGTGACATTGGCAAAGTGAACCATTTGTACAGCATCTGTGGTCAGCCGCATACCAACCTATAAGTCAAGGAACATCATTTTGCAAAAAAAAAGTCATTTTTATTTTCAGATTTAATTCAAAATAAAACAATTGTAAAAAAATACACGACTGTTACGTTTGTAACCAATGTTTTTAATTTAAAATATTTTTTCACTCCATAAATGTGCAACTTCAAAAAAAAATAATAAAAAAAAATCTCTTTTTATTCCTTATATATTCTTTGTTTTTACTAAAAAGAAAATATTGCTTCACATATTTTTTTACAAACAAAAAAACCATTAACACTTTGATATTAATATTATTAAAAAGCAATTATTTAAAATAAACTATCCAAAAATTATTTAAAAATCATTTTAAATCACTTACATTTTTCTGGGCTACTTAGTTTAGAACAATTTGGAGGGTAAGTATATTAAAAGTCGATTTTTCTTACAACATTTTTGTTCTTATTGAGGAAGTCTGTATGTATTTGATAAAATGTAGCGTCATGTAATTGCTTAAAAAGAAAAGGTATTTATTTAAGCCAACAACCCCTTATATCCATCAACCTGACCAATAATTACACCTCCAGAAATGGAAAGGGGTAATTTTTTTACCTACAAAATAGAACTCAGAATTTCAAACATTTAGTTAAAACTCAACCATCTCGTCACATTAGAATGTATTAAAAATTCAACAGCACATGTGGTGAGTGTTTTAATTTTCTCTCATATTTTCGTCACGCGATGTTTGAGTATTTACGCAATATTTTACAGGTACATATCCAGAGTAATCTTTTTATAAAGATTGTTATATTCATATTAAAATACCTGCTTTATAAATTAATAACTTTGAAGAAAAAAATGTAGTTTTGAGTACGTACTTTAGCCTCAGGGTAATGTATTAAGGTATGATAAATTTTCGTCACCTAATAAAATTTAGTTCGGTGTTTTTTTGGGCAATTAAATTATTATTTATTGGATCATTCTTTTTTCACTTTCATCTTCTTTTTTCTCAGTCCCATACTCATTTCGTAAATTTAAGGAATGTGCAAATTTACTCAAATTACATACTCCATTAATACAGAAACTGCATTGCCGTTGTTTTCCGGAGAGAGTGGTCTACCATGTTTGTCTGATGGTTTACAAAGCTGTCAATGGTGCGACTCCTTCATATTGGTCTGACATGTTGAGATGAATTTGAGGCGCCAGAAGCTCAGATCTGCGGGGTATGGGGTGGTTGACTTAGTACAGCCGCACCGTCAGACCCGCGCTAATTTTGGAGGCCATGCTTTCCGTTTTTCGGACCCAATGGAGTGAAACAGACTACAAACTAGTGTAAGAAAGTCAAAAACTGTTATCTTTAAATAAGCATTAAAGACGTATCTGTACAAAAAAACCCTATCGGTGATTTGAAAGAGCTCGTGAGGTGTGACATGAATAAATTGAAAAACTAGTAACGTATTCTTTATGTAAAAAAACAACAACAACATATTTATTTATTTATTTCCAAGGAATATCTGCATAAATTATTGTTACATTCTATCTTACAGTATTCACTTTTATGTTCATTGATGAATCCGTAAAGAATTTGAGCTGATTATAAAATTTATAGAATAGATGAATTCATGTTATCTTATTATGTGGATCCTTGATGCAGCGAAGAGTAAAAATAATGAAGGGTTCTAAGAGGGAAATAAAAAAAATGTAATTTGGGATAATAAAGTTGATATTAAAATGGATCTTACATTTGGAACTAAGTCGAGGCACGGATTGGTTTCACTATAATTTATGACAAATGACAAACGGTGACAAAAAAAAACAACCAATGGATGATCCACCACTTGCCTCTTTTTTAAATTGAAAACTGAATTTAGACGACTTATGATCCATGGATTTTCTGTGTGTGAATAACATAACCAATACTTTATCTTAAACTTTTTTATGTACAACACATAATTAAATCAAAACATGGACCTTAAATATCAAAGGAGTAGATATTATTATTCCATTATTTCATTTGCTATAGGAAAACATTTTTTGATAATTTAAAAAAATATTAAATAATAATAGTGTTAGGATTTCGTGAACACTGTTTTTGTGTGAATCACATTTCAAGAGCCTTTTTCATTTATATACAAAATTTGTAAATAATGTTTTAATCTTCTTCGTGTCAGTTTCACACCGTATTGGCCCAGTAACGAGCAATGTCTACAGCTCTTTGGTTTCCCGCAAAGAGATCATCCATGGAGCAGCTTGTCGGACAGGAGGGACAACACCGCAGGTGCTCCATTGTTTTCTGATGTTTTAATGTAATTTAAATATTTATTATTCATTTGCGTAGAACTTTTTATACAAAAACGATAAATTTTATTCCTCAATAACTGATTATTTTTTATTCTTTAGTTATTAAAACTCTGTTTTATTTTTACTCTTATTATTATTTTTAATTTTTTGACACAAACTTTTTCGATTACACAGTAATCATCATCAGGTGATGAAAAAATATCTTATTAATTATGTGATAATTTTTTATCACCTGATGATGATTACTGTGTAATCGAAAACGTTTGTGTCAAAAAATTAAAAATAATAATAAGAGTGAAAATAAAACAGAGTTTTAATAACTAAAGAAAAGATTAATTTTCACAGTGTTGATGTGCCAACCATCCAAAAGATTATTTATTCGATTTTTTTAAACATATTTGATACATAATATTTTAGTTCGTTCCTGTAGATGTATAAATATGCACTAGATTAATTATGTAATGGCGCCACACTCAGCCAGATTTCACGCTCCATTGAATTTTTTATCCTCAAACGTCCCGCCCAGCATCCCTCATTATAATCCAATTTTTCCTTTTGTTTTCGGTCTCAACTTTTCAATATTGAAATTAAACCTCTTTGGCTCTAGCTCAGTAAGCTATCGACCTTTCCTACGAAAAAATATCAACACACAGGAAATGTTTTACCTAAAATATGTAAAAAAAATGTTACCCTGAGTAGGTAATTCATAAAATAAAATAAATATTCAGTCATTACAGACAGGAGCATTCAGAGTCTTTCAAGTCAATTCTCTATAGCTTGTTATTTTTTTTGTTCATTCTTCACATAACTTAACAATGTTCACTTTCATTTATCGTCTACATTCCCTTTTCATACTCCTTCAATCTTTACCAAAAAAAAAAAACAAGCGAAATTCATGTTGTCGTTTTTGATACGTCTTAAATATTGGGATTTCTTGTTGTTGAGCGCTGTTTTTTTCCGCATCACACCTCAAGAGCCCTCTGCAAACTTGGTTGTCACTATAGAAAGTGCCAAGTGCACAAACAAGAGCCAGTAAGGCAGGATGGACCTTTGATGACCTATCTTTGGTAAGGCTTATGAATTTTTCAGCTAAATAAGAGCGTATTTTGAAAATTAATCGATATTTTTTTATGTTCCACCAAAAACCAAACCCATTACCTTTGGAATAAAAATCCCGAGCGTTGACCAATAGACTACAGACCGGTCTTTTTTTTCTAAGTGTGACAGTAGTACCTTCTTCGTAGTATCGAGAATTAAAAAAAACTGCTGGTATT
Organism: Agapetus fuscipes; assembly: GCA_951799405.1. Lineage (NCBI taxonomy): Eukaryota > Metazoa > Arthropoda > Insecta > Trichoptera > Glossosomatidae > Agapetus > Agapetus fuscipes. The sequence goes on along the minus strand of OX637353.1, from coordinate 9,251,947 downwards.
ATTTTCAGATGGCTACTAAATTAAGGTGGTCTAATTTTATAGTCTGTGTAATAATATCATAAAAGCTAGTATTAAATCCACCGGACATTCCAAATGACGTAACAGCTCCCCTATCTGTCCTTGCTTCAAACAATGACGTCACCTCGACTTAAACTGATATGTTTTTTTTAAATAGAGTTTCATGAAAACTATTTCAAATAAGCTTTCAAAGTATAGGCATTTGAGTCTAGTTTTTTCAGCAAATGCCGGTGTCTTCCAATCCTGAAATGTGTTGTAAAATATCTTAATTGGTTAGCAGGAGAAGGTTCTCATTTTTTAAGCAAGGCTTCCTGGCTAGGTGTGCTCTTGAGGTTTGATCTATGCAAAGAGAAAAACCTTAACAAATAATTAATTGTGATTTTTTTTAATACTTTACTTAACCGCACAGGTAAGCCTGCAAACAATAATAACATATCCGGACAAAATAAACGTGGAGAAAAAAACACTCAAAAAAGTAAATGGAGTAATCAATTGACCCTTTGGTGATTTTCACACTAACCGTATTCTACGCGGTTTGTCTATGAATCGCCGGAAAATTGTGTTAAAGCTTTCAAAATCCTTATACACTACTAGACTTCTGACCTGGTAACCCATAGATAAGCCAAACAGAATGCGTTTAGTCTGTAGACTGCATTGCGGCAAGAAGTTGCACTTTATGTACACTTAGTTGCGTTATCAATATTGCTACGAACTATGGATTCGCAGTACGCGAGCCTAGGCACGCTTGTTTAGTGTCGAACAATCTGGTATAGTGTGGAACAATTCTCTATAGTACCATCAACTAAGAAGTATCTACCATGTTCTAGAACATGCAAAAATTGTGTCTTGTGTACCTATAAATATGAGCAAAGATTCTGTGGGACATATAGAGTCGCTTATATCATTGTAACGCGAACACCATTGTAAGTTAAGAGTGAAGAGTGGACAGTATATTGTACACGATTTTGTGAAAAATAAGTCTTGTGAAATAAATTTCAGTCGCAATTTAATTTAAAAAAAACCCCAAGAAAAATCTTAACAATATGATTGTTGTTGTATATACTAAATTTTACTAACATCGAGAGAAAGATACATTTGAATCTACAAAATCTACGAAATTAAAACCTTATTTTTTCTACAAAAAACCAGTGAAAATTATACAGAGAAAGAAATACGAAAAAAAACTAGTCTAAAATATCTTTAAATTGGAATTGATGAATAATATATTCGCGTCTGATATTTGATAAAAAAAAGCGTCTTAAATAATAGTGGTTGTATGGTGGCCTAGGTAGAGGCAGGTGTAGTGACCAACGGACAGGTGCTTGGCACGCGCTTGATACCTGGGCTTGTACCTCAAGTTTAAAGCTTTAGTTTACAAACAAATGTATGAAAACTTAAACAGCATTTATAGCGAGAGTTTTAGTTTACTAACATTTTTGGTAAAACGCTGTGCTTGAGTTGAGACGTACTTGTGAACTTGGGGTATTGGGTTTGTGTAGTAGATATTATACAGGTGGACATAGCGCCACACTTGAAGAGGAGTGCTTGTATGAAGACAGGAGAAAGGCCAGTTGAAAACTATCGGACACAATTTTTAACGTCTTTTTAAGTACATTATAATGAGAAGGACAATTAAAATTTGTGTTTGTAAATAAAATACGCATTTGTAATAAAAAAATCTATGAAAACATAATTAAAAAGTCAGTGTTATGGCCGAGGGAGTCAAGTTGCTATTCCTGACTAGCGTATTTCGAACAGAATAACGTTGGTTGGAATCAAATCTGGCCAATTTGGCCATAACTTCGATCCTGGTTCAAAATATGCCATTGCATGCACACAAGCTTCAGCTTTCGCATGAAGACAACTGGGCAGTTAAAATAGGTTGGTGAATTGCATTCCTCTTCACAAATCACACAAAGCTTTCACAGTTTAAAAAATGCATACTCGAATTAGAAAATAAAGAGGAATATATCTTAAGGTATTCTGCAATTTTTGCCACCATTTGATATTGATAAGTGATATTCATTTGTTAACTCAGTGTTGAAATAAAATGAAAATATTTAAATTCGACAAGAATCACTTTATAAGTGTTTAATAATAATACCTGTTGAGTAAGTTTTCTATTCTCTTTTCTATATTTTATTTGTTTGCGACGACGATCAAGCACGTTAAAAGGTCGATAGCTCAATTGGTAGAATGCTTGCATTCATGCCGAAAGCAAGGGTTCGATCTCAAAGTTTACTCAGCCTTCACAAGAAATGAGAACCAGCCCCTCCCGAGAGCTGGAATACCCCCAGTTCAACTGAAAGTGGTTGGTATGAGGCCGGCCCCCTTACCTGTAAAAAATAAATAGGTCCCGAAGCGCCACATGCGATCCCTTCGGGGATAACGCAGGCAAGAAGTTACACTATATGTGTAGCTTAGTTTTTTTATTTTTATTATTACTGCAAAAGCCAGTAAGCTCGCTCGCTGTGCACGGAACATGGTACGTCTACTTTCGCCTCGGAAGGTTTCTTGATAAACTCTCTCCTTCAATAAGGAGCTTGCATCTCCATATGGGATTAATTAGTTTTTTGTCCCATCGAGACAGTCAAGCGCTCCTTATAAGAATTAAAGATCGATATTTCATTGGTGATAACATCTTTTTGCTTCAAAGAAATTTGAATTTTCTGGCGTTGCCGAGCGGTTGGGTGTCTCTTCGTCGAATTTCAAAACAGTGTGTATTGTCAATTTAACGCTACGCTACAATAAATGCTACTAAACTACACCAACAGTGCTACTTCTTGTTCTTCCCTAAGGAGTCGCATGAAGTGAGTAAAAGATTTTTATTTTTACAAGTAAGTGGAAGTTTGCAGCTCTCTAGGGTGTTGGCACTCATTGCTTGTAAAGGCCGTGTTAACCTTGCCGGTATTTGTTGAAATAAACACTGAATCGGTAAATTATTGTTGACACCTTTGGTGGGAAACTCGAGCTCTCGGCATGGAACGCAAGCACTCTACCAACTGAGCTATCGACTGCACAAAAACACATCCCAAATAAATAATGGGTTGATTTGAGATTATTTTACAATCTATGTCTATGACTGAAGAGTTGTTTTTCGGGATTTGTTGCCGAGTTCCATTGGCTAGAGTTTTCCGAAGTTTTACCTATAATATAGGCAAGTAAGTAAGGCTGAGGATGTGAAGTGATGTTATAAAATTGGGATAATAGCTTCATGAACCCAAAACTATTTCGCTACCGTACATATCAAAGCTATGTGCGGTGGAAGCAGTATGGGGTAACTGGAAGGCTATGAAATCCACATACAGCACCATGGTGAAAAGGCTATCAACGTGTATCGTGCTTTTTGTATAGTCAGCCCCACACATCACGGAACATAAAGTCAGCCCCACAGATTACGGAACATAAAGTCAGCCCTCTATTGTGGGAAAGCTATGGAGAGTAGGTACAAATGTTTTTAGTCCAATTAAAAAGCGCGCCTGTTCAGAAGCTACTGTGCCTTTGCATTCTATTCATAAAACGGCACCCAAAATTTGGTCTTCTTAATATTATTTGTATTTAAAAATTTATGTTTGGGGGGGGGGGGGGTATTTACTTATTAAAATATATAAATAATTGTTTTGAACATTTATTCCAGAAACAGAAAAATAATGTTCATAAAAAGAAGCAGAAGTATTTATTTAACCATTAAATTTCAGTGTATACTCAATTGCATATTCTGGACCAGAAACGATTGCGGCTAGACGAACGAGTTTAACTGGAAAATCGATTAAATCTTTGCAATCGAGCTTATAAAAATGCATTTATATTAGATCCTGTCCTTGGACCTCCATTACGCTTATTGCTTTTATTCAAAATGCGAGGACACGTTTCAAACATCGCTTGCGGAGCCTCCTCACGTCCGTTTTATTTACTCGCCTTAACTGACAATTTTATCGTTTATAATTTTTTCCCGGATTCTGCATAAGTTACCCGGCAATGGCATTTTATTAAGGTCAACGCTGAAACAAAGAGGTCTATTCACTTTATTGACTTACTAAAGTGCCCGGATATAAAATCGTATCAGGAAGGTAGAACCCATAGACTGTTAGTATTCAAGTATCATGTAACTATTATCTAAGGCACTACTTTTTTTTTTTTTTTTATGCAATTGAAATATAGGTTGAAATTTTGAACCAATGTTTGAATAATGCATGTTTGGGACATATAAATAAAATACTTGGGATGTCTAGGTTTGTACCTAGGGTATTGCTTTGTTACAGAAACATAGGGTAGAATTTACCAACTATGTCTTTTACAAAAGAGGGTATACAAGTTTTGTTTCATTATTTGAAATTCGTAGTCAACTCATTAAATAAGTAAGATTAAAAACGTGAAGCTCATGTTTTTGATATGGTTCTATGTAGCAAAGAACTGCCATATGAACATAATGTTTAACATAACTGCCATAATGTTTAATTATGCGACTGGCCAACCGCTGATAATGCCCATCGGAGCAATGAGTGAAACTGTCTGGAAAGAATCAACCAGACCACGGCTACACAGCCCTAAAAAAATTCTTGTTATGTCAACAAAAACCGGCCGCGAAAGCTTCAGTGTACAATTGATGTTTCACTCTGAAGAACTTTATTTCGACCTGAATCATTTTATAAGTCAGTAATAAAATCCTTTATATTGTGTGACTTGACGATCTGGCAACCAATATTATGTATTTTTTAGAATAGAAAGATATTTTAAACGGTAATCTTGTAATGACATAAAAAAATCATTCAAAGAAGGTCACCTTCTTTTCCAGTCTCTTGTATCGTTAAACAATTCACATCTTTTAAGGTAAAATTTTGAAGTAAATACACTTGCGATGTTTGTGTTAAGACCATAAACGGCCTAGACTTTATTCAATCCACCCACTACGCAGAAATCGTATCGAATAAACAAAATGCGATACTGAGCCTATAAAATGTTCCTCGCGTCCTGCGATAGGGAAACATCAAAGTTGAACCGCATTTGCGTGTTTTTTATTGTCGAATAAACGTCTCTTTCGTATTGTTGACGTCCGTTTTACGTACTTTTATGGAAATAATCAAAAATGTTTTGTTACATAAAGACATCTTTATGTTTCAAAGTAGGTATAAGGTTATTGTATACAGCGGCTATTTCTTTACGAATAATAAAATCTATTTCGTGGAATTTATTTAGTACTTGGTTATTGTTTTATTAAGGCTACTACATAGTTGAAAATACTTGAATAGTTGATTTAAAAATGTAAGGCACTGAGCACCAAAATATTCAATATGAAACAAAGTACGCTGTTTGGTTCTATATAAAAAGCAGCTAAGCTACACGTATTGTGTAACTTCTTGTCGCGTTCTTCTCGAAGGAATCGCATGTGGCGAGTGAACCTATTTATTTTTACGAGTAAGGGGGCGGCCTTACGCCAACCACTTCAGTTGAAGTGGAGGTTTTACCAGCTCGGGAGAGGACTGGTGCTCATTTCATGTGAAAGATCAGTAAACCTTGCCGTCATTTTATTTTGGATTCGAAATAAACACCAAAACAAGAAATAATTTCTAACACCCTAGGTGGGATACAAACCCGAGCTCTCGTCATAAAATGCAAGCACTTTACCATCTACTGAACCGAATTTCATTAGTTTTTTTAAATATTTTTTAGTTGATTTTTACTAAGAAGACTGGATGAATGTTTAGAAACCTAAACTATCCGTCATTAAATTAATATTCACATACATTAGGACCTCCTAAACGTTCCCAGTTTCAACCAAAACATCAAAATAGTGGCCCAACCTCTACTAAACGTGGATAACCCCTAATGGGGTCATTTAAATTCAACGTTTAAAGTTTCAAATTCGTCCTTTTAATATTCTGGGAACTCACATAGGTAGCTTTTGGATAAAATTAAACCAAATAATAGGAATCAAAATAAATGATACACTATCATTATATTTAAAAACTAATTTTAAGTTAAACTTTTAAACCAAAATGATGATTGTTAAACAAATAAGTACTTTATATGATAGTTTTTTTAATGTGTATTTATTTTTGCTTTATTTCACCTAATCCTCAACCCTTGTATTAAAATTTAGTTAGTATATTTATCCCAAAAGTGTTTTAATTCAATTATCTTTTATTGAAATAGAAAAGTAACATTGTATTTGATTAATATCACGGAATTTCAACACTAAAAAAACAGATTAAAATTATGGATGAAATTGCTAGCTTCCCGTGTTTATAGATTGAAATCATATTGGTATGTTTATGAACTAAGCGAACATATATTTTTTATGGTTTGTGTAAGCGAACTTAATTTATTTTGTGGTTGATTTTTGTAATAACAAATAAGGTAGCCTATAGTTTTGTGCTTTATTTAATTAAAAATATGTGAAGCTAAGTGGCATGCAAATATTAGTGTTCAAAAAAATTTCGATGTATTTTTTTTGGTCTCTCATCTTGGAGCTTAAAAGATACACTGTATATGTCCGGTTTTCTTTGTTTCTCAAAGAAACTAAGTACCCAAAATTATGCTCAAATGTAAATCCCTTAACTTTGAAATGTTTTTTTTGCATATTTTGAAGTGTTTAGGTATTTAAATAAGCCTTCAGTTAATTCAAAATAGTGATTTTTCATTCATTCACAATTTTTTTACTCTGAAATCTTAAGAATCAGTATTTCATTCAAATTTACAGTATTTTTTTCAGTTGTATAAAAAAACATATTAAAATATTAATACACAAGGAGATTTATTTGATGAGCACTGTTTTTGTTTGTAAACCCTCTACAAACTTGAATGTCGTTATAGAAAACGCAAATTCTCTAGCAAGACCCAGTTTCTGTATGGCTCGATGGACCTTTAGGGCCATCGCAAACTGGACGACTTGTCGCCGCGACTCAGCGACTCTTGACGCCAAGTGTGCGGAGCTTTGAACAAAATATATTATGTAAACTGTCGGTCGCAGCCTGTCGCCCAGTGTGCGCATAGCATTAGTGACCTGTATATGGTACAGGTATATGATTTTTTTAACGAAGTGCATCTTTGGAAATATGTATACTTTTTGTGCTCTGCCGGAATTTGAACCAACAAAATTAAATTTACGAGTCTTAAGCGCTAACCACCAGACTACGGACCTGTCTGTAAAGTATATTGGGCTTAAAATCTAGAACTTAATTAATATGTTGTTATTCATAAATTAAATTGAAATATTGAAAGTAATCTCGCTTAATAATGAACTTCTGTTAAATATTCATTCATTGAAAGTTGTCTAGAAAGAAAATTATAATTTATTAATTATTCTTTTGTTTTTTTTTGGTTAATTAGTAATTTTGATAAATCAATTTCCTCTCCTCACAACTCAAGGCAGCAGCCGGAGGTACCTCATCAGCCGCATTTCTCCCACTCGTCACGTCGACATAAAAATTGATACATACCGCACATTCGATTTTTATGACGCAAAAGTATTTAAGCCTCCACATACATTATTATTTTGGCAATTTTTAATCGCCGTTCAATAATTATCTTTGTTCGGTCAGCTGCTTGAGGTGCAGAACCGAATAAGGAACATTATAATTGCATACACAAACGAGATCTCATACATTTGCCAATATCTAGTTGTGGAAAAAATATTAATCGCAAGAAAACTGCAATCACCTGTTGATGGCATAATTCGAGTATGTAAACCATATTTTTACGATAACTTTAAAGGTTGTATATTTTCATTAATTTAAACACATTTTTATTTACTTTTATCTTATCTTATGGTATGAGACTGATTACCCATTCTGTACAAAAATGGTTCACTTTGCCAATATCAGCCCTGTTTCAGGGAAGGTCATCCAGAGTTCCAGGACTTATGTTCATTTGAGATTTTAGAAAAATATCTGTGATAAATAGCACAATCCGATCGATGGTTCAGTTAGCCTGTAATCCTTGCCAAGAGCTAAGGTTCGATCTCGTTTCGACGTTTATTTCAAGTTCCAAATAAAAGGTAAGGCTTGAGTACAAGCAATACAGGAGTTTTAATTTGCAAGTACACATTCAGCATCTGTAAGCGCGAACTACGTGAGTCTGTTTGTGATGATATGAGCTTTAAATGTTAATATATTTGTTCAACTTGGATTATAGATTATAGGCTGACCACCCTTTCTGTAAAAAAATGTTTCACGTCAGCCCTGTTTCAGGGAAGGTCGGCAAGAGTTGCAGGACTAACACCCTATCAAGGCAGTCACATATCATGGTTCTAGATAAGTAAGGTGCTTAGCAACCAATCCTTAGCAACCTGCCTGGGTGACGTCACAATATTTAATCGATTCCATTTGAAGACTACAGTGGAAAAACAAGGTACGAGTATGTCACGTGAAGAAAATAAGGAGTGAGTCAAAATTTAAAATTTAAAACCATGATTATTGCCTATTACAAAGAACCGGAAATACCGCCATAAACTGTGATAGCAACTGTTGTTGCATTACAAATGCTGCAGAGCTTTAGATACACACATATGCCACTAGATTTTTTTTTTTTACGAAGTTATTTTGTGAGCGATGTTTTTGTGTGTATCACACCTCAAGAGCCCTCTGCGAGCTTGGTCGTCGCTGTAGAAAGCGCCTATTCTCTATCAAAACTCAGTTATTGTAAGGCTGGACGGGCCTTTACTGACCGGTCTTTGGTAAAGGTATATGAATTTTTCACCCAGCGCAGAGCATAGTTGAAAATATTTTTGGCATATTTTTTTGTGCTCCGCCAGGATTCCAACCCACAACCTGCCAATTACGAGTCGGAAGTGTTAACCACTAGACTACGGACCGGTCAATTAGTTATTTTTGTTTACATCCCTCGATTTTTCTCCTGTAGTCTTCATTTGTGTCGATACTATGCTGGTTGACATAACAAATTAATTTTTTTCGGGCTATGTAGCCGTGGTCTCGTTGATTCTTTCCGGACAGTTTCGTCCATTGCTCCGATGGGCATTATCAGCGGTTGGCTAGTCGCTGTGATCTTCTTACAGGATCTGGTGTTCTTGAAACAACGCTGGCCTTTTAAAAAAGTGATTGTTATGTCAACAAAAACCGCCCGTCAAAGCTTGAATGTACAATATGCTAGTTGATTATCATTGAGTACGGAAATAGCGTCTTCAGCGTTTCTTCGTATTTGGGCAGATGTTGTCGCGTAGCTACACACATTTCAGGTGTTCTGCCGGTCCTGCATGGCTAGCGGTACACTGCGCACTGCGCAGCCTCCGTACGGGTAGTTGACGCGTGCACCGCACGGCGGTTAATCACCCATAAAAATGGTTTGACAGGTTAATTTCAATAATAAATTGTTACGGCTCTGTGCAAGTGGGCCACTCCAATTAAATGCGGATGCCAAATTAATTATAATGTAATGATGGCGCGGTGACAGGGACCGACAAACAAACTTAATGGGGATTAACGAGAAGTGAAGGTGAATTAGTTGTAGCAGAGCCTAAGCAAACAATGCATTATGAATTATAAATACTGTTATGTTTTGACTTGGGGTTCTTTTAATTAAATTTAGATTGAAATTTATTTCACACAAAATATTTTTCATAAAATACATAGGTTACAATGTACGTTACAAACGTCCCTGCTTACAGGTCTTCAACTTACAATGGTCAAAGTGACTCTGTCTCTCCGCAGAAGATTTGCTCGCAGAATATTTATATGTGCCGCAGAGACGATTCTTGCATGTTCGAGAACATCGTAGATACTTCCATAATGGATGGTACTGGAGCATTGTTCTACAGTCTACACTATACCAGAAACGTCACACACACCAATCAGCGTGCTTAGGCTCACGTCCACACGACTCATACGTTCGTAACAATACTTTATTTGACTCAAAAGACTCAAGGCTTTCCGCACCACAGTCCTTCAGAATTTTTTTGTCTTGCTTTGCTTTCCTACTCCCAGAACTTCGATATTGTCAACCCACCGCATCTTGGAAACATCAAGTGGTCTAACACCAGAAAGTGCACCATCAAAGACCTTTCTGATTATCCTGGAGTCCTCTGTACGTACTCAATGTCCAACCCACCGAAGTTTTATAGATTTCATAACCGACAATATGTTCGGGTCTTGTAATATAAACCTCAGCTCCACGTTGGTAAGAATACGCCAACTGTCACCCTCGGATACAGGTCTGAGAATGCGACGAAGCATTTTGTTCTCAAAGATTTGGAGAGATTTAGTTTTTTTCAGAGTAAGACTTGAGGTTTCACATCCGTACAACAAAACTGACCGAAAATGGAAGTGTATATTATCTAGAATTTTGTGGAATGGGAGAGCCATTTTGAACACAATAACCTTTTGAGGACTAAAAAATCATTGTTCCCGGAATTGATTCGAGCTTACAACTCTGGCAGCATATTCTTACAAAAAAAAAAATCAGTTATACCATTTTCATTTCATATTTTTTTAAACTAACCTTGAGATTACTTTCTGCTTGTGAAAGCGAAACGTCGACAGATAGAAAAGCTGCGAAAAGGACATGGTTAAACTAGAAAAAAAGGCCCAATCATATCCTGACTTTGAAGTCAAGCGTTGTAGTGGTAGCCCTGGCTGGGCCGATTTGGCCCTGCACGCGTTGTTGGCTCGTGGGGCCACTTACTATTATGGGCACCGACTGGCAGCCTGCCAACCGAAAGGTCTAGGTTCATCTGAAACAATTAACTTAAACACACAGTAAGGAGCGCTACTGAAAACAACTCATACAGGTGCCGCTTACTTGTAGGCATTCAAAATAACATTGACTATTAATTGCAATTTAATTATAATTTATTGATTTTGAAAACACTGTTTCGTTATCTAAATATCACAGTAAAGTCTGATATGAAAGCAAAAAGATAATACTAATTTTAGAAGTGATCTTTGAATTTTTAGAGTTTCTTTGACGCGTTCGAATGATTATAATTTTCTTGTGAAGAATGGTTATATTTGTAAGAATTCCCATTCTTTTACTTGAGATGGGGGTTTTCTTGTTCACAGCTGAGCTAACCTTGCCGATACTGTGATTTGAACGCCCGAAGAGAAATCATGTCTAACACCACAGCCCTCTGAGAGTTTACCAACTGCGTTATTGATTGGACTTTAACAGAGAAAATAAATAAAATAAAATTTGCCATGACCAAATTCAGAATATATTGTTTGTGACTGCTATTTGTTGAAAAATTAATCTACCTTACCAATGACCGGTTACTAAAAGTCCATCAAGCCTTACAACAATTGGTTTTTGCTTGAGAATGGGCGCTTTCTAGAGCGACGACAAAGCTCACAGAGGTCTATTGAGGTGTGATTCAAACAAATACAGCGCTCACCAAATAAGTTAATATAATTAGTTACATCATTATTTTTAACAGGAAATAAAAATGTCTATCGACTACACTTAAAGAAATGACTTACTTAAATTCCAAGTGCAGATGTTTCTTTGCGACGCAAGCCCAGTGTGTCAGGATCAACTATCTCCTCTAGGCCTTGGCTTTCGTAAACGGCATTTAAGTTTAACATAAAACCTTCAAAAACCAACAGCTGTTTTCGTGCTAAGGAGCAATAAAAATTACCTACTAATTACTTAGTGAGTTTTTCATAAGGCCCAACCGATTATGGCTGACCATTCGTCGCGTTACCGGTTAGGTAAGCTACTGTCTCAATACTAGAGTAATTATACTGAAATTGGGGGGCAAGAGAAAATGAAAAATGATATGCACTGTCACCATGTCTCATGTGTAGACTTGTGACAGGACTTGCCTGTAAACTAAGACACGGTATTAGACACCCTATGCAAGGACTGACATGGGCAGTTTTCGGGAATCTGGGACACATCGCATGGTCAATGATAGAGAAATGCTTGTGAACCTGAAATGCTAGGTGTTTGAGTCATGCGTGCTTCCAATATCCACCTATGGCTTGGAAACAAATGGCGCCAACAGACTAAGGACGTGTCAAAGAGCCATTGAAAGGAGGATGCTGGGAATTAGCCTCAGAGACAGGGTTCCAAACCAGGAGATCCGTAGATGCACTGGTGTCATACACCAAGTGGCCAGATTAGTGGCGCTGGGCTGGTCATGTCGCAAGGCAAGACCATGACAGATGGCTGAAAAGGATCGTCCAGTGGCGGCTTAGAATGTCCAAGCGGTGAGCGGGGAAACCCAAAGTGAGGTGGTGGACGACATCAAGGGAACTGCAGGCAGAGGATGGCTGAACACAGCATCCGATAGACAGGAATGAAGAGGATTGGAGAAGGCCTACATCCAGGAGTGGACTGAGAAAAGCTGAGGAAGAAGAAGAAGTGTATGCAACATTAAACTAATGAAAAAACTACCTACACGATTGATAAGTGCAGCCTTATAATTCAGGATAAAGTCGCTATGCTAACGTTGAAAATATCGGGCCTAAAATAAAGTGTAAATTATTGCAAGGGTGCTAATAAAATCGAGACCCTTGGTGTCATTTTTTTTGGTCTTTTTGGTCGATTTCAATTTGACGGTATTTTGTGAGATCGAGTGCGTTTCAAACTTTACTTTTGCGTCGAAAATTTCTCATGGTGGTCTCTGATAGTCCCTGGTTCAAAAAAGGTTAAAATCCACTGGTTATTTCACCACTCAATAATGCCTTTATTTTTTAAGCACTGTTTTTTTGTGTGAATCACACTTTAAGAGCCCTCTGCAAGCATGGTCGTCACTATCGAAAGCGCTGATTACACGAGCGAAACCTAGTTGCTTTTTTTGTACTGCACTGGAAATCGAATCCTTTACCATACAATTACAAGTAGCGTTGTCTTTTAGACTACGTAGGTACTGGTTGGTGTTGAATATATTTATTAATATAATATTTTTTTAAATAAAGTTCATCAAAGGAAAAAAAAAACATAAACTTAACCTACTTACTGAAAAGTCAATAAAACTCTTTGTGGAAACTTCAAGACGTAAATGAATTGCAATCAGCGTTGTTTTTAACAAAGAACTTGAATATTCATCAGTTTTTCGGGGGAACTAATTAAATTGACTTTTTGCCACAAATCGGCAGGGAAAAAAAGCCACTCGCTTTAAACTGGCAATACTTGTTGTATTGCCCGCCGAGGGAATTCGGATTCCCCGACAGGTTAATGTACATCACAGGAGATGGCCGACTGCCTGTAACTACTGATAAATGTATGCAAAAAATAAATTAACAATTAAGATCTGGAAAAGAACGAACCTTCCCATAGCGATAAGGCAACTTACTCAACGGGATTTATATGCATAAGAATTAACAAGTCATTATATTATAATCTTGATTTTCTTTTGATACATACTTTGTTAGGATATATTTAAGAATAAAAAATGGTTCTTACCTGAAAATGATTGACATGATCTACAAAAATGTTATTAAATACCTATTTTTTTAAATTAAATTAATATAATTGGGAAAATAAAAAACTGTTAGAATTAGTCAAGTTCTATAAAGTTTAATAGAATTCAATAATAAATGGATAAATTATTTAAGTAAAAGTTTAAGGGCTTGTATAATATTGACATTGTGAAGATTCATTTTAAATTAATAATGTAAAAATAAAAATTTAAGTTTTTTTCACGAGCTGATTTATTTCCTCGAGCGCTTGATAATGTCGTTATAATGATGTGATAGCATCGAAAGAAAAAATAAATCAACTTGTGAAGAAAAACATTGTGTTATATTGTTTTAGTTTCAAATTAATTTGTGAAATTCGATGCTTTCACATATTATTACGACATTATCAAGCGCTCGAGGAAATAAATCAACTCGTGAAGAATAACTTTTTATTGTTACATTATATCTAGTTTTAAAGTAATTTGTTAAATTTCAGCACCACATTTTAATTTATTACATACTTATATCGCGTTTTCAATGGAATTTGATTTTGTATTTAAAATCATTTTCTCTTTTTTTCAGCTTCACAATTTTATCAAAGACTTTCAATATTGAAAATTGCTTCATTCAAACGTACTCAAAAGCTCTGAATGGAAACATTCATATTCATTCCAATTCATAACGCAGGTAATTACAAAAACACGAATCAATTTTTCAAACATCTCAAAACACGTGTTGACAAATGATGGCAGTATAATTGTTTTAATTGCATCTGACTTAATGGCTTTAAACGTTCATTTTTTAGACACGTATACAGTGAGATGAGCGATGTCAAAACAATTTACACGTAATCTACATCTCTTCTTCCTTTGATAATTAATAGTTTGATCTCAGGCAGATAACCATACACCAAGTTGCGTTTAAGCTCAAAGAGTTTCACCTAAAATATATGAAGACTTAAACGCTTTGTAGAGGCGCTGTTTAAGTTTTTAATCATTTTTAGTAAAACGCTCAGGTAAAGTTAAAATGTTTAGTTTTTTACTTGGTGTACCTACTGGCTACTGGCCACCCACAAGAACATGTCTTAGTTAAAGGTAGTATCAGACGGTTCACTTTTCATTCGTTTGCATTATGTGAGTTCCATTTTACAAAGCTATTTGTTCGTGTTTTTTTTAATACTATTCAATTTAGGTTTTTTATTTGAAAAGTATTTCGATCAGTTCTTTGTAACACACTTTTTGCAATGTTTTAATTACTTGTCTCGTACATTACATTATTTTATATTCTCTCATATATCACATGTTTCTTCCACTATTTACTTTACCTGATCGAGGTTTATTTTCTCAATTTTCTTCAACAATATATATTTTTGTATTTTCTGTGCATTTTCTTGCACATTCTAATGCTACTTGTTTTTTCCCATAATAATAATACGGGTTGTTTAACGTCTATAACATGAAAAAAACTGAGCAAAATAATGTATTTTTTGTTTTTTCTTGTAAAGGAAAAAAATAGTCCAGTCCGTAGTCCAGTGTTTAGCGCTTCGGACTCTTAAATGGAAGGTCGTGGATTCTAATTCCAGCGGTGAACAAAAAACGTACCATTAATATTTTTTAAATATGCTGAAGAATTCATAACCTTCACCAAAAGTTCATCCAACCTTAGAGTAACTGCGTCTTATTTGAGAATTGTCGCTTTCTGTAGCGACGACCAAGCTCGCAAAGAGCTATTGGGCGATTCACACAAAAACAGCGCGCACCTAATAAACCATCCTAGTATTAACTGGTGTACTCAGGGAGTTTATCCGCTAAAATCCTTAAAAAACGGACCAAAATTGAACCGTCTGATATCGACGCAAGCGATTCGCACACTCACTTACACGCAATCCATGTTGTATAACAAAGTCTCAACAGGTCTGAAACAAATTAGTCCATTTGTCAGGTTAAGTGGTGTCGATGAATATGCAAGTCCTTGCAACAGTGGGCGGACTGTCTTTAATCTTTCAATCGTGATTTTTCTCGCGGTATCGCGTCTCGCTTTTAATTGCATCGTGGAAATGATTCAAATTAAGCTCCCAATCAATAGTGATGAAGTATGTAATTATCAGCCCCCTTCCAATTATCGCTAGATATTTTTGCGTAACATTTTGTAAGCTATGGGAATTAGATTATTGATGAAATTCACAATTCGCATGTTGTAGGACTGTCTTTTACAAATAGGCAACAATGGAAGAGGAAATAAATGTAGATGTGCTAGCTTATTTTGCAGAACTTTGACAGAGTAATCATATTGCTATATTTCTGGGAAACAGTTAAGCTACGCAATTGGTAGAAAAATATATTGATGGATGAACAAATATGGCGAATATGTATAATATGTATATGTAAGCTTTAGAGGTATAAAGAAGAGTTTTAGTAGAAAATGCTAGAACAGCGGAAAAAAGAGGTGCCATTGTAGATGTATCGACCAGCTTTAAGTTACCTAATAAGAAGGCAGTTCGTAAGCATTTTTTGTCTCTCAAAAAACTGATTTCCAAATACTTTTTAAAAACTTACAAATTTCTGAACGTAAAATCTTAGATAACAAATAAAGTAATTCAAATTAAATTTTCTAAAGTAAATATTGGCTTTATACCTGTAATGAATACTTACAAATCAGATCCTTATATGATATACTTTTAACAAATTATATCATTACAATATTATGTCGCAGAGGAAATTTCTGCTTACCATTTAAAACGTAAATTCACACGGTTCGAGGTGAAAGCGCACCCCTGCGGTTATTTCTCACCATCAGGAGCACAAAAGAGCGAAAGGATAAAAAAAATCTGAACGCTTTTGAGTGCCCGACCACCGGAGCGTTGTGTTGTTTGGGTTATGTGCCGGTATAAGCCTAATAAAGTAAATACGGTAAGGTGACTTTCCCACGTTTACCGGTAAAGATCGGTTCCGGCGCGTCAAGGTTAGATGAACGAAGGCAGTGATATGGAAACGTAGGTACAATTTTAACAAAATTATTAAGAAATAATAAAGAATATACACATTTTTTTTATATGCACCTAGAGAGGAAGAAGGAACAGTAATTTTAAAGTTTTTAAGTAATCGTACCCTCAGTGCTTGTTTGGTATATCTACCATTTGACTCACTACTAATCTACAAATAAAGCGTAATTTCTTGTCTTAGAGGGCTGGCCTTACGCCAACCACTTCAGTGTAAGTGTCCTAGATCCCGACGGGGCTGGTATTCATTTTTTGTGAAGAATGAGTAAACCGCGCTGGTATTTAATTTTTGTTTTTCAAATAAACATTGAAACGCGAAATCATATCTGGCACCTTTGCTCGGATTCAAGCCGAACTCTCTACCAACTCATCTATCCACCGGAACTATAGTGAATACAATCACCTAATTATCAATCAATAATATAAAGACTTGTTTGAGGCTAGGCAAAAAAGATTAGGACATTCTTTAAAAAAATGTTTGCGACACCTTTGCGCGTAAATTAATAATTATCAAACACGTTAAATTCCATCAATAGTTCACGATAATATATCCTGTAGTTAACCGGTCAACACACGGTCTGGCACCCCATCTCACATTGCCTACAAGGGTTACAGCCCTCAGGTGACAGTTCTGTCATTAGCCCTTTCAGCTCCTGTTCTCAACCATAAAATTTTACCAAATTTCTATGAAAATTGAAACGCTCAATACATTCGCAGTCCTAGTTTCTGTAAATTTTATATGATTGAGTGTAAACTTTATGTTTTAGTTTTGGGGAACTGGACGGAAGTCGTGGAATTGATTGTCCTTTTGGGGTAATTAGCCTTACAACAACTGCAAAACCTACCGCAGTGTGAAATTTTGTCATTCAATTTTTGTATTGTGATATTTTTATTGCACCTAATGTGGTATTGTGATGGCTTTGTAGAAAATGAAGGGAGCTATGTGTAATAATTACAATGGAAAGTAATAACAAAATACACCTTAAATCATTAAAAGTGTAATGTTTTTTTTTTTAATTGTAATTATGATATGAATGAGAACAAAAATTTCCTGTCTGTTTTGATAGATATTCACTCCCATTAAAATTCATTGCCAAGAAAAAATTTTTTTTGCCAAGAAACAAACAGGGAAAAAAACGATTTGAAAAAAAAATTATACATTTTGGTCTGAATTTAGCCTGACAGCTTGTCAAAATACAAGATAGAAGAATATATAGATCTAATAGCCATTGAGTTTGAAAAGAAGAAGAAGACGTTTTGCGTCTAATGTCACATTTTTTGTAACCTCTCTTTCTCTTTTGTACTGACCTCCCAGCGGGGGGAAGGTTGTGCTGTCGGCGTTTGTAACTTGCACCAAATATATGGCGTTTTGAAAAACATTTTCTGCGCGTTGTAGTCCTCTCCAATTTTGTCCAGGATTCCTCCCTTTTCCTACATTCCTTTCCCAGTCCAGATAACGACCACATATCATATTAAAAAAATGAACTTACTCGTGTCAGCGTGCATTAAATATCAAAACATCTTTGCAAATTAGATTATAGATCATAAATAGACTTATAAACAAACAATGGAGCACCTGCGGTGTTGTCCCTCCTGTCCGACAAGCTGCTCCATGGATGATCTCTTTGCGGGAAACCAAAGAGCTGTAGACATTGCTCGTTACTGGGCCAATACGGTGTGAAGCTGACACGAAGGAGAAGAATAGACTTTTCTTTTATACATGGGTTTTATCTCGATTAGAGTTTTCTTTGGAAACCTTTCTTCGATTGACGAAAAGTATTAAAAATTGAGATATACTCGATATCTAGATTTCTCGTGCAGATAGAAAGCTCACAGTTCTAGGATCTACGTATTTTAAACCTAAAATCACAGAGATACTTGTACCTGTATGGTTTGAACACAATATTATCTCTTTATAGTGTTTTTTTCATTTGGAATATCATGTCTACACTCCAAATACACGCAGCTTGCAGTTGTGTTTTCTTTAACAATACAATTTTCACCTACAGCTGCAAACCATGACATACGTTCGTACCTACATTTGTATGTATAATTTATTGTGTCTGCACAATATTAATCAATGATTCAACAAACGCACTAAGTACCTTAGTGATCATACTGAGAAAAAGGAAGAAGTATGTAATATATTAGGTGGTAACAAATGTTATAAGAATTTTGAACATGAATCATCAGAGTGTCTTTTTTTTAAATAGGTTTGTGAAGAGCAATGCAATTCATCAAATTATTTGCCTAGCCAGAAACAAGTAGATTTTAACGTTATCATTAATAATGCATTATTTAATATTTTTTATTAATTATTTATTAATAACTACCCAATGACATCTGTTAAACCAGGATCGAAGCAATTGTCGAATGGGCGTGACGCAGGAGGGTTTTGAACTAGCATTAGTGTCAATAACGCAAATTTGAGCGCTGACGCCTTACCCCTCTACCATCCCAGCATTTTATATGCAGATCAAACGATGCCCTCATCTCCACCATGGATTTTGATACAAATTGCCGCTTTCTGTGAGTGGTACTCCAGGAAGGTCTATTGCATACCATTATTGAGGGGATAATCGAAAACACGAATGCCTCAAGACGACCAAGAGGAAAGTTCTTACATTATATATTGGCAGATATGTGTTGTTCCTCCTATAAGCAGCTAAACAAAATTGCCATAGATACGGTCGAATGGCAAAAAAGATTGTTGAACAGTACCTACTGCGCGCAAGAGACAGAAAAAATAGAAATATAAAAAAGAGGTTCAAAAACACATTAGATACTTTTAAATTGAGATTGAATATTATTTTACTCTCGTTGTGGTACTTTTGAACAAAACGCATATGAACTATCAACATCTGCGTCAAAATTTCAATAGTTCGATGGCACATGCCACTATCCAATGAGAGCACACCGAGTGTTTATTTTTCAAAATCATCTTTTATAGTGCACCCTATTATATTCATCGGTAAAGTGCCACTAGTACAAAGTAAACAGAATATTATGAAATGTGTTATTGGTTCAAGGTGGCATATTCTTGGTGCACCCCTTTCTTTGTACTCGTATACATCCTTTCGTATTCATATTGTATGAAATGAAAATCGCCTATAGAAAATAATAAGCGATGGTAGATTTAGAAATGGGGGATGAGTCGGCTTATCAATTTGAAATACATCATCATCGTCAATGGCTTGACAAGCAGCAAGGGTCTTGGGGTCCTTGATCATCAGGAGCCACTGATGTCAACGTTTTTCTTCTCTAGTTCCATACTCTCACCATGACAGTTTGCCAGCACTTCGCCAAGCCAAACCACCTTTGATGATACGCAACACAACTAACGCAACTAAGCTACACATATAGTGTAACTTCTTGCCTGCGTTTCCCCGAATGGGTCGCACGTGGCGCTTCGGGACCTATTTATTTTTACAGGTAAGGAGGCCGGCCTCACACCAACCACTTTCAATTGAAGTGGGGGTTTCCCAGCTCCCGGGGGGGCTGGTTCTCATTTCTTGTGAAGGCTGAGTAAATCTTTGAGATCGAACCCTTGCTCTCGGTATGGAATGCAAGCATTCTACCAATTGAGCTATCGACCTTTTTACAAGCTTGATCGTCATCGCTACAAAGCGCCAATTCTCAAGCAAGACCCAGCTGCTGTAAGGCTGGATGGACCTTTGGTGACCGGTCATTGGTAAAGTTTTTATGAATTTTTCAACCCAGCGAAGAGCAAATTTGAAAATATAAATGGTATATTTTTTGTGCTCCGCCGGGAATCGAACCCACAACCTTCCCATTCAGAGGCCGAAGAGTTACCATTGAACTACGGACCGGTCTATGATGAGTTGGTGATTTTTTTATAGCACAGTTTCTTGGAGTAGTCACTCCAAGGGGGCTTGTGCATGTAATGCCAGAAATTTGCTTGTCTTCTTTCATTTTAAGACATTATGGCATGTGTTGTAATTGGGTGTCGAAACACAAAATGGATTTGACCAAAATAGCCTTATATCTAATGACTTTACCACTGCAACATTTGACAGGACTAAGAAAAATGTGGGCTATAGTTTGTATCAATGTAGTAGCAAATGGCCAAAAACAAAATGAAACTCACTGCAAGGAGAAAGAAAGTTGTTATATGCTTTACTGCAAACGGACGATTCTTGTAGACTTTTTCTAGAAGTTTTGGCACACGCTATCTACCTGCATAGCATAGCACGTACGATGTTTGTCGTTACAGATGCGTCAGCTACCTACCTGTAGACCGTAGGCAGTTGGCGCAGTTATTCGCGCAAGCCTTCATTAATACTGCCGGCCCTACACCTTGCACTGCGGGCTCAGCTGTCGGCTTATTATTATTATTGGCAGTGCAACCGTTTCACATGTTGACCAAAACACGCGCCAACTCATATAAATGTCATGCAGGATGTGCAAGGCTGAGGAAATTGCACTAGGCCTGAAGAAAAAGGTACAACTTTTTGCAACAATTGCATCGACTAAGAATTTATTCTCGTATAGAACCAAGGGCGATAATCTACGATTTTCATTGTAACTTAGATGAAAAAGATAAGAAAATGATTTACTGTGCTATCACATAACATCACCTCAGTGCTTGCTTGTCTTATCTCCAACAGAGGTAATTTCACATGAGCAATGTTTGTATTTGTGCTGGATCAAAACTTGTCTTATGAAAACTGGATATTAATTTTTTAAATATTAAAAACAATTTTCACACGATTGTGGTTTGCGTTTAATTCTTAGCTCAGATTGTGTAGAATGTAATTAAGGCAATTTCATTTAAAGATCACGTTTGAATCAAATGGTAGATAAGTCAAACAAGCACTGGGGGGACGATAAGTACTTATCTTATTATTTAAAAAAATCCTAGTTTGGTTCTTTCTGTACGATTTATATAACGTTAATTTTGAGATGAAGTAATTAGACATCGAATTGAATAACTACAATCTTTCTGCACCATTGTTAAGACCGTTGTTAAGAAGTTATTTTTATATTCGTAGCTTTATCTTCATAACGAATGAATTTTAGTTGTTCACAAGGAAAGTATATAAAAGATATAACTGTGAGAAGACTGATGTGGTCCAGTCAATGAAAATCTGCTGACTGTATATACGGTTACATCCAGTGAATGAGAAAAAGAGGTTTTTGATGACGGACCCAAAGGGGCGCAGGGCCATGAGAAGACCCAGATTAGGGTAGCTGGTCAGATTGGTGATATACTGCTTTGGCAGCAAAATTATGAAACTGGTAGAGAAAGGTATTGAACAAGCAGCTGTGGATACATTCCTGTTGATAGTTTTTAGAGCGCCGTTTTGTAGCGTTTGTCCATCCGGGAAAGCGTATCACAGAACGCTCATGCAATGCTATTTTTTTTTTGTGGCACAAGATCTCCCCGGTAGTCGTGACACGACCCAGTAGTAATTCTAAATTTACATGTTTGTCCACTAAAGAAAACAGCAAAAACCCGAAGTTACTGAGTTACAGTCCGAAGTTACAGTCCGGTCGATAGCTCAGGTGGTAGAGTGCTTGCATTCCATGCCGAAAGCTCGGGTTCGAATCCCACCGAGGGTGTCAGAAATGATTTCCCGTTTCGGTGTTTATTTGAAACCCCAAAATAAAATACCGGCAAGGTTTACTCAGCCTTCACAAGAAATGAGTACCAGCACTCTCGGGAGCTGGGAAACCTCCACTTCAACTGAAGTGGTTGGTGTAAGGCCGGTCCCCTTACCTGTAAAAATAAATAGGTTCAACTCGCCACATGCGACCCCTTCGGGGATAACGCGGCAAGAAGTTACACTATATGTGTAGCTTAGTTGCGTTACTGACTCGGTGCAATGCCATCGAGATGAGCTTCTAGCTACTTCGTGCCAATCACGAGCCAGTGGAGCTTCTGCAGAAGCCGCATGATGTGGCAGCTCTGATGATGATGATGCAGTGGTTGTACTCTGAAGCCAAAGCGCCGCTACTCTTCGCGTCATTACATCTGTACGTGTGACTCGGCCCCCTTTTGAAACGGTCCGCTGAAAACTTGAATTCCGCACGACAAATTAAATAGTTGTATCGATTTGGGCATCGCCCGTGGTTATTAATTGTACGGTCTCTCCGTAAATGCTAAATTACACGAGCGGGATGTAGGTTGCATTCATTATGAAATATCGATGGTAACGCCAGTCTACCAAAGCATATGGATGTGAAACGACATTGTGGCTGGATTGTCAATGATGAAGATCGGTCAGTAGTCCAGTGGGAGCACTTCGGACTCGTAAATGGAAGGATAAGGGCTCGAATCCCAGAGGAGCACAAAAAATGAAGCATTTACCATTGCGGCTCGTTTATATAGGTACAAAAGAGACGATTTTTGCATTTTCTAGATTATTCCACATACTTGAATAATGGATTTTTCGAAACACTTCCAGATTTACACACACATCATCGAGCTTAGCCACACGTACCTAGATACATATACACACAAACTCATTGTTCGTAACAATATCTTTGCAGCTTAGATTATAGGTAGTCATTCACATAAAATAAACCTACACAAAAAGTAATGAATATCCTGAAAATGGCTCATTTTTTTCAAGATTTTGTTTTTGTCCACACTCTTTCGTTGGCCGACGGATGGTTACGACTTTCCCTATATTCCAGTGCATTCACCATCGTATGTGATACAATGTCCAAGATGTCACCACTCTGTTTAAAGAGCCGAAAGTCTTGCGCCGTCAAACTTATCACAGCAACCATTATAATTGACTGATCTTGTAATTTTAACGAATCCAAAGCGTAATTGAAGGTTTTTTTGCCAAATGACATTCAGCTCCCTTTACCGGTCGCCGGCTGATTATATTGAAAGGTGAGGTTCCACGAGCGAAATTAATTTGGTCTCTTTAATTGACGGCCCGGATCAAAAGTGCATCAAAGATTCCCGAAAAAAATATGTTCGCACATGAATGCCACGTGTCGTTGAAAAAACCTTTTTGATTCTCTTCCCATCAGAATCGTTTAAAAAAACTTGGCACGTATTGACAAGCTTGTCCGTATTTATTTACAATAATAATAACTACACAGTTCAAATTTATTACTCGGATATTAGACGAACCGTTATAAGAGAACTTACATTATTTTTGACGTTTCGTTAGCAACGTAGCTAACGTCTTCAGGAGACACTAATCCATTCTCAGTCGTCTTGCAGTATCTCTAGATGTAGGTGTTTAAATAATTTTATTTCTACTCGTTTGATGATGAGAGTGTTTGTTTCTCGCATGCCCCAGTTCCCAATGTTTCAAGAATGTCAGTTAAGTTATGTCATGCTATAAAAAGGGCTAAAGCAGGGTGTAGCGTCAGACTTGTATTGGAGCTGTCGTGCAATACAGTACAAAAGTTTTCTCTATGATCGAATCAAATGTAAACTGAATCTGAAAATAAATTGTGTGAAATAAAACAACCGAAGTTTTTATTAAATTAACAGATGCATCAACTTTACATCACGCTGACGAAACTTAATTCAAATATGGTTGAAACGTACGGGAGCTTTAGCTCCGACGGACCACGGCAACAGGTTCTTTAAAAAAAACTCACTAGTGTTAATACTTAGTAACTTTATACAAAAAATTTAAAATGCGAAACGTATTAAAAAAAAAATACTTTCAAATGATTACTTACAATATAGCAAAGTTGTTGTGCTTCAAAAAATGTTAGTTTTTCTGTCACGCGATCATCGAGGACTGTTTTTAATTCATCACCGTTACGCAAGGACTTTTTCATTGCCATTTCCATACAAAACCACTCCTTGAAACAAGAACCATAATTCCATATAAATGCTCATGATTGATCTATAATTAACGTGAAGCCTTAATACTCCTTACACAATACAACAGGAGCTTTCATTAATAATATTCTCAAATCAACTTCTTCCAGGTGAGATGAAAAAAATACCAGCAGCTCAAAAACACAGTAAGTAACAGAAAAATCTGGAACGTATTGTGAGCTGTTTGTAAGAGGTGATAGAGGTTGGTTTTCTGTGCGTGTTGGACGCACGCACCGGATACAGGTGACAACTTTTGGATGGGTACAAAAATGCCAAATATCATTAAAAATTGCTTCTCAGATAACTCACTTACCTTGCCGATAAGCTGCTCTTAAAATTGTTAAAAAATGGTACAGTGTTTAATTAAAATAGGTCCATTATATTATATATTGTGTTCGCAGACATGATCGGCGATCAGTGATAATACGAGGTGTGTTCAAAAATATGAAATTGTATATTTTTTAAAAAGTCTTTATTTATACGTCAATGCGAGCTTATGTCAGTGTATGTTAACTTATGATTGTGTGTTTTTACAAACTTGTATATGTGTATCTAGACAGTAAGTATTTGGATGGTTTTGCCTACTCGTGTTTGCTCAAAGTTTCTGCTCGAGATCATTCTGGTATGATCTGGTATATGCTAGAATAACCTTTAGTCAACTATAAATACGCAATGCAGTGCTTTGGAGGGCATTATTACCCGAGCCATTAAAAGCAAGAAATACAGAAGTTTAATCTGTGGATCTAATGTGAGCAAATTATTAAATTGTGGAAATTAAATTTAATCGAATTTTAATTAAATTGAACTCAAGCAAATCGGAACAATATACTATTTTGTCCTCTTAATAAAAAGTTATCTTTCGCAGATTTAATTTACTTGTTGCAAGTTTAGTACTCCTTTTGGAAGACACATCTGATTGGCTCTTTTGAGTTTGACCTTGTGCTTTTTGTCGATCCTAAATCGTTGCAAAACGCCATACATTTGTTTTCTTTTTCAAAAAAAATCGCACGGGCCAAGTCCAACTACTCCGGCTGACACATGTTAACGGTGTTGTTCTTGGCCAGAAAAATACGAACATGCAATGACGTGTATGCTAGCGCATTATCGTTGTGTTATATACATATGTTGATAGATAGTAAAAACTATTAACTATTTTTTTAAATATATTGTGTCACGAAAACTGCAACTTTGAGGTTATATTCCTTGTTGACCGTAAGACCGAAAAAAAACGAAAATCATATTATTTGTCGTATTTTGAATAGTCGCTATTATTTAACAAACCTCGTGGGTAGTACAATACATCGAATACGTTTTGTTCACAAAACCATTGCAACAAAACTGGTAGGCCTTTGCGTTTACGCACATCCAGTTGTTTATAAATTTTCCAGTTGCATATAATTATTAGCCTTGCAATAACAATCATTATTTTTGAACAAGTGTTCTTATGAATTATTATTTACGAAATGGCATGCGACACAATTTTTTCAATGTCACCAAATCGGCAAGCTACGTGTAGTACTTACTTTATAACCCAAATTCTGAAAATACAAAACATCAATCAATAGTATTGGAATTATTAAGAGATTGAAAAGATAAAAAAAAAAAGCTATGTGGATAGACAGGGGCAGAGCCTTTAGTTTAGTAAAGCTACAAGACAGAATCGAAAGCAAATGGTGACATTCAGAAGAAAATTGAATAGAATAGTGGGTATACATAAGTTTAACCACAATTTGAATTAGAGAAGTTGGCATAAGGCCGGCGACTTACACGTGAAAATAAATAGGTTATACTCACCACATGAGAGTACGTTCCCTTCGGAGACTACGCGTTTAGAAAAAAAGTTGCAAAAAAAGAAGTGAAATTCACTTGAATACAAGTCATCTGAAATTTGGATAGCCACTAACGCAATAAAAGACACGCTTGGTTTTATTGTGCCAGTCACATTTTGATAGTAATTTATTTATGAATAAACTTCCGTTTTCATATCTCTCCTTATCAGTCCTACAAGATTCAGACACAATGAAGTGTATGTTGGAGAAACGAAATCTTCTCAATGTAACTCTATTAAAAATTGTGTACCTATATATTATACCCACATAAATATATTTCGGTTTAAAAATTATTTGAAGGAAAATGAACGTTAATGAATAAACGTCCTGATATATTTGTATCTTTAATTGACTCGGCATTCATTCCATTGAAAACGAAATGTCACACAGCTAGGTAGCTAGGGAAAAGGCAAAATATAAATAAATTTTTATTTCCACGAAAACCCTGCAACTCTTTCCGTCCTTCGTTAAAACAGAGGTGACAATAACCAAGTGATCCATTTTTTAAAGTATGGAGAGTTTGTTTCATACCTACGTATTCAGTAAATGAAAACCAAAACAAAAAATACCATAAAATTTAGAATACCCTAAACCATAAAATTTAGAAAGTATATTTTTTCGAAAACCTTTTTGTGGTTATCTAAAGTTCAAAAAAAAACATATTAAGGGGGCGCTCTCATGTTGCACCGCGCCGAAAGCTGTCAAAGTTGCGACCCGTTTCCCCCCATCCCCTTTCGCCTCAGACCGTATGGATTTAGCCCCACAAAATATGCTCGACTTGCTATTGCCGTTTGAAGATTTTTTTTTACATACGACTTTTGTGGATCTCCCATCACGCAAAAAAAAAACGCAACTAAGCTACACATATAGTGTAACTTCTTGCCTGTGTTATCCCCGAAGGGTTCACATGTGGCCATTCGGGACCTATTTATTTATACAGGTAAGGGGACCGGCCTTACACCAACAACTTTTAGTTGAAGTGGGGTTACCCAACTCCCGAGAGTGCTGGTACTCATTTTTTGTAAAGGCTGAGTAAACCTTGCCGGTATTTTATTTTGGGGTTTGAAATAAACACCAAAACGGGAAATCATTTCTGACACCCACGGTGGGATTCGAACCCGAGCTTTCGGCATGGAATGCAAGCACTCTACCACCTGAGCTATCGACCGGACTATAGGACAGGATTTCTTAAAAAAAAAAAAAAAAAATTATAACGCTTTCGTCTTTACATTAAGTGTGGCCTGAGCCTCTAGAAAAGTCTCCTCTACTTTTTTCTATCCTTACATACTGATCTCAGTTCATTTATATCCATTGCTTCTTCCCATAATTTCCACTTTGTACTTATTTTTATCCCGAAAATGTAAGCAGGTAGGTTTATGAATTTGAGATATTTTGAACTTTTATAAATGGCTACTGTAGTATTTTTTTTTTTTTTTTTTTAAATAGATTTGTGGAAAGGAATGCAATCCACCAACCTATTTTACCTGGCCAGTTGTCTTCATGCGAAAACAGAAGCTTGTGTGCATGCAACGGCATCTGTTGAACCAGGGTCGAAGTTATCGGCGCGGGATTCGAACCAGCGTTATCGGGTTCCAAATAACCTGACTCGATCCCCCCGGCTATAGCACCGACATTATATTACATATTTCATAGTGACGTTTGAATAGAGTAACTAATTAAAAGTAGATAAATACATAATAAAATATTTTGTACCTATTGATATAGATTAGATTGGATTAAAACGCAACTAAGCTACATATATAGTGTGACTTCTTGCCGCGTTATCCCCGAAGGGGTCGCATGTGGCGAGTTGAACCTATTTATTTTTACAGGTAAGGGGGCCGGCCTTACGCCAACCACTTCAGTTGAAGTAGGGGTTTCTCAGCTCCCGAGGGGGCTGATACTCATTTCTTGTGAAGGCTGAGTAAACCTTGCCGGTATTTTTATTTTGGGGTTTGAAATAAACACCGAAATAGGAAATCATTTCTGACACCCTCCTCGGTGGGATTCGAACCCGAGCTCACGGGGTAGTATGCGAGCACTCTACCAACTGAGCTATCGACCGGAAAAAAATATATTTTTCTTTTTTAAAAAATGAAATCTGTGACTATACACTATACAGTCACACAGTGCCAACCAAATAAAAACCAGAAAACAAAAAAAAAAACAATCTGCAAGTAACTATAAACACAAGTCATTATGTCAACAAAATGAGTCCTAAGGTAGACAGGGTTTTCTAGGAATCAGCTTAACTTGTCGGACTAATGTATTGTTAATTTCTTTGTTGGTAATTCAAAAGACTCTACCTGAAGTCTATTATAGATGAGTCGTATAGAATCAAAGGCGGCAATCTAAAAATAAATAAATTGACATGAAGGGTCGTGGGTTCGAATCCCCACGGAGTGCAAAGGAATATAATTTATATTATTTAAAACAAACCGGTCCGTAGTCCAATGATAACACTTCGGACTCTGAATGAAAGGTTGCGGGTTCGAATGCCAGCGGAGCACAAAAAATATAGCGTTTGGCCAAATTTTAACAATTGATTTAAAAAATGTAATTTGTCGTGTATATTCCTTAACTTATAGGTTGGTATGCGGCTGACCACCCATGCTGTAAAAATTGTTCACTTTGCCAATGTCACCCCTGTTTCAGGGAAGGACGACAAGAGTTACAGGGCTTATGTTCATTTGAAATACGGGTTTTTATATTGTAGGTACACATGCGGCATGTTTAAGCGCGAACTTGTACGTGTCTGCTTGTGAGAATGCATATAATGTGAATCCCCAATGTAACATATCCTTGCAGTTTAGATAAGATCACTTGGTAAGCATAAGTCATAGAAAAATGTCTTTCAAAAATCGAGAATCCTTTTTATGGGGGTAGGTAAAATTTGAACAAAGAACCATTGTTTAACATATTATCCTATTTCCATTGAAAGACATAATATTACAATGACGACCAAATAGAAAAATATTATAATAAAGTATAGTAAAATATTTTGCACAAAAAAATGTCTTTTTTTTCATAATCCTTATAATAGAAATTATTCTGGTGATGACCGGTCCGTAGTTCAGTGGTGACATTTCGGGCTCTGAATGGAATTTGTGGCTTCGAATCCCGGCGGAGCACAACAAGTATGCCATTTATATTTTGTTGCATTTATGTTGTGTTGTAATATGTATGTTCATTTGAGGTTTGTATTTTTTTGTTGGTACACAGTCAGCATTGAAGCGCAAACTACACGTGTTTGTTTGTGGGCATGCATTTGATATGAGCTTTAAATGTTAAAATATCTTTGCAATTTTGATTACAGATGTATAGACATCAAATAAATGGCTACTTTATTAACAATTATTATTTATTATTTTCATATTTGCTCTTCGCTGGGTTGAAAAATTTATAAACCTTTACTCATGACCGGTAACAAAAGCTCCATCCCGCCTTACAGCAACTGGGTCTTGCTTGAGAATTGGCACTTTGTAGCGACGACGACCAAGCTCGTAAAAAGGTCGATAGCTCTATAATCTATAATATAAGTTGCAAAGATATATAATCATTTAAAGCTCTCAGATGTATGCCCACAAACCAACACGTGAAGTTCGCGCTTACAAATGCTGAATGTGTACTTACAAATAAAATCCAAACCTCAAATGAACATAAGCCCCACAACT
Source organism: Agapetus fuscipes (assembly GCA_951799405.1). Classification (NCBI taxonomy): domain Eukaryota; kingdom Metazoa; phylum Arthropoda; class Insecta; order Trichoptera; family Glossosomatidae; genus Agapetus; species Agapetus fuscipes. The sequence goes on along the minus strand of OX637353.1, from coordinate 9,222,257 downwards.
TTTGTCGACCTTCCCTGACACATTGGCAAAGTGAACCATTTTTCACAGTATGGGTGGTCAGCCTCATACCAACCTATAAATCAAGGAATCACTCAATTGGTAAAATGCTTGCATTCCATGCCGAGAGCAAGGGTTCGATCGCAAGGTTTACTCAGCCTTCACAAGAAATGACCACCAGCCGGAGATTGGAAAACCCCTACTTCAACTGAAACTGGTTGGTGTGAGGCCGGCCTCCTTACCTGTAAAAATAAATAGGTCCCGAATCGCCACATGCGACCCTTTCGGGGTTTACGCAGGCAAGAAGTTACACCATATGTGCAGCTTAGTTGTGTTTATTCTAAGGTGATGCGAAACACTCCTCAAGAGCCGAACTTTACCGTCGCTATGGAATGCACCTATTCTCAAGAAAGCCCCTATTACTGTGGAGCTGTAGGCTTAAAAAAAATAGGCTGATTTATTTGGTGAGCGCTGTTTTTGTGTGAATCACACCTCAAGAGCCCTCTGCGAGCTTGGTCGTCGCTATAGAAATCGCCAATTCTTAAGCAAGACCCAGTTGTTGTAAGGTTGGATGGACCTTTTGATGACCGGTCTTTGGTAAAGGTTTATGAATTTTTTCAACCCAGCGAAAGCAAATTTGAAAATATAAATGGTATATTTTTTGTGCTTCGCCGGGATTTGAGCCCACAACCTTCGAGTTACGAGTCCGAAGCGTTACCATTTGAACTACGGACCGGTCAATTTTACCAATAAATAAAATTCAATTTCTCGCCAGGAGCAAAAAAAAAACACTTTTTTTCGCATATCAACTTTTTATTCAGTTTTAATATTTTTTATTAAATAAATTAATAAACGTACTAATCAAGTAACCCATACTGTAAATTTATTAGACCTATGTGTAAAAAATAAATTCCTTGACTTATAGGTCAACGACGTTACCATGTTGAAAGCACCGGTTCCCATAGATCACCGAAGTTAAGCAACATTGGGCGCGGATAGTACTTGGATGGGTTACCGCTCAGGTACACCGCGTGTCGTTGGCATCTTGCCCCGGTCCGTAGTCCAGTGGCAACCATCCGGACTCGTTAATGGAAGGTTGTGGATTCGAATCCCGGCGGAGCACAAAAAATATACCAGTGTGCTTTCGAATGTGCTCTTCGCTGAGTCGAAAAATTCATAAACCTTTACCAAAGACCGGTCGCTGAAAGGTCCATCCAACCTTACAACTGGGTCTTGCTTGAGAATTGGCGCTTTCTACAGCGACGACCAAGCTCGCAGAGGGCTCTTCAGGTGTGATACACACAAAAACAGCGCTCACCAAATAAATCATCCTAATATTATTATTATTATTTGGTATGAGGCTGACCACCCATACTGTAAAAAATGGTTTACTTTTCCAATTAGTCACCCCTGTTTCAGGGAAGGTCGGCAAGAATTGCAGGGCTTATGTTCATTTGAGATTGGGTTTTTTATACTGTAGGTCCATATGCGGCATGTGTGAGCGTAAAATTATGCGTGTCTGCTTGTGGGAATGCATTTAATATGAATCTGAAATGATACATATATTTGCAACTTAGATTTAGATGTGCGTTTTGAACCGTTTTGTTACAAACAATACTAATAAAAGAAAGAAAACTTTCCGACTTCAAAGTTTTAATGTATTATTTTCAATATTTATTCGTATTTTTTTACGCTCGTATCGCAGCAGACGAGGAGATAGTTTTTGTAATACACGTTGTCTTTAACCCATATGCTCTGCGTGTGTGAGGGAGAAGTACCGTGCGGTAGAGAGGTTGGACAAGCAAGCGGCACAGATCCCACGTCCGAGCCCCTTGAAGAACAAAGGGAGACTGATTCATTTTGAACAGAATTTTAAAGGTTTGCGAAATAAGGAAAAAATCCATGAAAAAAAATATTTTCACCATTTGTTTTGTTGTTATAGGTTTAAAAAAGACTTTATCTACATGGGATTTTTTTCATTTTTTTTTTTAAACATTGAATGTCGGAAAAAAACGTGTACGAAAAATACAAAAAAAAAAGAAATTTTGCAATATTCAAAAGGTAAAATAATGAAAACAATATCAAATTTCAAAAAAGTAATCTGATCATGCCTTCAACAAACTCTTTTAAAATTATTCTATCATAGAAAAAATTAAGATTTTTTTTTTGTTTTTGGAGGATATGCTTTTTAGCAAAGCTCTTTCCGCAACTAGCAAAAACAAGTCCAGATTAAGCTTTGATTTATATACGTAAATAATTTATTTGACTTTTGAAAAAAATATGATATATAGTTTAAATGTTGATTAATCTTACGTAATTTTTTGAAATATTAATTTATGTCTTAATGATGCTCTAAAAAAATAAATGAAAACATACTTTAAAAAAAAAAATCTTGAATTTGCGTGGAGCGCACCCTTAAACATTTTTTTTAAGATGAATTCTCCTATAAACGATGTGTTCCGATGATTGAGACATTTGTATGCATTGAGGAGCAATTCTGAGAGAAGACGAAAACATTTCAACGCAAATATCACTTCATCCGTTTCAACCCACTTTCATGCAAATGGTCTTTAGTAAGAAAGAGAACAAAGATGCTCCTAGAGTGAATTTACTGCTAGCAGAAATAGCTAGATGAAAGAAGTATGTAAGGACCGAAAGGAATGGCGGTTGATTTGCAACAAGGGCTAGGGCATTGATTCTAAGTGTAATATTAAGTTTAATTTAAATTTTAATTTGTAATGTGTCTATATTTTTCTTTTATTTTAATTTGTCTGTGTAAATTTCTGGAAATCTTTTGTGCTCCTTGACTGATAGGTTGGTACGAGGCTGACCACCCGTGCTGTAAAAATCGGTTCACTTTTGCCAATGCCACCCCGGTTCAGGGAACGGCGGCAGGAGTTGCAAGGTTTATGTCCATGTGAGGTTTTCTTTATTTGTATGCACACATGCAGAATGTGTAGGCGCGAACCTACATGTGCCTGTCTGCAGGCATGCATTTCATATGAGCCTTAAATGTTAACATATCCTTGCAGCTTAGATTTTAGATTATAGATAGATTATAGGCAAAATTAAAAGATGCCATTTTTGTCAATTTTGTCATTTTCAATTATTGTTTACAAGCGTTTGAATGGAACACATGCCCCATGTGGGCCTACAATATAAAATCAACCGCCATTTCTTTCTGTCCTTACATATATCTATAATCTATAATCTATCTATAATCTAAGTTGCAAGGATATATTCATTCAAAGCTCTCAGATGTATGCCCACAAACAAACACGTGTAATTCGCGCTTACAAATGCTGATTGTGTACTTACAAATAAAATCCAAACCTCAAATGAACATAAGCCCTGCAACTCTTGCCGACATTCCCTGAAACAGGGGTGACATTGGCAAAGTGAACATACTTCTTTCATTTCCTCCAGAGTCATAGCCTTCTTCATACAGGCTCTCCTTTTATTATGACTCTGGATAAAACTTTTTTTTTATTTGGTTCAAATAAAATGAAATATAATTTCTCGATCAAGAGCGAGCATCTTGAACAAATACCTCTCAGCGGTCCATAAATTAATGCCGATATATAAATTAAGCGTCCAGAGTAAGCAATAACTATCAATTAAAATTTCTTTATTCGAAACTTTGCTGATCCATCAGATGGGCAGAAATTAATTTTTGCTCTTTTGTTTACTCTACATTCGCCCGAAGTAGAGCGCTGGTGATCAAAGGATTAACAGACTACTATTAAACCAAAGTCGGCAATCTAGTATTTAAATAAAAAATGTTATAATTGTATAGAAATGTAGGAAATCGTTTTCTCATCATTTCTGTAAAAAAAAATCGTTTCAAAAAAATCCTAGATTGCCGTATTTGATTCAATACGATTCATTTGCAATTCCAAATTCAGAATCGATTACTTTTTTTTTAGTATTGCTTCATTTATCTTAAAAACTCAACTCTTTGTGTTATTTGAAGAAAGTAATTATCAAACAATGAAATCAATTAAATCTTACAAACATTTTCTTTACAAAAATATACATTATATTTATTGGGAATGTATCAGTAGTAGTTTAATTTGTCGTGATTAAAGTTAGTTTTGTGCTATGAATGATTTGTTTTAATGTGGTTTTGTATGAAGCGTGCGTTTGGTATGAAAACTGCCGACGGCTTCAGATTTTTGTTCGAGTTAAAACACTTCGCGCTTTTGCTTTCGTTTGTAAAACGAAGAAATAAACAGATAATAATAACTGTGACTGTTTCCCTTGTTACACTTGAGTCTAAAAAAATAATATGCCTTACACACACATGATTATTTTTTTTAAGGAAAAATTTGTACCTTTCGTACAACTTGGATATTTAAGTAGCCAGTAGGTAGCTTCTCGTAAATAACATTTGAAAATATTTTTCCGTTGTAGTAGGAAAGGATGTTTTAAATTTGATTTGTCCTTGACGGGTGAACGTAACAGGTCTTTGTCATTAGGGTCCTTCACTAATCTAATCTAATCTAACCTAAGCTGCAAAGATATATATCATTTAAGATTTATATTAAATGCATTCCCACAAGCAGATATGTATAATTTCGCGCTAACACATGCCGCATGTGCATGGTTAAAAATATTGCTTAGACTTTTTATTTGTAGCCAGATTGCGTGATGTGACAAAAAAGTTATCCTTGTCATTTGTGCGGACTCCATTGAAATGAGTAAGTACAGATTTGAGACGAATCTTCACCACCAAACATCGATTGGTAATAGTCTAGTCGTAAGATGTTATAATTTCAAGCTTCTAATTATAAGGTACGCAGTTCAATGGAATAAGCAAAACTATGAAAAAATCAATTTCCAATGAAACATTGCAGACACAAGCAGACACGTATAATTTCACGCTTGAACATACCTCATGTGAACCTACAATATAAAAACCCAAATCTCAAATGAACATACACCCGCAGCTCTTGTGAAACAGTGGTGACATTTGCAAAGTGATCCATTTACTATATATAGCAGGGTTGGTGAGCCGCATACCAACCTAAAAGTTAAGGAACAAAAACAATAAGATACTTATTTTTATTGGTTACTCATTTTTTGTTAGTGGTTATTTTTTTTAAGGGCACTGCAAAGCTATCACGTAGGTATTCTGAAAAAAAAAATAGGGGTTAATTTTACAGTTTTAAGTGCAAAAATATGCAAAATAAATTCTATACAAAAAAAAAAAATCCGACAAAAATATCAAATTCCACAATATCCATCCATGAAATTGAACACAAATATGTTAAGTGCGTGCCTTTTTGAAAATGGCAAAAAAAAATAGTTCTGGCCAATTTGAGTGCGTGCTATTTTTTTTTTCTATTGGCACCTCCGCCGACAAAGGACCCTACCGGACTTGGGCTTCACTTTGTGGACCTTGCCGCGTTCCCACACACTAAAAATACTATCACGTTATTTGAACAAAAAAAGTCACCCCTACTCTCATACAATATCACGGAACGAGAAATCTCATTAGCTTTTCTTCCGTAAATAATTGAAAATAATATCTTGTACAAACAATAATCATTTTGTCGGACGTGAGGGATGTTGTAGAGAGGTTCTATTTATTTTGTGGAAGGAACTAGATGAAAAGTTTTTTTTTTGTATTTCATAGGTAAAGAGTTGAATTCGTCTGTCTACAATCTATAACCTATCTATAGCATGAGTTGCATGGATATATTAACATTTAAAATTCATTTTAAATGCATGCCCACAAATAAACACGTGTAAGTTTGCGTTTACAAATGCTGCATGTGTACTTAAAATTCAAAAACTAAACCTCAAATTAACATAGTGATAGAACAACTTGTAGTGACTTACTTGTCGGTAGTCACGTAACGACGCTGTATAAATAATCATCAAAATTAACATTAAAAATGCAACTTTTGCGGACCTTCCCTGAAATAGAAGTGACATTTGTCAAGTGAACCATTTTGTACAGAATGGGTAGTCAGCCTCATACGAACCTATAAGTCAAGGAATGTGTTATGAAATGCAGTGTGTTTGAATGGAACGCAGTGTGTCAGAAAATATAAGGTCGGCAAAAGTTGCGGGATTTGTGTTAATTTGAGATTTGGATTTTACTTTTGTAAGTGCAAACGCACCATTTGTAAGCGTGAACTTTCACGTGCCTGTTCGTGGGAATGCATTTAATATTCATTTTAAATAGATTAAAATAAAAAACCTTTTTTTAATCTATTAAAATGAACTTTCACGAAGTAACTGCTAATAACCTAGATAATTCATTTTAAATGTTAATATATATTTACAACTTAGATTATAGATATTATAGACTGCTCCTTCCGATTTTTAATCTCAGCTCATCCGTCGCATCCAACCGAACTTAGCACGAAACTACTATAAATCACAGCCATAGAGTTTGCCAAAAAATGCATGAAAAAGCTTATCAGCACCACTAGTGAGAGTTTGAGTTTACGTATATTTGTTATAAGGCACTATACATACTTCAGTTTAAGCTTAACAAGTGAGGGCATTAGAATCAAAAAGGCAAGTGTTTTATAGACTATCTATGGGACACTGTGTCTTATAGACTAGTGTCCTATGGACTAGTGTCCCATAGACTATTTATGAGACACTTGCCTTTTTGATCTTAAGGCCCTCAAGTAAAGTCGAGAAACAGTCCATTTTTTCTACTCGGGACCAGCCATAAAAATACTGCACATATCCAAGTCGAATTTTTGGGATTAGGTTCATCTAATGAGTGTGTAATTCAATAATTTCTTCCAAGGCGGTAGGATACCTCGACGTTGGCGGTCCCTTTTTGTTTATTCAAAGGATGATTATGACTTGGGGACCCTAGACCTAAGAAGTCTACCCTCTGCATCGGCTGAATGTATTAAATCGGGGGCTGTAAAATCGGTACTTCATATTTTAAAAGCCGATCTATTTTATAGGCCTAATTTAATACGGCGGTGGCGCTGTAAACTTTTATTATTGAAAACATGGTAATGCAGACTAAATGTGATTTATAATGAGCTGAAATATTTTTTTGGTGAAAAAAAATACGGTTAAAAAAATATGGTCTGAGTTTAATGTAGGTATCTATAATCAAATCGCAAAGATATATTAAAATTTGTAATTGATAATAATTGCATGCCCACAAACAAACACGTGTAGGTTCGCTCTTACAAATGCTGCATGTGCCTCAAATGAACAAAAACCTTACAACTCTTGCCTTCAAACGGGTGGCATAAGCAAAGTGAACCGTTTTTTCACAGTATGGGTGGTCTGCCTCAAACCAACCTATAAGTCAAGGAAAATATGTAGGTAATAATACAATAGACTTAGAACGTGTCAAGGAGCCATTGAAAGTAGGATGCAAGGAATCAGCCTCAGAGACAGGGTTCCTAATCAGGTGATCCGTAGACGCACTGGTGTGCTTAATGTGGCGCTGGGCAGGTCACTTCGCAAGGCAGGATCATGACAGGTGGCTGAAAAGAATTGCCCAGTGGTGGCCCAGGATGTCCAAGCGAGGAGTAGGAAGACTCCTGAAACTGAGGTGACTGGACGACATCAAGAGAACTGCAGGCAAAAGATGACTGAACACAGCAGCCGATGAAGAAAAAAAAATCGGTGTGATAGTGAGTAGGCGTTTGGATTGAGAGAATTCGTTAAACTAAAATTAATTTTCAAAACTCGTGGTCCAAACTTCTTTACACCTTTTTTAAATTATTAAAATGTACCTACATACTATTTCGAAGTACATATATAAACATTAAACAAGTTGTTCCCTAAAATACATTCAATTTTATTTATGGTACTATTTCATATACTTGTCTGGGTAAATAGAGGGTTAGTTATATACCAACACTATGTATACTATTTACATTTCGACAGTAAAAAAATATTCAAATGCATCTGTATTTACTCACCAGTCTATGTATTCATCATCATCATTATCTCAACCCTCTGTTGGCCACTTCTGGACATGGGGCTCACCATTTCACATCAACAATGTTTTTAAATTTAATGCCACTTTTTCCCATAATACTACAAATGGATCGTAAAATTGTTTCGTCATTAAATTCGGTCACACTATAAATCTATGGCGCCATTGTGTGTAATTGTATTTTTATCAATTTGGTTGTCCATCTCGCGTGATGAGAAAAAAACGTTACATTTCATCCCCCTTTTGGGTGACGTCAATTTGCCGGGTAAAGTGCATCCAAATGCCAAAACAACCACCCTGCACCCTCAATTATATGTGGGGTGAGACACGCAACCCTTATGGGATGAAATTATCTGGAAAAATAACAAATACCACTATTTATTTTTCTATTTTTCAAGTTTTTTATTCATTTTAGTACCTACTATATTTGCTGGTAGTTCAATAATTCGTAGATCAACTACTTTCTGGAGACTTGGATTTGAATTCATGTTCATTTGCTTTTTCGATATTTCTAAAACTCTTTCTAAATAATTTTGCCATATGATTGCAAACTTTACGATAGCAAATTTGTAAAATATGTATAATTACTATCTATGTGAATAAGGAATCAATATAAAGTCCTTCAATTTAATTGAAATAAAGTAGATTAAAGAAAGTAGAAAAGTAGAATTTCAGTTTTACAAGACATCCACCCTAATGAGATAGGTTTATCTTCCTTGTTGTATAAAAAAAAGATTTCATCTTACTGTTTCGTCGACAGGATAATAGTATCTAGAATTGTTATTGATCAAGGATGTTTTGATAGACTCGTTACCTACATAGTATTCAATTAAAAAATAGAGATGAGTTCATTTTGTTACCATATTACTTTCATATAAGATTATTCCTTGACTTATAGGTTGGTAAGAGGCTGTCCACTCATACTGTAAAAAGATGGTTCACTTTGCCAATGTCACCCCTGTTTCAGAGAAGGTCGGCAAGAGTTGCAGCGCTTATGTTCATTTGAGATTGGGTTTTTATATTGTAGGTCCACATGCAGCATGTTTTAGCGCAAAATTATACGTGTCTGCTTGTGGGAACGCATTTTATATTAATCTCAAATGATATATATCTTTGCAACTTAGATTTAGATTTGGACTGTCTGACATTCCAAACTGTAGAAATCGACTGCTCCAAGGAAGACAGCACTAAGTCATAAAAGACAGTTTTGCAGGAAAGCCAATTGAGTGTTATTTATTCCATGGAGTACTAAATCTAAATCTAAATCTAAGCTGCAATGATATGTATCATTTGAGATTCATATTAAATGCATTCCCACAAGCAGACATGCATAATTTCGCGCTTACACATGCTGCATGTGGACCTACAATATAAAAACCCCAATCTCAAATGAACATAAGCCCTGCAACTCTTGCCGACCTTCCCTGAAGCAGGGGTGGCATTGGCAAAGTGAACCATTTTTTACAGTATGGGTGGTCAGCCGCATACCAACCTATCAGTCAAGGAGTACAATGCATAAATTATTTTTTACATTAATTTAGTAACGAATTTAAAAGAGATAGACACACGGCTGTCATCTTGGAATGAAGATAATGATTTGTTACCCTCAGAAATGGAAATAAGTCAAAAACCTACATTTCGGAGATACTTCCTTCTTCCTTGGAGCAGTCGAAATGTGAATGGTCGATCATCAAAATTGCAGTAGGACATTTTGGCGCGGGGCCGTTGCTAGCCCACATCCTGGCGAGGCCTCCTTATCTTGGTGGGTAGGCGGGTTGGTCTGGGGGGTGTCGGCGCCGCCCGCTGCAGACACTGACAAATGACGAGCGAGCAGCGGCTCGTTATCTGGCGGCGGTATCACGGCAGTGTGCGTACCGGCCCAGGCCCCAGAGCAAACGGTAACGTATACCGGGTGAGCTGGGAAAAACAGATGAGATATTTTTTCCAACGGGTTTGCCTTTGACACCGAAATATTGCTCATACCAACCTATATATCTGAGTATTAATATGACAGGCTGATGGCGGAAAAGAATTGAAATATTGAGATATTGTTTTAAAACTGTTTTGCCTTTGAAACTGGAGAGTTGCCTTCTGAGAGCTGCTCATACCAGTCAAAAAATGTATTTAAGTATCAATATAACAGGCTGAGGACGTGCCAAAGAGCTATTGAAAGGAGGATGCTAGGAATCAGCCTCAGAGACAGGGTTCCAAACCAAGAGATCCGTAGATGCACTGGTGTCACTGATGTTATACAGCAAGTTGCCTACTTACAGTGGCATTCAGCTGGTTACGTCACCATATCAGATGGCCGAAAACAATCAAATCGTGAGATATTTTTGTACATCGGTTTTGCCTTTGACACCGGAGAGTTGCTCATACCAACCTATAAGACAAGAAATGTATCTAAGTATTTAAGTAATTATATAACAGGCTGAGGACGTCTGAAAAAGCTATCAAAAAGAAGTTGCTAGAAATCAACCTTAAAGACAGGGCTCCAAACCAGGAGATCCGTAGATGCATTTTGGTGTCACTTATGTTCCACCTCGAATGGCCTGCTTAAAATGGCGTTGGGAAGATGGCCAAAAAGAATCGAAATCGTGAGATATTTATTTACAACTGTTTTGCCTTCGACACTGGAGAGTTTCTTTCCGAGATTTGTTTCCGTGGTCTATCTAAGTAAGGGGCTCAAAGTTGGTAGGTCACGGAGGTACATATCTTGCTGGGAGATATGTACTACTTAAATACCGTGTAACGCCATATACCAACATAGTCCTACTCCTAGCGTCCACGTGTGGCCATTTAGCCCCGCGAGCCCCGGGCAATGTGGTCACTGGCAATACCAGCAGCCATAGCAGATAGGAGAGGGCGATGGCGAGCTTCCGGCGCCATAAAACCGGATCCCCCCAACTAAGGGAAGGATAACCCTGACAGAAAAACCCTGGTCCTCCTGGTAGGGGGTTGGGCAAAGGGCTAACAACCCTTTCCTACAAAAATTAAAAATGTTGCAAATCCCGCAAATCAATGCCTCGGACAAAATAGACACCGGAGACACCATGGAGGGAAGCTGCACAAGAGTCCTGGAGGATTGTGGTGCGGGAGGCCCTGAGCCTTCAAGGCTTATGAGCCGAAGAAAGTAAAAGTAAAAGGTCTATCTGAACTGCAGTTTCCGGAAGTTTCACCACTATTTTTTTTTGACAAGCTTCATCTACGTGAAAATTAGTAGCTAACTCGGAATAAAAGTATGACAAATAATGTACATGCTAGCTATGTATGTGAAAAAACAGTGACATTTACAAGTATTTACAACCCTTGTGAAACCGTTTTGTATGTGATCACTAATCTTTCGCTGAGTAAAGCTAGCCAGTATTTTATTTTGTGTTTGAATAAATACAGAAACGAGAAATCATATTTGTTATTTTACTGACACCCTCGGTGGAATTTCCATAGTCACACTTTACCAACTGAGCTCACGACCGGAGTAAAAAATACTAATTAAGCTCGTTGTTTTGGCTTTGTTGATTTTGTTTTTCGAAAATGGTTGAAATAAACATGTCATTTTTCGCGCCACCCAGCATCTCGCTAAACCAATAAACAATAAAATATCTGTATAGTGGGGGAGTTGGTTGGCTGAGTGAGGGGGAAGGAGTGGAGTGCGGCGAAGGAGAAATGTGTCAATTATACAAAATGGAATTTTTGATATCGCTGGAGCGGAACAATAGCGGATGATGGTATGGGAATTTGTACCCGGTGGTCATAATTAGAGGGTGCTCTCATCTCGGCTCCCAGCCCCCCGGCTTGGAGCACTATTAGTCTCACGGCCCTCATTTCTCACAGTGTCATACGAGGGCGTCTGCCCTGACGCTGAGTAATATAATCGCTTTATTGTTTTTACGCGCCGTGGAAGCGTTTAATGTTTAACGACTGATCATGTGTGGTAATAAAGAAAAAGGATAACAGAGAAAACGTATGCATAACACAATGTCCGTTCTTCATTTCAATACTGGTATGTTGTTACTGGTTCTCTCGTAATTAATCTGCAATTATTTATTTTTAAAGAATGTATTTTACACGATTTCGTTAACAATTTACAACAATTGATTTCTAGCTCTGGCTTTCGACTTAGCGGCTCAATGTTTTAATCAACACTCTGCCTGATGCCCCATTGCAGTCCCTTTATAAAGGTATAAAAGAAAACAAGCGCCCTGGGTGACGTTATGTAATTTTAAGCATGGTTGTACAAAACATACAAGTTAAATGTTGTGAGTAGGTGCATGAAGGAGATGAAAACAATTTCGTATTCACGCATCTGGTGCTGAATAAAATATCCAGAATGAGAAAGTGTGAAACAATGTTCCCCGTGTAGTGACTAATGAAGTTTAGTGAGCAAAGTATACGGGTGAGTTAGCAGTATGGAAATCAAAAAGAGAACATACTGACACACTGACCTGATTTTGGTTTTTGATTTCTCATTTCAAACACGCAAAAATAGACGCATTGAAAATTGAAACTGGAAATTTATTTTTCTCGTTTAGGTTGTTTATGAAATATTTACTTTCTAAGATATATTGACATTTAAGGCGTAGATTCATACAAATAAACACAAAAAATAAACGTTACATGAACATAAACTTTGTAACTCCTTCCGCCTTTCCCTGAAACTATTTTATGGCATAGGGGGTCAGCCTCATACGTACTTATTAGTCAAGGAACGTTAAGAAAAAAAATCTACTTCGTAAAAGTAGGCATACTTGTATAAGAGATGCCTACTTTTTGTTTTTTCTAATTTGAGGTTTTTTTCACAATATTCATATGCTGATTTATTAGCAACTTTTGAGTGATACCTTTTCTTTAATACTTTTATTTGTTTTTTCAGCCTTCTACACGTTTTTGACAGACAATTTTTTTTCATTTTCGAAAGTCAAAGAAAAGGTATGAATGTATTTAACTTGTGTCCCTAGCAACCAATATAACTGACCTTTTCCCAAATATTCCGCCTTGCTTTGTCACATTTTTTATCCATGCTATTTGTGCGGACTCCACTTCTCTTAATGAACGTACACACACACTTCCATGGCACCAGCTTTAAGCAGATTGGTTTGTTTTGAAAAATAATTGAAGTGTATTTTTATATATTTTTAAGTACTTTTCCTGTACATAATGTAACGGGGACTGCCAGTCCATTGGTGCATCTGTCTTTTTACACCTGCCTTGCATTTCGGAAGTGCATGTGGATACTGCACTCCAAGTACAAACCTTCATATTAAAACTCACCTATAAAGTTTCACGAAATTAAAACTGGAAACATAAGTAGCTCCTTCTAATGAGCGTTTTTATTTAGATACATTTCGGTTAAACGATACGTTTGAGTAAATACGTTTTTTTATGTTTGGGGTACTGGATACCTTTACAGTACTGAGTATATAATGTGTAGTTTTTTGTTTTTTTTCTTGTTTATATATAACCTCACATCTGACATAGAATTAATGCCGGAACACCTTTAGATCCGGTAAAATTTGTGAAAGCTGAAAATGCAGGTAAATATATTATATGAAGCAAGGACTAAAGCCAAGTTTTACGTATCAACCTTTAAATCTTAATAAAAACTTTTTCCATTAACCAGATTCAAAGAAACCAATTAGTCGCTGGTATGGTCAAAGAGATGAGGCGTCGGTACTCGAATATGCGTTACCGAGACCATTGCAAGTTTAAGCACCGCCTGCGTTGTGTACCTACCTATCGACAATAACTTTGATTCTGGTTCAACAGACGTCATTGAGTAATTGTTTAATAATGATTCATTAAAATAATGAATTATGAATTGATAATGTTAATACCTTTTTCTGGCCAGGCAAAATAGGTTGGTTATTTGCATATCTCTTCACAAATCTATTTAAAAAAATATTCGTTGATGATTTTAATTACCGTTTAAAAACCCTATTAGACAACTTTTGCAGTTTTTGTGATATGTAAGTCATTTTGTATTCTTTTTGAAGAAAGTATTAATGAAGTATCATTTTTCCGAGACAGCTATATCTTCATTTTTTAATAATTAAAATGGAGTTCTACAATGTGTCCGCTAAAACTTTTCAAAAATAGCTATATCTTCATCTTGATTCTGCTCTACGATCCTTGTTTGTTTCTCACATATTGTCCTTCTTCTTCTATTCACTTCTAAGATGGTTTGCAGCAATCTTCGTGCACCATTTTCGCCATTTCTACACACCCAAGACAAAAATTTTGACCTCCTCGTAAGCAGCACACTATATCTGCCAATATTTCTTGTTAGAACTCTCAGCGTGGTCATCTTTGTTTGTTTGTCTTCTCGATTATCTCTTCAATTATGATATGCTAGAGATCTTCTTAATGGCACATTTCAGATTTTTTTTTAAATATATATTTTATTAAAAAAAACATGCATTTATGTGATGTATAAGAATGCTTACAATCTTCTTGTGTTTAAACTCAAATGAAATACGATTCACTTTATATGAAGGAAAGTCATTTAACACTTGAGAAAATTGAAATTGAAAAAATAAATGCATTGTGCGGAAGTTGTTCTGTTAAAGAAACCCAACCTTTCAATTTACTAGCTGTTTACGACGTAGGCTAAACCAAAACTCTTCAGGAGCTAGTGCCTAAACCAAATTAGTCTTGCTACCTTTTCTAAAAGTCTGAAACAATTAAGCTAATTTTCCAGCTGGTCTCAGTGGTAATGGATTAGCATACAACAAAAGTCTTAGTTTTACGTGTTTAGATGGTATTCAAGAATGTGGTTCCAACAAATATAAATAACTTTTACGTATAATCTAAGGCGAAAAAATACACTAGATTTAAGATTCATATAACATGCATTTTCACAAGCACACACTTATAAGTCACTTTTTTTTAAAGAGATGCTAATTTTCCTCAAGTCATAAGAATGTGATAAAATGAGAATCTATCAGCTAAGTTACAAAGATGTATTGACATTTAATATTCATATTACATGCAATCACACAAACCGACACGTATACTTTCGAACTTACACATGCCGCATGTGGACTTGCAACATATACGAGTAAACCGAATCTCAAATTAACATAAGCCCTGCAAATCTTGCCGGGCTTTCTTGAAACAGAGGTAACATTGGCACAGTGTTTTGTTTTACATTATGGCTGGTCAGCTTTATACCCATCTATAAGTTAAAGACCAAAATTATACAATAAACAAATGTACATCGTCCATAATAATAAACTTGAAAAATCAATAAACTCAAAAAAAAAAAAAAATTGTTTATCTTTGAGAATCTATAAAAATATATTAATCTGGTTAATAAATTTGATTTTCCACGTTTTCTCAAAACTGTGAATTTAATTCAAGTTTTTTTCTTTTTTTTCTGTGGAAAAATAGACAAGTTGTTTGAATACAACGTAAAAACTACATAATCCCGACGCCACGTACTTAGTAATTTTTAGGCCTAAATTTTACGCCCACGCATTCCAAAAATATCCACCCGTCGCGTCGGCAGATTAGTTTTTTTGTATCAAAATTTTGTCCCTTAAATTTAAAACTTAGTGCTTTTGTATGAAAACTCATGTTTTGTCTATACATTTTACTTAAATGTCTTATACCAAGAGACAAATGATGTTAGAATAACTTAACGTCAATGAAATCATTTAAATGTGCTGAAAAATAACAAAAATGGATTGTTCTTTTACTACAAAACACAATATTATTTGTTCCTATAAAATGAAGTACAATTTAACCATCAAATGTATTGTTGCTGAAACTTCTAGAGAGAAAAAGGTAACCTACTGTGAAATTTTTAATTTCATTAATTGTTGTATAAGATTTTTATTATTATCATCATACTCTCTCGGCCTTATTCATTAGATTGATTGAACCCAAAACCAGATTAATTCCAGCTTATTAGTATGGGAAAATCGACTTTATACTGGTGTAAAAATGAAAACCTTTGTTTGAATAAGGTGGTCTGTGTTTCAATTTATCTTATTTTACTTAATTCGTATTGTTTGCTAAAATATCAAAGATTTGGACGCATAACTTTTTGATCAAAATGCGTTTTATAACTGTTTTTTTTTCAAGAAAAATATTAGATACTGGGCGGGTTTATAAAATAAACTTTTTTATAAAATTTAATAACTCATTATAGTGTAAAAATCGACTGATAGTAAAATGGAAACAAAATAATACTTAAGACTTTTACGACTAAAAAATATTGTAACACTTTCTGAATTATCTAACAGAAACAAACAAAATAAAAAGGAAATTAGAGGCTTTCAAGTTAAAATTTTCCAAAAGACTTGTAGGTGTTTCTTGAAAACGCAAAAAAAAACGCAACTAAGCTACACATATAGCGTAACTTCTTGCCGCGTTATCCCCGAAGGGGTCGCATGTGGTGAGTTGAACCTATTTATTTTTACAGGTAAGGGGGCCGGCCTGCTGCCAAGTAACGATTAAAACGTTCTCCAAATAATCGACGGTAGCAGATATTTGATCATAGCTTCGTCTCAAGGTTGTAGATGGATAGGAGAGGCAATAAAATACTCCTGCGTACCATAATTAAGGGGATGATCGGAGGTGAAAAGTAAGGAACGGCAAAATGGACTAAGAACGACAACGGCGAGAGTACAGGTATTTAAAGAATATATTATTAGTTCTGTTACTTCTACGAAATACTAATAAGTATTGCTATGGAAAAAGAGGATTAGAAAAAAGATGGTTCAGCAGTACTGTAAACCTATTCTAGGATAAAAACCTATTCTAGGATAAAAACTTATTCTAGGATAAAAACCAAGTTTTACGCAGAAACTTCCATACACATTTTTTTCTTCTACTGAATTTGAAGTTATACATAAGTAACAATTAGCAAATTTAAGTAAACTTCAATAATTTGATAATATCTTTCGTGAGTAATAGTGTAGTGTTTGTGGCTGACCCCCCATGCTGTAAAACTTGCTTCATTTTTGCCAATACCACCCCGGTTTCAGGGAAAGATGGCAGGAGTTACAAAGCTTATGTTAATTGAGTTTGTTTTTTTTACGTAGTAATCACAATAATAATAGGATGATTTATTTGGTGAGCGCTGTTTTTGTGTGTATCACACCTCAAGAGCCCTCTGAGAACTTGGGCATCGCTGTATAAAGCGCCAATTCTAAAAAAAGACCCAGTTGCTGTAAGGCTGGATGGACCTCTAGTGACCGGTCTTTGGTAAAGTTTTCATGAATTTTTCAACCCAGCGAAGAGCAAATTTGAAAATATAAGTGGTATATTTTGTGTGCTCCGCCGGGAATCGGACCCACAAACTTACATTTACGGTTCAGAAGTATTAACCACTAAACTACGGACCGGTCAAGTTATATATAAATGCGTAAAATGTCAAGATATCTTTGCAACTTAGATTATAAATTATTATTATACTATGAAAGTAAGTATTTCATTATAAATCAAAGATACTCACTCTTTAACTAAACAATTCTTACGATTTGTTTTCTAACGTCTCTCAATGAAGATATGTTTAAAAAATAAACAGAAGTATGCATCCCAAAAATGCCAAGATATAGGTAAAACATTAATTAATTTGGATAAAGTTTTCAAATCAGTGGCAAATAATGCGACTTTTATTTTTTAACGCATCCATGAAAAGGGTAAAAAATAAACATTGAAATAATTACTAAAATTTCGAAAATATATTCAAAACAGAGTTCAAACATGTCCATCAAAAAAATGATTTTATCACCTAAATAAACACAAGCATACATTTCGACAATATCCCATATCATCCAATCAAACGCATGTCACAAATCCAAAAGTGAGTCTAAACCGAACCCCTTCAATAGCTGATGGAGAGTCAACAATGGCCGCGTTGATAAGGCGCCTTGATAGCGGACGCGTGGCGGGCCACGTTCCGTCACTTCACAGGGACTCGAACTCCACACCTTTAGCTTGGCTCGGCGGGGAGCGTGCCAGTAAGTTTAGTACGCACGTTCTCGAGTGCCAGCGCTCTGTGCTTGTTTGTTCAAAGCTTCGAGGCGACTTGACTGGCGTGTGCTCGGTACCGCAGAGCTGAACAACTGAACCGTAAGTGAACCTTTAAAATATACTTTCAAGTTTAATAAATTTCATAAAAAAAAAAAATGCTTACATTTCAACGTAGTAAAAGCAAGCAAATACAAAAAGACATTTAAATGACCTACAATTTTAACATAAAAAAAAACATTTTTAATTTTTTTCTCATACTCGTACTTCACTTTCTTCTTATTTTTGTGTATTGTCAAATCCCCACAACGTGGACTATCACTTAACCCTAGGGTTCTTAGTCGTACTTGTCACTTTGTTTCAAGCTAAATTTGAAAAATATAACACTTAAAGAAGTTTAAAATATGTGAATCATACTTTTTTCATTAAAAAGCTTACGACAGCAAGTAACATTGCATTTTCATCAATTTATCTTACAAATTTTAAGAACAATCAAAGGAGCAGATAGTTAGTACGCCATTTCCATCCATCTTCTCTTTTATTATTTTTTAAATAATTATTGAGTTATTCATCTATCTACGAAAATATGCAACATTCTCATCACGTTCAATTTTCTTAACAATAGCGACATTGCCTTAACTTTAAAATCAAGTACCTGGATGTCAGTACCTAATGTGATTGAGCGTATATGTCTCAAAAATGTAACGAATCTCTTTTAGACGACAGCATTTCATAAATCGAGCATAAGAACTGAAACGAACGTATAAAAATATAAATACACACACGGCTCTGCCTTGTTTGATAGCGGACACTCATTCTGTTTGTTGGTTCACGCCTTACAAGGAAGTGTACACCGGAACCGCCGCTCACTGCAAGGGCTCGTTGGATCAGAACCAAATCATTATTTACAACCACAATAAAAGCCTTGTTTTATCCAAACTAATTGCGTAATTGGGGCACACTCACATAACTAAGAACGCCACGACCAAAAAAGGAAAAGTAAATTGATATGGCCGGCCATGTCGATTGTTATGTTCCCAGATTTCTCTACAGTTGAGATGTTAAGGGTGTTTACACGTGTTTTTTACCGTCTCAATTATTCCAAGATGCTGCCATCTACGGATGAAAGTATTTTTCAGCAATTATTGAAAGTAAAATAATAATGATGGAAAAGCGTCCATGTGAAAAGCATGTGAGAAGAATTCCCAAATCAAAAAACTTCGTTTTGTTAAAAAAATGTTCAAAGTAATTAGATTTCAAGAGTTTTTTCATTTCAATCATTTTTATACAATAATAAATGTGTTTTTTCACATTTTTTATAAGAGGCGGACCTCTTATAATCATCTATTTCAAAACCAGTTGATATTTTTCCCAATATTGTTTAAGACTCTTTTGTAGTGCTAGTATATGAGGTGAGTTTTGCGCAGAGCTACGTCATAATGTCATTTGCTTCAAAACAATACGGTTAAAAATTCAAGAGCTTGAGTTATAAATGGTTTGGATACATTCATAGAAAAAATGAAAAGTTCTTTAAGTGAATGGTTCAGGCCTGTGATGGTAAACACATTGTTTTTTTTATAAAATCCATCAAATTGTGGTAAAAGGTTTTTAATACGGGATGCTTAGTGAAACGCTTTTAAAAAACATTAAATCCTTTTTTAAAAGTCGTTCATTTTCTCCGTCGGACTTTCAATTAGGACCCTTGCGTTTCGCCTTTGAACCACACTGAAACAAATTGCACCACAAAGGGAGTCCGTTGTTCTTTTTGCCAAGAGAATGCCATTCGATTTAATCTCTGAGGTGTAAAATGGACCCGATCACATGACGTGGCAAAAAACTGCTCTATAGTCTTTTGGCGAACGCTTTAAAGCTAGAAGTGGCACACACACATCTTTGACGATTTTTTTACCAGTCATGGCCTCACAGTTGTATTTGCACCTATATTCACACTGATCACACAAACGTTAGTTCTTTTTCAAGTTTTCTGTCACCTGTTCAGATAATTTATTTAATTTAATTACATTTCCTGAAGTGGATCTTCATCCTATTTACTATTGGTTCCTCAACAGTATTTGACTTGTGGCAGCCTATTCCAGGTATTGGGACCCTAAATCTTTCCTTGAAGGTTGACTTTGAATTTTGTGATCCTCATCTGTGAGCATCTTCAAAACAGTCAGATTTTGAATGAAGACTGAAGCTTTTTCATGAAGAGCCTTGTAAGTCATAACACCCAGCGTAAAGCCAATTGGCTGTCACATATGTGGGCGCTTATATACTTGTACAGACAAATATATATTGTTACGATATATGACGTTGTGTGTCTGTGTGAGTCTCTCTCATCTCTAGATATAGGTAACTGTAACTTTAACTCTGTCACCATTCCGCCAGGGGTGGCCAGAGCCTCTGCAGAGTTGCCTCCATTTTTTCCTATCCTGACATACCTCTTTCAATTCCTTCATATCCATCACCTTTTTCATGCATTTTCTTCTTTTACGCTCACTTTGTATATCTCATTCTTTCACAATCTTTTCAATCTGATCACTCCATACTTTTCTCGGTCGTCCCTTCCCTCTTTTTCCTTCCACACTTTCTTTATATACATACTTTGTCAGTCTATCATCATTCATTCTTTCCACATGCCCAAACCATCTCATCACATTATTTTGTACTTTAACTTTCACATCCTCTTTCAGGTGTTTACATAATTGCACGACTTGTGTCTAATCTGACGATCAATACAGTTCAAAAGCCACTCTGTGTACGTGTATTTGAGCCGTATCTAAAAAAACTTTTTTTCAAAATAAATAAACTTTTTTTTAAATTGAAACCGGTAAAATCATAACAATAAGATGTTTCGATGAAAATAAGTACACATTGGACCGTCACACTCAGAGATGGTGAACACAACCTTACATACGAGCTTATAGGTCAGTGCCGTTCGGCAAATGGTTTGTCGATAGTGTATGTGAGTTAAACGATAGCGCCAATTCACTCTGCTTTTACACAATGTTGTGAAACACTATGAAGCAATATAATGAGAGCTTTTATACCTTAAATACCGTTATTTGGAATCCTTTGTTGCTATCATTAGACAATACTGAAAAAATCTTTCCGCCAATTTTGAAAGTTTGTTTTGTTGATTGGAGATTTTGACACGCTGATAAAAACAACCTTTTTGAGAAATATTTATGTGATTCTGCGCAAAAAAATCATATAAATTAATACACTTCCTATCACAGATATTTATTTCTTTGAGTCGTGCACAATCAATGGCGGAAGACTGTTTTTTTTTATATGAGATAAATATATTGTCCTCCTTGTTTAGCTTATCTGCCATTTGATTCAAAGATGACCTTTCAACGAAAATTTCTTAAGAATAACATTCTTCATAATCTGAGCTAAGAAAAAAACGCAAAACACAATAATGTGAGAGTTGTTTTTTGTATTTTTAAATTAATTTCAAGCATTAAAAAGACACATTGGTCCAGTTCACAAGTAAACAATGCTTTTGTGAGATTACCTTTGATATACATAGGACAAACAAGCACTAAGAGGACGATATGAAATCACAAAACGGCATTTTGTGAATTTCCATTTATTTGTACATCACTTTGGAAAAAAGCCTCGATTTCCGTATTTGATCCTATACCTACTTATGATATTTTATTAATAAAGTATTAGAATGACTTATTTGGTGAACGCTGTTTTTGTGTAAATCACACCTCAAGAGCTCTGTGAAAAGTTGGTCATCGCTAAAGAAAACGCCAATTCTCTCAAGCATTACCTAGTTGCTGTAAATCTGGATGGACTTTTGATATATATATATATATATATAAGGATAATTTATTTTAATGTACACATAATTAAAGAGCGCCGTTTTTGTGTGTGTCACACCTCAAGGGCCCTCTCAAATCACGGATAAGATTTCTTGTAAAGATGTGTCTTTAGTGCTCCTTTAAAGACACCAACAGTCTTTGCCTTCCTCACATTAGGTGGCAGTCTGTTCCACTGATGATCGATCTTTGGTAAAAGCACATGAATTTAACAACCCAGCGATAAGCAAATTTTGAAAATTAAATGAGAATAATGTTAAATATGTCGCACTGGAATTAAAAAATGTTTTCTTAAAAAATCAAAAACAGAATAGTTAATTATTCTTTTCTGCATGAATATTCAACATTGGTATGAGCTACAACCTGCTGATATAAGGGTTCCTGTTTCATTATTTAAGATCTTCCAAATAACTGGCTTCGTTGTGATGGATCTTGCAGCACCGTTTAACGACGCAATCAGCACAGTGCCTCAAAAAACTTTCATTATTGCTCCGATGAATTTCGGTAGCAAAAGTGTGGTGAAAACTTGGAAGGGGTGTACATTTTCGACGTTTTATGTCATCGATGTGGAGCTATGAAAAATAACGATTCATTACACGAGACTAAACACGTTACGGGTAATTATATACATCGCAGAAAATAATAAAGAAAAAACCTACTGCCAAACAGAAAGCTTTTTAACGCGCGTCAAGGCATCAGCGTTTAAACGCCGTAACGTTGCGTCATTGGTCACGATGTTAAGCGACTCAGATGAAAATAAGTTGTAGCTGCTTTTATTAAAAATTGTGAAGCAGAGTGCAATTCAACAACTTATTTTGCTTCGCCAATTAATAAATAATTAAAATTGTCTTTCAATTAATATTTTTAATGAATTATTCATTTATAATTACCCAATGAGCATCTGCTGAACCAGGTTTGAAGTTATTATCGATAAAAAACGATGTAGGCGGAGATTGAACCGGCGCTAGTGTCAATAACACAAACACGAGCGCCAACGCCTTTCCCATCGACCACCTCCGTGACAATACGCATTATTTTCGTAAGCAAAAACATTTTCATAAGCACTGTTTCCTGTATACAAGAACTAGTTTTTTTAAACGCATGTGATAAATTTTTCAGTAGATACTTTTAGTTTTATATAAAAAACGCCCGGTTCCAAAAATTAAATTAAAAAAAACAAACGTGACGTCCAGACTCAGCGACAGATCGTCGCGTACTGGTAGCGCATTTTTTCTGTTTGACAGATGCTCAGTTGAAAAAATCATAATTTCAGTTTACAAAAGCATAAGAAGAAGATACTGGAATCATTAAAAATTGCCCATAATTAATTTACTCTCCACCTATTCAGGAAGAAAAAACTATTTAAATAAAAAGGTAATATCTTAGTACAAGCAGTTCACTTCCCCATTGATGCCCCTCCCTGCAACGTCAGAAACGCAGTGCGACGGCCTGCTATATAGAAGGCGCCTTTTTTAACGCCTTGACGCGCGTTAAAAACGCTTCCCATTTGATGAAGCCTTAAGATTTCTTGACGACTTTTATAGCTGTAAGTAATTAATTTTAACAGTTTCACAGAAATCAGAATATTAAAAACAACCGAAACAGTCAAATATAATACGTATACTTATGCATCGTAAACATCAAAGGAACTCTAAAAAGTAAAATACTTAATTTTATCATAAAAAGTTTGGATTCCAAGTACTGCTTTTAAAAATCCTTGCAGTATTGTACAAATTCATGCATCCATATAAAAATTAAGTACTTCATTATGTTATATGTTTTAGGGTTTCTCGTTATCTTCATTATCTGTTTTAATTATTAATATTGTACATAGCGATCATCAATTATAATTTATACGTTCTCTTATGTAACACCCAAACAAAACTGTTAACGTAAACATTAAAAAAAGTTAAAACCTCATAAATTTCACAAAATGTGTATCAAATGGTTTTAAACACATTTTTTGTATTTAATTTTCGAGATCCAATACACCAATTGTTAATAAAAGATGCTACATTGTTGCTGGTTAATGCTTTGATATTATTTTGGCGCATTTTTTGCCAAAAAAAAATAAGTTAAGGGGCCAAAAACAGCGCATTATTTTAGCATTTATCACTGTTAGTAACTCCTACACCTTCAAGGGATCGGCAACTCTAATTAACGCCGCTAGCGTCGCATAAAAAAATCCCTACACTCAGTAAAAATATTTTAAAATAACGCTGAATTTTTTCGGTACCCCTTTTGGCATCTTTAGCTGATTGCCACACTTTAAGGCCTAAAGTGTTGTGTTAAAGACGCGTTTTACAGTTAGTTACGTTTCTCGTAATTGCAACAATTTTGGAACATCTCAATATGCGAATGCGCGTGCGCAGAATCGCGCGGTACAGTTTGTCGCTGAAATGATGTAAAATATCAGTTAAACATTTCTCAGTAAATAAGTAATGAATAATTATCTGAATTTTATACTTTGTATAAGTATTGAGGCCATGTTAAATACAAGATTGCTTAAATCTTAAATTTCTTTTAGAAATGAAACTTGTTTATAAATGAATAATGAAAAAATGAAAAATAACTTTTATTTTTTTTTTTATTTTAAATATGTAATCACATCAAGAGGTCAACATCGAAAGCGCTTGAGGAAAGAAATCAACTCTTGAAGAAGAATATTGTGTTTTATTTTTACATTATTTTTTTTTTTAATCTTCACAATGCTTAAATCACACAACCCCTTAACTTTTACTTATTTCTAAAAATCCTACAAACTGAAAACTATAATAAAATTAGGAACAATCTTTGTGGTGTTATAATTGAAGAGAAAAAAATGATGAGAAATACAATTTAATTAACAAACAAATGTACTAAAAAGTACCAAATTAATTGAGAAATGTGTTTTTCAAGCCATATTTTAATAACAACTAGTACAAGGAAATTCAATAAAAAAAGTGGTGCAATAAAAAGTGAAAAATCAAGTTTTTATAAATGTTACATAAAAATGACTTAATTTAGTCTATCAAAGACCTCATAGTCAGAGACCTTCAATTATCAGAAGCTCGTTATTTAATCCCAACGATACAAATAAATTAAAACTAGAGAATAACGACTTGTCACTGTCCGTTAAAACCCTTTTGGTTATGCCTTCGGATGAAGCGTGTACGATTACGCATACAAACGTATCATTTTGATGAGGACCAACTAATTAGGCGTTTTATTGGCCCAAGTAGACCACCGTAGTAGCCAAAAGTACTCCGGGATTAGGAATTTCATCGATGCGTTTCTGTACCCCATGAAAAAATGTAAGGAACCTAAAACGTGCACCATAGTCGCTTATTGAGTTTCTTTACATTTATTGATTAACATTTTGGTTCAGTTAAATTGTTTAGTTGATACTTTGGTGCTGTTCTTTTTTTTTGTTTCTTCCTCCCGTTGATGCATTAATTTAGTCGAAGACTAATGAAATTGGATGACTAAGGAATGATTGTTATTGGTCGGCCCGTGTAATTCTTGCGTCTGCCCAATTTAGGGTTTGAAATTTCGGAAATTGAATTCATGCTGATTGATACGTTGCGGATGGCTCATTAAAAGAAGATGATGGCTTCCGACATGATGTTCCATGGTACAAACAAAAGGATTAGTTGCATCTGTGCTTAATACGGATTAAATCATTGCATACATTGGTCAATAAAAATGAAATAGATGTAGGATCAGTTATGTTTTGACTTGTGGTTCTTTTATCAAATTGACATTCAAATTTATTATTTTTTCACAATGTAGCTTACAATGCACCGTTCACTCTTCACTCTCTGCTTACAGGTTTTCGCGTTACAATAGCCTCAGTGACTCTGCTGTCTATCCCATACAATCTTTGCTTGTATATATATGTGCGGAAGATACGATTCTTACATGTTCGAGAACATGGTAGATACTTCCATAATGGATTATACTAGAGCATTGTTTCATATTATACCACAGTGTTCGACACTATACGAGAGACATCACACACACAACAATCAGCGTGTGTAAGCTCACACAAACTCATACGTTCGTAACAATACTTTGGTGAAAAAAATCACTGATGTTCTAAGACTGTGGTCAACAAGTATTTGAGCGCATTTAATGTGAGCATATTTAACAAATATTTGCACAAACCATTAGTGGAGAATTTCAGTACTCTCGACTTTTCGTTGCTTTCTTATCCAACATCATCAGGGGACATATCCTTGTTCGACGGAGGGCAAAGATGAACAGTGAACACAGCTGATGTCATAGATGTTCTTATTGTCAATTCAATTGTAAAAGTAACTCTGTTGTGATTCCGCTAAGAGTTGCTAGTCTCCGAAGAGTTGCCTCCATTTCTTCAATGCATATCACTTTCCATTCATTCTCATACAAGATCTTTCCAACATTTCCTTCTTTTATAGCTTACAATAATGTGAGAGCACTTTAAACCGATTGCAAATATGTTTGACTATTACTGTTATCTATTAGCCTATTTGCTTCATTGCACATATACCTATTTCATTCCGTGGCGCCTGTGTTACTTAAAAAAATCTCAAACATGCCATCTTTTAATTTTATATTTGTTGATGATCATAATATACAAACTATGTAGGTAGTATTAAAATTAA
The DNA here is from genome assembly GCA_951799405.1 of Agapetus fuscipes. Lineage (NCBI taxonomy): Eukaryota > Metazoa > Arthropoda > Insecta > Trichoptera > Glossosomatidae > Agapetus > Agapetus fuscipes. The sequence goes on along the minus strand of OX637353.1, from coordinate 9,195,891 downwards.
TTTTGTGCATTTGTGAGTGAATAGGAAGGAACGCAAAAGACCAAAAAATCTTATGAAGTTGTTATTTCTCCTTCCTTTTCTTCGTTTAGACCTGCTGGTATGTTCTGAATTGCCCTTTTGCTTCAAATTGATTCAAATTTGTACCAAATTGCTACTTACATTCATTACCTAAGTAAAGGTTTGATTGCATTGAATTTAAGTAATACGTATTTTTTTAATATAAAACCAAAGACGGCTAACAAGGGTTTTTTAATTAAAGAAGGTTAATAAAAAGGAATGATGACCTTATAAAATAGTGACAGAAATACAGGTTATAGAATATTCATATTTTTGTTTTAACACTCAAAGTATTATAAAATATGAAGTTTACAAAAAAAATAAAAAATAAAAGTATTTCCATTTCAAGGATAAATCAATGAGAAATTAAATATACATAATTTTTATCATACCGTTTAAAACAACAAAATTGATGTTTAACTTTCATTCAGAAAATTGTATTTATTATAACAAAATAACAAACGTTCCTTGACTTATAGGTAGGTATGCGGCTGACCACCCATACTGTGAAAAATGGTTCACTTTGCCAATGTCACCCCTGTTTCAGGGAAGGGCGGCAAGAGTTGCAGGGCTTATGTTCATTTGAGATTGGGTTTTTATATTGTAGGTCCACATGCGGCATGTGTTAGCGTGAAATTATACATGTCTGTTTGTGGGAATGGATTTAATATAAATCTTAAATGATATATATCTTTGCAGCATAGATTAGATTAGATGATATTATAAGGATTTCATGAGTTTCCATGTGTTAATTTAGCAGACGCTAGTAAAATCGTGTACTTATAAAATTAAAAAATCTCAAATGAACGTACGCCCTGTAACTTTAGCCGCTCTTCCCTCTAAAAAAGATGCTATTGGTAAAATGAGACATTTTTTGCAGTAAACATAAAAAAAAAATCACGTATTTTTCACGATATAGAGTGCAACTGTTTACATAAAAAATAAACAATAAAAAATAATTTATTATCATAACTTCCTTGGGATTCATTTATCATTTTTTACATCATGATAACCTTATATCATTTGATACGAGAATAGGGGTGGAAGCATTTTACAATACGGATCTTTTTTTTTTTGAGCTCATCATTTCCACATACAATAAATAACTTTTTTTTTTATCTACGTATCAAAACGGTAAACGTATAAGATTGTGTCGAGATTAGTCAGGATATTTCCTAAGTATGGGCTTATGGTTTCATGGGGATCCTTTGTATTTTTGTTACTATTATTTTTAAGAACAAGCTACATAAATAATAGTGATATAATTATTCTGTTTAGTTGATTAATTATACAATAAATAAATAACTCCTTGACTGAAAGGTTAGAGTGGGGCTGACCTCCCGTGCTGTACAAACTTTATTCAATTTTGCCAATTTCCTCCCCGGGTGTAAGGAAAGGCAGCAGAAGACGTAAAGCATATGTTCATGTTACTTTTGGTTTATTTAGTAAGTATACAAGTGCATTAACTATGAACCTTAATGATAATAATTGATCTTGCAAATTAGATTATAAATAGAACGCGGCAAAAAGATACAATACATGTCGCACGTTTAATAATAAACAGCAATAACTCAAAAAACAAGAATGCTGGGAAATCACGTTTGAAGTTCAGACAACCAGTACAACTTGTATGGGATGAAAAAGGCGGCCGATGTTTTATCTCGGTCATATTCGTCCAAATTGAACGGCTGTCGCATTCTACCTATTCTTCTCGCATTGTTCTTGCGTTTTATTACAAAATCTCGATTTTCCCAATTTTCGAGTGATTTCTCTTTATTATTAAACGTGCGATGTGTGGCTTAGTTGCGTAGTTGCATTTTTCAGTAGGTAATAAATAATTAAATAATTAGTAGATACATATATTTAAGCAGTAAAACACTAGAACAATATTGATTCATAAGAAGGTACCCGATATTTCTCGAAAGAACTAGAACACGCATAATTGACCCTACTGGACGTTCACAGCTCCTATACAAACAGTAGCATTTTGTGCGACAAAGCAAAAAGTATACAATTTAGTGAATAAAGAAATATAAACCAGTGTTTAAGTTACCATATTCGTCACCGTGTGCTTGTTTGTCCTATCTCCAACGGAGGATCAATGTATCTTATGAATGTTGAAAAATGGTTTTGAAAATAATAAAAACAACCCTCACATTATCGTGTTTTACAATTGTTTCTTAGCTCAGATTGTGCAAAATAGGGGAGTTTTACCTACCATTAAAACTCTTATTATGTTTCTATAGATGTCTGGAGTCCATATTATGAGAGAAACAATCACTTTTCCCCTTTTATGTGGTTTTTTAGTCTATTCCTGGGTCTTTCATTTGCACTTTTTTACACTTTAGGCACTTTCTACTCTATGGTCGCTTTTTCCCCATTTCCTGTTCCCTATTTCCAGTTTCCCCATAACCCGGTCGCAATTTTTCATAAAGCTCATAATACACCAGGTAGGGGTTACCTGGACTCCAGACATCTATAGAAACATAATAAGAGTTTTAATGGTAGGTAAAACTCCCCTATTATGTGTTCTGAGAGATGTCTGGAGTCCATATTATGAGAGATCTGTCTATTATCTCCTGGTGACCGGGGACGTCTTTATTTGATATTAACTGGTTGAAATAGGGAAAGATCTTCTGTAGCTGTATGTTTCAACATCTCTTTCTGATAGTATTTTCTGAAAGTGTTTTCCTTTTTCCAGTTGCCTCTTTCCAGTATGTTATCTATTGGATTAAGTGATCCGACCGCTGAACGTGTGCTGCCGGGAGTGGCCTCTACTCCTGCTGATTTTAGCGTGTTCTTTACCCATCCTCCTATGATTGTTCTTGCAGCTGCCTTCACTTGTACTCGGGTGCTGATGAACAGGTTATAAAGATTTTGTCCTGATCTCCTTTCGCGTGATAGTTCAATCAGCTTCCTTATCCAGAAGACTGGGTTGACGTTGTGTTCCTTGGATTCCAGAAGTCTCCGATTAGATTGTCGGTGTTTGAGGGTATCTGTTTTTGATCTAAAGAATGGAATTAACACAATTGATGTGCCTTCGTCGAGAATGTTTCCTTCTGTGATATTTAGCAAGGTCAGATCGTGTACTCTTCTTCCTGAAGATAACAGAAGTAAGATTGCCGTTCTACACGCAACTTCATAGAGAGAATCTGATCGAGGAGTGTTCCTGACTAGCCAGTCTCTCACTATCTGCCGATTCCACACAGGGGACTTAGGAGGGTTGATCTTTACCATTGCTAGTGCTTTTAATGCTTTTAAATTTAATTTCTCTAGGAAATCTGAGCTGAGATTATTTTCCATCATTGCGTTGCAGAAGGTTACGATGGCTGACTTGTGTACCAGCATAGTCCTGTATGATAGTTTTTCGTTAATGAACAGTTGCGCTAGATACCTTGCCAATTGATTAGGAGATGGTGTGTTGGGATGGGTATTATTCGCCAGTATCCAGCGGCACCATCTTTGCCAAGCAGGTTTATATGTGTTGAGTGGGGAAGCTCGCCATCCTGACAGGAACAGTCTTTTCTCTTCCGCGTTCCAGGGATTTAAGATACTGTCCCCAGTCCCAATTTTCCACACTTCCATTTCCAGATCCTGAATCCTGGGTGGTGGATTGCCTGTTGATGTGTTGATTAGTACTGACACCAGGTTCGGTATTTGCATCGGAGGTACGAGTGATCGACGAATTAAGTCTGGACGCCAGAAGACCCTCTGCCACCTCGGGACCACGAGTAGGTAAGTTCCGGTCGCCCCGTTTAGGTGCCTCAGGATCCTCGGTATAAGGTTTGGCGGAGGAAATATCCGACCCACATTGTAGAGCCAGTGCCGACTGAAGGCGTTTTGAAAGATTGCGCATGAGTCTGTGGAGTCTCTGGACACGTAAGTTGAACTCATGTGTGCCATGGTGGATGCGAACAGGTCTATATCTGGTACTCCGAAATGATTGAAAATGGCCTTTGTTGCTGTTGGTAAGAGATGCCACTCTGGAGGGGATCTTCCTCTTGATAGGTGATCCGCGTCTCCGTATCTTCCCGGTAGGTACTGCGCTGTTAGCGAGATTTCCCATTGGTCTGCCAGAGTCAACAGATCTCGAGTAAGATTTAGGAGTGTTTTGGATCTGGTGCCCCCTTCCTTGCGGATGTAGGCGACTACTGTCGTGTTGTCTGATTGTACCAGAATTTCGGAGCCGGAAAGGTCGTGCGCTGTGCGTTGCAGGGTTGCAAAAACAGCGAACAACTCTTTTCGGTTGGAGTGCTACTTCTTTTGTTGAACGGTCCACTGTCCTGACAGCATCAAGTCGTCCAGAGTTGCTCCCCAAGCTAAGTCTGACGCATCTGTTGTCAAGAAATGTCCGAAGGTTTCCCTGTGGATGGAACTTGATTCGTTCGCATTCCCTATCCACCACTCTATTTCTTGTAAGCTGTCCTCGGTCATTTGTATGGACCCTCTTGGTGACAGGTGCTTCAGTGGCCTGCTCGCTATCTGCAATTGTCTGCAGTGGAGGCGACCATGAAGCTGGCAAAGTTTAGTCTTCCTAGGAGACTTTCCGCCAGTTTTAAGGACCATTTTCGAGAAGTCAGTATTGCTCGAAGTGAGTGGCACAATGCCTCTTGCTTCCGGTAAGAAAGACCTACTTGGTGACAGGTGCTTCAGTGGCCTGCTCGCTATCTGCAATTGTCTGCAGTGGAGGCGACCATGAAGCTGGCAAAGTTTAGTCTTCCTAGGAGACTTTCCGCCAGTTTTAAGGACCATTTTCGAGAAGTCAGTATTGCTCGAAGTGAGTGGCACAATGCCTCTTGCTTCCGGTAAGAAAGACCTACTTGGTGATAGGTGCTTCAGTGGCCTGCTCGCTATCTGCAATTGTCTGCAGTGGAGGCGACCATGAAGCTGGCAAAGTTTAGTCTTCCTGGGAGACTTTCCGCCAGTTTTAAGGACCATTTTCGAGAAGTCAGTATTGCTCGAAGTGAGTGGCACAATGCCTCTTGCTTCCGGTAAGAAAGGAATTTGCAATTGTTGTGCGTGTCCCAAACGATTCCCAAGTACTCTAATTGTTGAGTGGGGAAGAGCACTGACTTCTGGAGATTTACATACCACCCCAGAGATTGTAGGATATCTACTGCTAGATGCGATTGCCGACAAAGATCGTCCTTGGATTGGCTCGCAAGGAGGAAGTCGTCGAGATAAACGATTGTCCGAATACCTCGTCGCCTCAGTAGTTGGGCTACCCAATTTGTAAGGGTTGCAAACATTCTGGGGGCAGATGAAAGGCCAAAGGGCAGACTTGTCATCTGAAGTAATTCTCCTCGATAGACCAGTCGCAAAAATCTCCAATGTTTCTGTGCACTTGGGAGATGAAAGAAGGCTTGCGATAGGTCTATTTTCGACAACCAATTGTTTGGCTGCAGAAACTCTGGCACTTTGTAGTGGCTATGAGTTTGAACGGAACCGGGTCCAGGAAGAAGTTTAACGATTTCAGGTTGAAAATCATTCTCGAGGAACGGTCCGATTTGGGTGTTAGGAACATTTTTGATAAGAAGCTGGGAGATGACTCCGCGGCCTCTATAACGCCGAATTCGGTCATTTCCTTTATTTGAGAGTCCATTTCGGGTGAAGGACTCGTCTGGTATAGCATTAAGGTCTTTTTGTGTGGTAATATCAGAGGGGGAATTGAGATGAAAGGTATTCTTACTCCGATTATCATCTTCAGGATGTGGTTTGGTGCTCCGAGTGATGTCCAAACCTGTAGGGAGGACTTCAAGCATCCTCTGCGAAATGGTTTCTTGTCATTTTCGTGGATGCCTCCTTCTGTCTCCTTTGAGATTTCCTGACCGTGTGTTATTCCCTGCCCTTTTTCCTCTTGAAGAGAAATTTGGAGCGTCTCTAAGGCCTCGATTGCTTTCCGCAGTGGGTCGTTGCTGCCCTCTAAAAAACTGATTCCTTTTCTGTACTGGAACGTGCGGTTTCGATGAGGTGCTGGGTTGAGGGCACTGGGTCTTCACTGACAATTTGTCGGTGGTCCCCACTCTAGAGAAAAAGACGTGAGACTGTCTTTGCCAAACAAGTGTTCGGTACTCGGCGGGAATTTGTTTAACCCCTCTCACATGCTCTTCCTTAACATGCCCTAGCACAGCTTTCCTGCGGAACTGGAGGGCCTCAGTCCGCCTCCCCCATACCGTCTGGAGGATGTCTTCCGAGACTTTCTGGTATGGCGAGTCCAGAGCGAACAGCGTTTTGACCTTTTCGAAAAGGGCTTTCCTCGCCAAGGTCGTGTCGCTCCGGGCTCCCCAGTTGACCAAGGTCTGAAGCCCAGACTGGAACTCCTCTTTCTGGATGAGGAGGGCGTGGGACATGGCTGCAAACGACCGCTCGCCTGAATAGGGGAGCTTACGTCGCACTGGCGAAGTTCATCGTTCACTGCCAGGTCGACGAACGCCGGTTCTGCCAGGCACTTTTTCTGTACCTCGGCGTACCTTACTCCGGCCCAGTTTTCACTGTCGAAGTGCTGGAGCCTTTGGAGCGCTTCGACCCTGTTGCTCTTGGCCTTGGGGTGAGCTGGTTCTTCCACCGTTGTGGCGGCTTCCTGGAAGCTCAGCAGTAGCTCTTCCTGGGCCTCCTCATTCTCTTCCAGTCCCGAAGGTTGTTAGAGGAAGTTGCTGGAAGAGTTTCCTGCCGCCGATTCAACGAGATTTCCCATAGAACTGGCGGGCCAGTCACCGAAAACTGCGTTCGTCAGCATCACGATGTGGGAAACCAGATAATCTATCCTTGGGTCCAAGACAACCCTCAGCTGTTTCTGACGCCGCGGCGGTGAACCTGATTCCGAAGTGTCGTATCCGCGTTTTAGTGACGCATCACCTGAATCCTGTGAGATTTCGTCGAGAGGTTGCCCTTTATTGTTATCACAACTCATAACATTGATTTTGATGTTATATAAAGTAAAAACTCCGTTAAAATAACGAAAAACGTTTTTCGTAAATATGACAGCGTGGCATAACCAACAAAAATACGTATGCGAACTTTTAACCACCACAATATCACCTGTTTTAGTTTTAATTGTTCACAAGGACACAATATGGTAAAATAACACTCTTTTAAATGTTTTTGCCCAGGAATATTGTCAATTCACTCAAATTTTCGAAGGTAAAATCAACTGACATGTGACCACAAGGGGAAAATGACGCTTTATGAAAAATTGCGACCGGGTTATGGGGAAACTGGAAATAGGGAACAGGAAATGGGGAAAAAGCGACCATAGAGTAGAAAGTGCCTAAAGTGTAAAAAAGTGCAAATGAAAGACCCAGGAATAGACTAAAAAACCACATAAAAGGGGAAAAGTGATTGTTTCTCTCATAATATGGACTCCAGACATCTCTCAGAACACATAATGACTATTTTATTGAAAGATCATCTTTGAATCAAATGGTACATGAGCCAAACGAGCACTTGAAAGACGCGTTGTGTTTCTTCTATTTCGCATAAAAACGCAACGCAACTCAGGCACATATATAGTGTAACTTCTTTCTGCGTTTTCCATAAAGTCGGTGTTATAGCCGAGGGGGCCAAATGGACCGATCGTTCTAGCGTGTTTGGATTGGAATAAAGTTGGTTCGATCGCCGCTTGGGTCATTTGGCCATAACTTTGACCCTGGTTCAACAGATGCTATTGGGCAATTATTAATTAATAATTCATTAAAATAAACAATAATGAATTATTTATTGATGATATTAATACCTAATTATTTAAAAAATTCAAATGGAAACAAAGTTTTAATTCACTTATATATAAATAAGTGAATTAAAACTTTGTTTCCATTTGAATTTTTTAAATAATTAAAAATGGACTTTCACTGTGTTAATAAATCCACCCTAAAAAATATATTAATACCTGTTTCTGGCCAGGCAGAATAGGTTGGTGAAGTGTATTCCTCTTCACAAATCTATTTTAAATAATAATAAGAAATAAAGGGGCGCATCTGCGTTTTAAATCTAAAAAGAGCCCTAAATAATATACAGTATTGTGGATTGGAACCGTAGGAGGTTCGGAAGCCGCTCAGTGACAGAATGATGAAATGCATGGTCCAGAGGGAATGACGTGTGTGAAATTTGAAGGTAGATCAAACTGCCGAGGTGGTCTATGGCATGATGAACCGACCATTCCTTCAAGAGTAAAGATACTCCGAGTACAAAAGATTTTCGTAAACTCCCCTCGATTGCGTAAAACAATAATGTATATAAAACACGAGAGCACTCTTAGGGAGTGATTTAATTTTCACATTTTATTTTTTATTTATGCAATGTTTTATAGTCGGGGTAAGGAACTTTACTGAAATAATATTATTGATTGAAAATATTAACAACCCTTCAATATGAAAAAATACATAAACAGATGCTTAGATTAATATTGTTATGGTTATTAAGGGATTTAGGGGATGTATGATTTTTTTAGAAAAGCCGTTAAGCGAACTACAGTTAATCATAGTTTCAATTTTTTTTTTTTTAATTATAGAAAAAAAACTTCGATTGCGGCCGAAGCCCGGCTCGGACTCGACATGGTCTAGCGTGAGTCATTTTTATTTCTTAAGAATTTTAAAAAGTGATTAGTAGAAAATTAATGCAATCACCGGCTTTTTCCTGACACACATTTGGCATTTGCAAAAGTGAATATTTTTTTGCAGAATTGGTGGTCAGCCTCATACCAACCTATTAGTCAAGTTACTTGTTACCTATTTAGGTGACTGCATTTAAATGCTATATATTGTGACACATATTAAGAAAAAGTACTTATATAAATATACGTTAATTGCGTAAAAAGTGAGAAAATCATCCGTATCCCGTTATTCATATTAAGTTTACGTGAGTATGAATTTTCACATATCAACCAAGTCATCGAGTGCTCGAAATTTTGTGTTAAAAATGGGATAGCGCCTGTGTTAATCTTTGAAGGAAATTTGAAATATTCCAAGAGTTAATTGTGACGTTAAAGATTTTACTTGGAGTAGGTACTGTCCCACTTCAATAATCGTCAGTTTTGGGGTATTTGTTGATAATATGCATATCGACGGTTGAAAGGCAGTAGGGCATAAGCGACACTTTGATCAAAAATGAGTTATGAATGCTATCCTACTTGAAATTTTCCGCTCTTTTTAATGCGCTAACTACCATAGCTCTACGATAATTTTTGTGTTGTTTATGCCCAAGCAAACAACTAAGTTTTCGAAGTAAAGTTGTGGTGTAACCGACAAGATTTTGGCCTTTGTGTCCTAAAGGCGCTTGTGACATAAAAAAATCGTACAACCACATTAATAGTAATGCCAATAATAGTTATTTATGCCACTGCCAAGTAATGATAGTCTTTTTAACACGAGTGCTAGTTTGTGCCATGAGGCGCAGCCGAATGGCACAATAGAAAGCACGAGTGTTACAAAGACTAATTACGTGCAGTGGCATACAATACTTTTTCTACGACCATGAGAGAATTAACAAAATAGTGAATAATAGTCATTATAATGTACTCGTCCATTTGAAGTAATTAAAACCTTACCTTTGTCAAAACGTGTGATTTATCATTCCCTTCGATTATCTAATCTAACCTAATTTGTAAAAATAAATTATATTTAGGTTTCATATTGAATTCATGCCCACAAGCCGACACATATGTATAAGGTCGCGCTTTTACATCCTGCATATAAGCTTAAACATTCAAACCCAAAACTCAAATAAACATATGCCCTGCAGTTGTATTGGCAGGTGAACCAAATTTGTACAGCATAGGTGATCAACCTCATACTCACCTATTAACCAAGTAACTTTTTGAGTTTGTTTATTTTTTGCGGTGAAATTTTTTGTATTGTTTTCCTTTCAAGCCTTTTATTTTCCATTGAAAAAAGGAAAGCTTTATTTGGAGCAATCCGATAAATAAATTCGATAAATTTTAGCACTATTAACAATTTTTATTTGACTCTACACATAAAATATACTTATTTATTTTCATCTGAACAGGGCTGAAAGTCTCATCACCACGGTAATTCCTACCTACCGAATATCACTAATATTGTATGAAGCCTAATCAGCTGATCGCTTGCGGCCATCTTGGATTGACAGGTCTTCATACCCCCATACAAGGTTGACATTTGAAATTAAAAAATGGTTCCAATTCTGACAATGCGCATGCGCACATGTTCATTTTAACACGGTTACCGGTTGCATAATGTAACATTATGCAACGGGTGTAGAAATGTATGGCATTGTGATTGCGTTAGCCGTTTTGTAATTAGTAAATTACCAAATGGGAGTAGAAAAATGCCTTTATTTTATTTATTTTAGAACTGTTTTGATTTTATCGATATGATAAAAAACTAAAAAGTTATGCCATTTTTCTGCAACGTCAAACCTTAAACTGCTCTCCTGAACAATTTAGTTTATGTCGCTTATGCCCTACTGCCTTTTAACCTTCGATATTAAATTGTCTTCTGTCCTTGCGTTCGTTAACCGTAACGGACGATTTATAATTATTTAAATTGGCCACCGAAAAAAATATCCGAAGGGATTATCTTGACTTACATATTTCTGCACATGCATATTTTTAACCAATATAGTGATTAAATACAAAAAAAATATATATATTTAATTGGCAAGGTGAACCATTAGCTGATATTGCTGTAAAGCAACGATTTGGAAAATTTGGGAACTGTGATTTGTCAACCTTTACCGCCGGTAAACGCAACTTAGCTACACATATGGTCTAACTTCTTGCCTGCGCTATCGCCAAAGGGATCGCGTATGTTGATTTGGGATCTATTTATTTTTATGGGTAAGGGGGCCGGCCTCACACCAACCACTTAATTTGAAGTGGGGGTTTCCTAGCTCCGGGAGGACTGGTTATCATTTCTTGTGAAGACTGAGTACCTACACCTTGCCGGTATTTATTTTGGGGTTGAAAAAGACATCGAAACGGGAAATAATTCATTTACTCGTACACAATGAGAATTACAATTTTGAAAGCCTTAGCCTTAACCGCTAGCACTACAGATCAACCGATCATACTTCTTTCATTTCATCCAGAGTCATAACCTTTTTCATACAAGCTCTCCTTTTATTTTTTCCTCTCCACATTTTTTTTTAAATAAAGTAATAAAAAATTGACATAAAATATACGACTTAGATACAGAGATATAAAAACAAGAAGATAATAATTATGTAAAGCATGGCTTCGATGGCAGACTGCGCTTCTGTCGCAGATTACGATCACTCAATAATGGAACTCGGCATTTGCATGTCCTGTACTCGCCAGTCATCGGACATGGCTGGACAAACTGTTCAGCCGACAGGAGTGCTTTGTCAAATATCATGTAGGCCGAGACAATACACCGGCGGCGGTCTGACAAATAAATAGGCCGCTCATTCAAAGACATACGCAAATGGGACAGGCATTGCTTCACAAAGTATCTGCACATGAAACTTACAAGATAAAGTAAAATCGATGTACTTACTTTTATACACCATTGCACACCCCCACTCACCCTTACACACCTCAACTCTTCCTTGACACAATCTTCTTCTTCTTTCTCAAAATTTCTCAGTCCACTCCAGGACGTAGGCCTCCTCCGATCCTCTCTATTCCTGTCTATTGGCTGCTGTGTTCAGCCATCCTCTGCCTGCAGTTCTATTGATGTCATCCAGCTACCGCAGTTGGGGTCTCCCCGCTCCCCGCTTGGGCATCCTGGGTTGCCACTGGACAATCCTTTTCGGCCACCTGTCAAGGTCTTGCCTTGCAACGTGACCAGCCACTTTAAGCCGACCACTCGCTGTATGACATCAGTGGCACCAGTGCGTCTACAGATCTCTTAGTTTGGAACCCTGTCTCTGAGGCTGATTCGCAGCATCCTCCTTTCAACGGCTCTCTAGAATGCCCTCAGTCTGTTAGCGCTATACCGAGTGAGCCCTTTGGTTTCCAAGCCATAGTTGTATATTGGAAGCACGCATGACATTGAACATTGGATTCTATATTTTTTATTTTAAATAACCATTAACATCACAGTTCTCATCAAGATCTTCATCATCATCATACTTCACGCTGAAGAAGCCCATCGTAGAAATGGGCAAAACGTCCGGAAGCTCCAGCTCCCACAGACCACGGCAACAGATCCCGGAAAACTTCACTCCAAAACCATTAACAGTTGAAAAAATAAGTTTTTCAGTACAATTTATATGTAAATTACCCCAAAATATGTTAAGACTTCCATAGCACAAGAAATAAGACCATAATTGTAATTTGTTTCACTTTCATAAGGTATTCTTACAGTCGACTGCCTTTCTTATTCCATGGGAAGATGGGGCAAATGTTGGCCATCACTCCGCCGGTATACTTCATGCTCATAAAAGTCATGAGCATGGCGAGTGACAGGAAACATGAAAACTGATGAAAACACAGAAGCGCAGGCAAAAGAACGAGGGACAAAATATACTCGTGCATTTCATTCATTGTTATTTTATCTCTTCGACATAATATGGTTTGTATTGACTTTATAGCATATGGCTTCATAATAAATTCTCATCGTACATGCAGAAAGAAATAATCGAGTACATTTTTCCTTTAACTTTTTTTCCTTTTTTGGTTTCAATTCTGAAGCTGGCTTGTGACAAAAACCATACTGTAAAAAAAAACATTTTCATTTCGAAATATGCAAATAGAGCTATGCAAATTTAATTACCTAATCGATAGCAGTTTGATCCCTTCAGAAATATTATGTGTTTTTTTATTGAATACAAAAACATAAAGAATAATATTAGCTTATCGTTTCCTTTTTTACAGTGACAATTAAAGTATTAGTCTGTGATTCAAACTTATAATTTAATTATATTTTTTATGGTTTGTGTATTAACACTGTGAAAATTCATGTTTTTTCGATTGTTATATAAATAAATAACACCTTATTAACTTTAAAACACTGTTTATATTTCACAAAAATATCATAAATTTAAAAAATTTAATTTTAGATTAACCACTAACGTTTTCGACCAATATGGTCATCCTCAGGTCAAAAGGATGAGGATGACCATATTGGTCGAAAACGTTAGTGGTTAATCTAAAATTTAATTTTTTAAATTTATGATATTTTTGTGAAATATAAACAGTGTTTTAAAGTTAATAAGGTGTTATAATTTAATTATTACCCATACTGTAAAAAACAGTTTACTTTACTAATACGTATCTTCTTGTGGGCATACATTTTGTATGAATTCTAAATTTATATATACCTTTGCAAGTTAGATTATAGAGATAAAGATTCCATCGTGTATTTTAATAATTACTTATTGTTTAAAAATAAGTTTACTTTACCAATGTGACCAAGGTGTATGTTACTTTGATTTTTTTTAATGCTACTTCTTCGGGAAACCCGTGATAAGAAGTTGCACTTTTGCGCAACACCACCTAAAAGAAGGAGATTGAGTTTAATTTCGGTATCATTGCCCTGATGACCACCATTCATAACCGGATACATTTTAAGTAGTACAGTCCTTGTTGTCCGTGTGTTGTCCAGTTCCTTGACTTACAGGTTGGTATGCGGCTGACCACCCATGCTGTAAAATTTTTTCACTCTGCTAATGTCACCCCTGTCTCAGGGAAGGACGGCAAGAGTTGCACGGTGTATGCCCATTTGAGATTTGGTTTTTGTGTTGCAGCCTCCAAATGATATAAAATGATAAACCTTCTTCATGTTGTGACAATTCAACAATTCATATAAAGGCATAACCATAAAATTCTAGATACGCTTCAAAGGATTTATAATCTTACAATTTGTAGGAATTACAAATACAGAGACTTGTGAGATCTATTAAAATATTTTTACACTTAAATGTAACGCTAACTCAAAAAAAAAAATAGATGTATGGTTGGTGTTACAAGGATTTATTTTATTTCTGATTTAGATGAATACATAAATAAATAAAGCATCGTATTGTACAAAGCAGTGTTTCTACTGAAAGAAAAAGTTGAACAAACAGCATACATTTTATTTTAAACTGGTAGTGCTATCCGTGTTTAATATACAGATCAGCAAAAAACGCAACTAAGCTACACATATAGTGTAACTTCTTGCCGCGATACCCCCGAAGGGTTTCACGTGTGACGAGTGAAACCTATTTATTTTTACAGGTAAGGGGGCCGGCCTTACGGAAACACCTTCAGTTGAAGTGAGTTTTTTCGAACTCCCGAGGGGGCTGGTACTCATTTCTTGTGAAGGCTGAGTAAATCTTACCAGTATTTTGTTTTAGGGTTTGAAATGAACATCGAAATGGGAAATCATTTCTTACACTCTCTGTTGGAATCGAAACCGAGCTCACGGCATGAAATTTTTTAATTTTATTTTTTTAAATAGATTTGTGGAAAGGAATGCAGTTCCTCAACCTATTTTGCCTGGCCAGTTGTCTTCATGCGAAAGTAGAAGCTTGTGTGCATGCAATGGCATCTGTTGAACCACGGTCGAAATTATGGGCAATGCGTTAGACTCAGATTCGAACCAATTTTATTCTGTTCCAAATACGTTTGTCGAACATGCGCATCTATCCCTTCGGCCATAACACCGACGTTAAATCTCTATTTTTACTGTCATAAAAACATGTTGTAGTTTAGTAAATGATTTTAAAAAAATTGTGATCTTCTTAAGCCCTTTTGTCGTTTGAACATTTATGTAACTTAAAAAGTATCAGAAAGCAACTATTATTGATTAAATATTTTTTATAAAGCAATAGTTGCAATATTAGAACCACAAAAAATATTGAACGTACTAGTTGAAAGTGTATATCTACAGTAGATACTCGATTATCCAAGCTATTTTAGACTGATCCGACCTCAGATGATACGGTCTTGAAAATCAATAGTTCATTATTTTTATTTTTTTAGATTAAATGATATTTTTATGATTATTCTTTTTTGTTTATTCGTAATGCCAATAGAAATACAAACAATACCCATAAATTGTAAAAAAAACCTATTTGAAGGTACATTCATACCAACGCAATAATGAAATGTATACTTCCTTACAATTCATGGGGGTATCTTTTTATGTAAATTCATTTATGACATGACAAAAAAGACAAAGTAATCGTTTGACATAATGGGTGAAACGACAAAATCAGTTTTTCAACTTCTTGATAAAGAAAAAAATGTTTTAAAAAAATTGCTTTATTTTGTGGCCACACATACATACTGTTGTTTAAGCAGTTTTAAATACTAATAAAGCTTTTCAATGAAAAACATTTTTTTTAATATTTCAAATCATCCTAAGCTATATAATTGCTACCCGGCAAAACACATAGAAAGCAACTTCTTACCGTTTGATTTTAAAATTAGTCGCATCTGACCAGAGGATACTTTTTACTTTTAACAGAATAGGTAGGTGGCTTTACATCAACTTAAAGTGGGGATTCCCCAGCTTCCGGGGCTGTTTTCTGGTGAAGGTTCCATCCATCTTATGTATCATGCAAGGTAAGATTGAAGTGACAAGATCTCAGGAAAGCCGAAGGACATCGTGGTTGAAAAACCTGCGAGAAACAGTTCGGCAAAAGAACCAAGTCCCTGTTTCGAGCCGCAGCATTCAAAGTCAAAATAATCATGATTGTCGATCTTCGATAGAAGTGGCACGAAAAGAAGAAGGTAAGGTTGAATAAGCCTTGTCGGTACTTGCAGATCGAGCTCGAATAATCGAGGCAGTACTGTATGTAGTTGAAATGATATTTTATGAAAGATACAGACAGGTATATTATTTCATCTCTTCTCAAGGCAGCGGATGTTGTAAAATTTAGACAAAAAACATGTCGTTGGACGCAGTTTATCTTTGCTCTCATATCACAAATCATTATACCTTCATGTCGTATTAGTACCTATGCTTTACAGATTCAGACCTGAACAGTGGACAGTATATATTGGACAGCAGTTGAATGTATTGTTACTATTTTATTTGCTAAATTTTTGTTTCTAGGTTATAGGTAGACAACAGGGAAAAATTATGATTAATATTACAAAATTTTAAAGTTTGTTCGCATCCAAACAATACACTGAATGTATATAAACATGTGCTATTATTTTTTCTGAATATATTCAAGGATTCTATTTATCATTTATCGAGAAGTATGTGTAAATATTTAAGATATATATTAAGTGCATGATCTATAGCAGACAAGTTTGCGCTTACACATGCCGCGTGTGTACAAACAAAATAAAAAATAAAACACAAATATCAAATATCCATAAACCTCGCAACTCTTGCCGCTTTTTACTGAAACAGAGGTGACTTTAACAATTTAACTTATTTTTTTTTAAAATCGTTTACCGTAGAGCTTACTTACTTTGTTACCATTTAACAATAGTTCCTATAGTGTCTTCGTTTGTTCCAGGCAGATAAAGAAAGACCTGCTCAGTGTTCGCGATGTGGAAGTCATGAACTGATGCTGCAGTCAATGCAAGAAGCGGCTCATCTCCATATTGCGGGATGAATGCACTTACCCTGGATGTTGTAAGTACTACTGTTGTGCAAAAACAAAACATTGAGACTGTCATAAAAATTTTCGACAGATTATTGAAATATTTATTTGATTACTGAAAATATTTGATAACATGCATTCAAATGAAAATTCAGTAAGATTTAATTTATTAACAATGAGTTTGGTCTGGTCTCCAGTACTCCTCATTTACTCCTTATTTCCATCCAGATTCCGACAAGAGTTTTTTTTTATCGTTTTGGTCTGTGTTGATTCATATCTAGTACTTTTTTTCTTATTAACGGAGAATTCGTTATAAAACCAAAAATAATGAATCAGAATATTCTATCAGTGCTATTTTTAGACAATGTGGTCGTCCGTTGATCCCATGCTTTGACAAACTAATGATGCCTGGGCTGGAAGTCTTATCATCACGGTTATTTGTATTTGTATGCAGACTAATCACTTGCTGCCATCTTGCATTGACAGGTTTTTATTCAAATATTACCGATTTTCAGTAGGTTAGTAATCACCATGGTTAGGTGATGAGACTTCTAGCCCAGGCATTATTAATTTGTCGACTAAAATGTCTAAGAATAGGGTATTTAGAATGTCGACCCAGATTCAATTCAAAATACATACATATATATTTGAAAACAAACATTTTTCTGACACTCTGCCTTATCTATTTTAACGGCATTAGGTACTTCTAAATTTAAGCATTATTTTTGTTTAATATCTTCTCTCAAATATTCTCATAAAGTTTTTATGTGATCTGTTTATATTTTAATATCAGTACGTGTTGAATTTTAGTACGTTAATATTGAACCTCATTGACTTCATATAATAGCCATTGAAACATGTTAAAATCAAATCTAAACACAGCGTTTTCACAAAAATGTAGACAAACTAAACGTGCTGTTCTGCAGAGTTTCTTTAATATATAATCTAAGTTGCAAAGATATATTAACATTCCAAACTCATATCAAATGCATGCCCACAAACAGACACGTGTAATTTCGCGCTTACAAATGCTGAATGTGTACTTACAAATTATAATTAAACCTCAAATGAACATAAACCTAGCAACTTTTGCCCACCTTCCCTGAAGCAGCGGTGACATTGACAAAGTAAACATTTTTTTACATAAATATTTAAAAATATAAATGGTACCTACAACATTGTTTTAATTCACTTTATTCTTTTTGTTTATGCTCGAATATTTTCGCCTCATGAGGCATCTTCAAGAGCAGAATGGTTACAAATATATTTTTATAAAATAATTTTCAAAACAATTTTCAAAACAATTTTTTTTCCAAAACAAAAGCAAAATTCATAGATTTTTTTTTTTTTTTTAAACACAAAAATTCAAAAATGCATTATTGTTAGGTATAATGAAATTAAAAATGTTAATACAATAAAAATAAAATATGTGAAATAAAAAAAAAAATAATAATAACAAAATAAAAAACCAATTATTGCAATATTGGTGAAACATTTTTTTACATATTTTTTTCTATACATTTATTGTTTTACTTTACGGTTGTGTTGAAATGTTTTTATAATTATTTTTGATTTAACCTGATTTTTTTTTTACTCGAGCATGAAAGTTGGCTCCAGTCTTGGTTCCGTGCGGCGGCACACACATCAATGGGAACGAACCGTGAGCGCCTCGCTTTGCATTGGTTCGTACATCAAGATACTTATCCTCAACAGATTTACAATAGTTTGTGAATGCAAAATCACAAATGCGAGTACGTACTCAGTTGCCGAGCGGTGACATTCCATTGGGAGACGGATGTCTCTCGCTTCCAGACAATCTCATCCCGGGCAACAGTATCCCAAGGATAAAGGATTTCAACAAACTCCTCTCGATCGCTTTATTAAAAAAATATGGAAACTAACCCCCGTATTCATGAATCCTACTAGCACTTACCATAGGGCGCGCTAGCTGTCAGATTGGCAAAATTCGTTTCAGAAACAATACTTAGGGTAAAAGCAGCGCTAGGGCTCTCTAAATACTAGCGCTTGGGTAAGTAAAGTCTTATTAACCAACGCTTAAGCGCTGTCAAAATATTCCTTCGTATTAAATTGTTATCACATTTTTTGTTTGATTGTGAATTTAAATGAAAAAATGAATTCTTACGATGAAGACAATTTTTAAAAGTGTATTAACATTGTTTTGACGAGTATATTAACATTGTTTGACCATCAGAATCGGGTTTGTTCTCCGGTATGGTCTAGGACCATACTGCAATGAGATGAACTGTCAAAATATTCCGTCGCATTTTGTCAGCAAAGTTTTTGTTTGGTTGTGAATTATTTACATAAAATAATGAATTCTTACGATGAAGATGATTTTAACGAGTATTAAAACATTGTTTTGACCAAAAATAGTGTCCCAAGAAAATATATCAGAGACTGTAAAGACCCATTTACGATTACGACGAGGAAGAATTTAGAAGGCGTTTTAGATTGAAAAAATGCGTCGTTCTGTATACAGTCTTTCCGTTGCTCATTGAGGGTTTAACAAAGCCAAAAATTACTTCGATTGTCAAGTTTTATACACAGCTCAAAATATGACATTGACATTTCTTCGATTTGTCAAGTTCAACAGCTCAAATGTCATTGAAATTTGAAAGAAGCGGCAATAATAAGAATGAAGTATGCCGAATATTGGTCGGAAGCTACTGACCTATTACAGAGCTGGGTTTTTTCGAGAGCCATGACTGTCCGTACATCTCCACTAAGTTGGGCACTAGGCTGATTACTGCTTTAGTGTTCTTTGTGAAACAAAACGCTCCAGAATGTTGACCCTTGAGTTAGTGCAGCGCTTGACTTAGGTAAGTATTGTTACTTGAGGCAGTATTGGTCATGAATACGGGGGTTAATCACTCACTAGGGGTGCTGTTGTACTTTTTATGCATTTTTTATTTTTTGAAGATCGAGGGGGGTGTATAGAAATGTGTTTTTTTGGATAGAGAAAATATGTCAAACTTATCATTAAAACTTAAAAATTATGTCAACCATTATACCATAGGTAATATATTATAATCTAAGTTAAAACGATACATGAACATTTAAAATTCATATTTAATGCATGCCAACAAACATACATCTTACCTACTTACGAATTAAAATCCAAAGGTCAAATGGGCATAAACCCCGCAACTTTGTCGACCTTCCCTGAAACAGGGGTGACGTTGTAAAGTGAACCATTTTTTACAGTATGAGTGATCAGACTCATACCAACCTCTAAGGCCCGGTATTTTCATCGTTAGCATAGCGACTTTATACTGAATGAGAAGGACGCACTTATGTCAATTGTGTAGGTAGATTTTTTTTATTAGTTTAAAGTCACATAAGCTAACGTTGAAAATACTGGACCTTAGTCAAGGAATGGTTGATAGTATGCAAATGAGTATTTACATATTCAGTACTGCACTGATCACATCAGTCATCGCGTGTTGCAATGCTGTGAAATGAAATTAAAAACCCCCGATAATCTAAAATACATATTTTTAAATATTTGCTATAGGTAACAGCCTCGGACGTAATCCAGCTGGGAGAGATTTTGAATGTGCGGACTCTATTTTGCATTTTAAAGCGTTCTAAGCCACCTATCGAGCGTGGTTTCTGGACCACGAGGCAATACATCTTCCAGTCGGATCTTAAATCACGTCTCCAAGTGCCAATCATTCCCAAGAACCTGTAGTGACAATTTGTTGATAGATCTCTTAAACTGTTGTTGGATTGTTCACCGTTTGGTTTTGGTTCATAGACGATAAAACAGAGAAGACTGTAAGAAAATCTTAACAAGGCGAACGACACACAGTTGTTTTTTTTTGCATAAAGGGTCAAATATATTTTTGAAATTCTGTTTCCACTGTGAAAGCGTTAAGCAATGCATTTTATCCCCGATCCCCGCTTGGGTCATTGACCATAATTTTGATCCTGATTATATTCCTTGACTTATAGGTTGGTATGAGGCTGACCACCCATACTGTAAAAAATGGTTCACTTTGCCAATGTTACCCCTGTTTCAGGGAAGGTCGGCAAAAGTTGTGGGGCTTATGTTCATTTGAGGTTTGGATTTTATTTGTAAGTACACATTCAGCATTTGTAAGCGCGAACTACACTTGTTGGTTTGTGGGCTTACATCTGAGAGCTTTAAATGAATATATCCTTGCAACTTAGATTATAGATTATAGATTATTATAGATTATAGATTAAACGAAAGACATTGGGTAATACAATAATGGATCATTAATTGATACTTTTATAGTATGGTAAGCGGTGCACCTTTCGCTCAGCGATAGGTGATGCCATCAACAGGCAGAAAATGTCACCTCAGCGGACCAGAACGGGCTTTGACTCAGCGGGACTGTTGTGCTGGAACCAGCTTCTTCTGAAGCTGAGGATGGAGACAAGAGAAAAACGTTTCAAAAAGGAGTTGAAGATGTTCATGTTTTCCAAGAAGCAAGCGAAGGATGGGCGCTCTTGGGGTGGCTGGAGCCACTAAACGGCGCCAGAAGAAAAAAAAATCCAACTAAATTTATACAAATATATTTATACCTGTTTCTGGCCAAGCAAAAGAGGTTGGTGAATTGTACTCCTCTTCACAAATTTATTTAAAAAAAACATAGATTTCCAAAGATCTCCGTTACAAGAATGACGAAAAAGGCAAATGTACGGACTTGCCATTTAGTTTTCTGTCGTGGCACAGCGATAAGCCGATAGTTTCGCTTGTACATCAGCCATCACATGTGACAGGGGATTCGGCAGATTTTTTTGGTATGCAAATGTCGAGTATGCTAATTCCAGTACCGCTCCTGCCGATACCACTCGTCCACGATATAAAATACGGCGGCGAGTGCGGTGGTCTGCATACGTCATTCCCCGCCATCCACGCATTCAAATAATGACTCTTTTTTGCTCCTCTTACCTGACATAATACATAATTGATAACTGAAATCATTGTGGCTCTCTCAAGCACTGTGTCTACCCGCGTCAGGTTTGCATCCGTTGATACAAATACAAACATTCAGTGGTATGTATTTGTTTAAGAAAAATTTAGGACTTCCTAGTGTAGCGTCTGCGGGTAGGTTAAAAGACATTCGAACAAAATATTTTTTGAGAACCATGTGTGTTTCGAAAAATCTTGACAGGATAAAAGAACATTCTAATAAAGTACAAGTTCATCTTCTTCAGATTAAGTTGATTCCAGAGTTATATTTTTAACTTTTCAAATTCCATTTTAAATATTTGATTCAAAAAATAATTTATTTATCTAAAAATTATTTATTAATATTTTTTTAATCAAATATTTATATTTTTAAGTATGTATCTGTTCACACAGTGAAAGTCCATTGTGTTTTTTAAAAATTCAATTGGAAAAACAAAGTTTTAATTCCCCTTTTTTTTTTTTTTTGCTCAAACGTTTTCGCGTAACAAGGTATCTTCAGGAGTTATATTTTTTTATTTAATCTTGAAATTAATTCGTTGATTTTTAAAGCAGTTTTACGTGTTATGTTCAAAATCAGTATTGAAATAATTAGGTACTTGAAAGATCTGATGTCTTCTTCCTTTTCATTTCCATCCCTCAAACCTTTATCCGTTTTCTATTTTACCCACCTAAAATCAAGAGCGTTAGTAAATACCCAAGTTTTTGTAATAATCCAATATGCATAAGAAGCTGTGGACTTACTTGTATTGCTTCGCTTTTTCATCCAAAATTGCACTCAATTTTCAACCTTTTTAGTGGAAATTTTATTGCACTCATTTGGCAAAGTCCTCGTTTCTAACTGCTGCAGTATTCAGTTGAATCGATCGATATTTCACTCGTCAATAAGGCATCGCGGATCCGGTCCTAACTTATCGCAGACCGATTACGTTCCTCTTACCGAATGCACCGCACACACAGAGAGAGATAAACGTTAAAGCTCCGATCTTATCAATCGAAAAATAATTCAATTAAATGCTGGATGAAGACGAGTAAATAACGATTTCCTCCGAGGGCGCCCCACGCACGCTGACGACAGTACACGTGTTTTGTCGATTCCCCCTGTCAGTGTAAGTAAAGGATGCAAACTTGGTCCCCATATGATCAGTACAAGTCGTGAGGATTTTTTTGAACTTCATTCATAGGCTTTAAAAGAACTTTTATAGGCTTTTGCTTTTACCCCTTCATCATTAAGGGCCTGTTGCGCCAACCTCCAATCAATATTTGATTGACACATTAAATTTTATTGCTTAATTCTGGTAAGGACCTCGGTTAAATATTTTCCGGAAGTGGGTTATAATATGATGGAATTTGAACAGGAAAGATGATGTACATCAGCTGACTTATGTATATGCCACCATTTTTTTTATTTACTGGGAGAAATCACACTAAATTTTTATTTTTGTCTGATTGGAGTTTGGTGCAACAGGCCTTTAATGTTTTTTTAAGTCAGTTTCTTCATATGAAAAAAAAAATTCGCCTGATTCTTGGTTTAACAAACCTAGATTGGTTGAACTCAAAACCAAATAAAACCAGACAAACCAGGAAAATCAACTGCTTACTGGTATTAAAATTAAAACCTTTTTATGAATAAGGTGGCTTATGTTCAGAGCTCCTTTTTATTTGAGTTTCTTTTAGCCTATCTAATCTTATCTAATCTAAGTTGCAAAGATATGTTACATTAGAGATTCACATTACACGCATTTTCACAACCAGACACGTACAAGTTCGCGCTTGCACATGCCGCATGTGAACCTACAACACAAAAACCAAATCTCAAATGGAAATACACCCTGCAACTGAGCCTAGTCGAGTGACAATTATAACTTCACAATATAAAACAAAAGTTTTATATTGTAGCTACACTTTTATTCAAAAATATAATTCATAAGTAACAAAGTGTTATATGTATAAAAATATTGTTTATATTTTCATGCTCACAGGCAGTTTTTTATTAAATGGAGGATTTACTCAGAAGATTGCAAAAAAATACCTTGTTTAGGGATTCCCAAGATAAAGATAGCTGGAAAGGATAGGAAGAAGTGAACTGATAAAATGGCTGCCTAAAGAAAGAATATTTGATGGTAAAAATGAAGACTATTTTTTTCGTGAATCAATTTGAAACTGTTACGTTATTACTTGGTTCTTTTTTTAATTAAACTGCAATTATTTATTTTACACAATTTGGTCCACCATTTTCAACAACTCATACTCGTTCATACGGACATACGGACGGTTCTCGACTGTTCTCGAACATGGTGAATGATTCCAATACCAGAGCGTTCCACCAGTGTGATAAGGATCACGTATGCACTTATACTACCATATATCATACCTGTGCCAGACTGTTCTATGTATGCATGTACATTCGCACGTAGGTACACCAAGTTCGTAGCAACACATTGCGTGATCAATGACAGAGCATTAGTATATATATTTTGTTTATTCACCACCGTATCAGTAGGTTTAAAAATACTTCAGTTAACATAAATATAAAAAAAAAAATATTGATCTGGCAAAAGCTAAATTGATAAAAAAAAAAATTTTTTTTCGTAAAATTGGACCCCAAGATTTTTTTCTCGTAGCCTTCCTCTCGTGGGGGGCATGCTTACAAGCCTCCCTAATATATTAGTACAAACCATCAACCTTCTCTTACATATTATCTTCTCCAACAGTCCGTCTGTGTTTCATTGTAGTTACTACCATTCACTCTTACATCCCCACATAATTTTCTTTGTTTTTCTTGACGTACACAAAAAAACAGTCACCATTGTGTTTTTGACTTGTTTAAAGTTTATCCACTAAAAACAATGATGGTTGTTCAGGAATGGACTTCATGATAAATGACTTGATTGGTTTTGGTTTGAATGCGGCAATATTTTCAAAAATATTTTTATCGTAAAAAACATGTATGTATGAGAAAAATTGATAACGTTGTCGAAAAATATATCGCAATAACATTTTATGAATGTTACAGATTTTTTTGTTCTTTCAATATATTTTCGTTTCATCGAATTGACGCAAAAAACTTTTGTGATATTTTATATGAGGAATAATACTGTTTCAGTACACACATAAATAAAATGTGGACAGGAATTTAAAAAGATGATATTCCTTCACTTATAGGTTGGTATTCCTTGACTTATAGATTGGTATGAGGCTGACCCCCCATACTATAAAATTGGTTCACTTTGCCGATGTCACCCCTGTGTCAGGGAAGGTCGACAAAAGTTGTAGGGTTTATATACTGTTCATTTGAGGTTTGGATTTTATTTTTAAGTACACATTCAGCATTTGTAAGCGCGATTTACACGTGTTCGTTTGTGGGCATGCATTTGATATGAGATTAAAATGTTAATATATCTTTGCAACTTAGATTATAGATATGAGGATATTTTTTTTTAATAGATTTGTGAAGAGCCATGCAATTCACCAACCTATTTTGCCTAGCCAGAAACAGATGTTAACATTCTCAATTAATAAATGTGGTATATAAATAATAAATACTCACGTAATCGAAAACAAATCTGTTTTTCTTTTATCATTAATAATAAATTATTTCATATTTTTTAGATGAATTCCTAATTAATAACTACCCAATGACTGTTGAACCAGGGTCGAAGTTATTGTAGATAGGACACAACGCAGGCGGGATTCGAATCAGTGCTAGCGTCAATAACGTGAATTTGAGCGCCAACGCCTTATTCCTCGATAATTTCAGTGACTCAATTCATTAATACCGCATATAATACTAGTTACATATTATACTAGAATATCCACCACCTTTTTAACCATTTCCTTATTAAAAATCAATCTTTAATGATTTAATAAATTGATCAAGCCATCATTTTTCTGTCTGGCTTTTGATCTTTAACCATTCAGATTAACACGTACTCAGTCTTTCATCTTTAGCTCTCTCTACATGTTTAAATTATCTCATCAGATTCTTTGATAATTGGAAACTTTACTTGTAAAAAAAAAATTCAGATTGTCGGCTTTGGCTTTATACAACTAAATATATGAACAAAAATATTGTTTCGAACTTTGAGTACCTACGTGCGATTGTACATGCATACATATAACAGTCTGGCACTAGTATGATGATGATAGTGTAACGAACTACGAACTTCGAAGTACCCACGCACGCCTGTACAGGTACAATAGTGTGTGTAGAACAGTCCAATATGATCCATGATGGTAGTAGTAAGGTACATGAACAGCTGTCTAGTGTAATTTAGAAAATACATCAAATTGTCTGGAGTATGCAAGAAAGATCTCTTTTATACTTATATAAAGGAACTGAAATGGGGCATCAGAGAGTGTCGATTAAACCATTGAGCCGTGAAGTCGAAAGCTAGAGCTAGAAATCAATAGTTGTAAATTGTGAACCAAATTGTGTAAAATAAATTGTTTTAAAATAAATAATTGCAGTTTAATTCAAATAGAGCCCAGTAAAATCATAACAATTTACACAAAAAGAAAAATAATAAGAACGTAAATCAAAGAAAAAATCGAGAAGGCAAATAAATATTTACAAAATTCTGTTATTTTACACCTCTCGGCATTTTGATGTAACACCTCGTAGCAGGAGGTCGGAATAAATTACAAGGACCAATAAGCAGACTTCACATAATAATTTCTCACAATATAGAGACATACACGGCGGACCTCCCCGCAGGGTGTGGACGTTTGTTTTCACGTTGCATTAATACAAAAACTTTGTCATGTATGAATGATACATTTGCCCGGTCGGTTCTCTAAAGGCCGACACAAGCTATCAAACAATATCTCGATATTTTCATTTCATTTTTTTTCTCAAATGAATCGCAGCTTGAACTTAAAAAGTTGCTCTCAACCATTTAAAAATGTTTAATTTTTTTTTAATGTAAAAACCTATTATAATTAATCAAAGAAATATACTGTTTTAATTCACTTTTTTATTATTTTATTTTAAATATGTCTAACAGTTTTCGCCTTAAAAGGCATCCTCAGGACAATGACCATTCGATCTCTGTTACGTATAGATAACACAAGACAGCTGTTCATGCACCTTACTACTACCATCATGGATCATACTGGACTGTTCTACACACACTATTGTATCTGTGCAGCCGTACGTTGGTACTTTGAAGTTCGTAGTTCGTAACACTATGTGTATGTGTAAACCACCAAACCCTGAAAAATATTAAAAACCTATTTATCATAGATTTTAGCTCCGGCAGTCCGGTTCAAAGCTCAGTTGGTAGAGTGCTTGCATTCCATACCGAGAGCTTTCGAGTCCAACCGAGGGTGACAGAAATGATTTCCCGTTTCAGTAAACATTTCAAATCCACAATAAAATACCGGCAAGGCTTAATCAGCCTTCACAAGAAATGAGTACGAGCCCTTTGGGGAGCTGAGAGCCCCCCCTTCCCCCTTTAACGTTAGGCCGGCTTCCTTATCTGTTGAAATAATTAGGTTCCACTCGCCACGTGCGCCGCCTTGCATTTTTTATAATTCGTTAATATCAATATATATGCAACTTTTATTATAGATTAAAGTACATAGATTTAAATTTTATTATTTCCACAAAGTTTTATTTTAAATTTCTGATGTAAGAAAATACTTTGGGGTGTATATTTTTGCATAGGTATTCCTATTGACTGGTTGTCTTCTTACAACACCTAAAGATCGCTGAGAATACTAATAAAAAACAGTGGTTAAAGCTAGAATAAGATTTTTAAATACTGAAGTAGTGCGATTTGCAAAAAAACATTAAATGGTGCCTGAGCTGGAAGTTTTATCAGCACGGTCATTCTTACCTGCCAAATTTTGTAAAATTTGTATGAAAACAAATCAGCTGTTCACTTGCGACCATCTTGGATTGACAGGTCTTCATCCAAATACAGCATTAGTTTGTCAAAGCGTGGGCTCAACTGACGACTAAAATGTCTAAGAATAGCCCCGTAACATTATAACAAATTTAGGTTCTGGGTACAATCAAGAAGTTTCATAAGTGAACACATAAGTTGAATGTATTATTCACATTAAAACGGGACCAAGTTTTGACTGATATCATACGAAAAATATAATAAGTAATGTTAAAATGTGAATTAATAAAAATGCGCAATTTTATTTTATAATCTCCCTTGTTTGAATTTCACAAACTTTTAATTGAAATTTGGAATTGAATTTGAATTTCAAAATTTTAAACAAAAAATATTTTTATTAACAGGATCAGCTTTGAAATTGTTGCACATCACTTGCTTTGTACGCATGATTTACAAGGTATTCAAACATCAAACAAACAACAATAGATTTGGATCACGCATTGGCTTTAGGGTTAACAACAAGAACCCTTTTTTTCCACATGCAGTTTCAGGGTTTTGATTCATTCTGTTATCACATTTAACAAGCATAGTAGGAAGCGACGATTTCATGCCAAATTAGATCACCAAGTTGCCGTGAGGGTTTCGATTGTCCTTTTTGCACGTGCAGATTTCTTACTTCCGCTGGTGTTCTTGCAGAAATAGAGTCTTCAAGCCTCACATTTTGGTGAATGAAAGAAAGTATCCTAACCTCACCTGTTGGCGAATAAAAGAAAGCTTCTTTGTGGTGTGTTTTGTGTCCGCCAAAGAGTTGTTGAGCTCCACTGTGCATAAAATTTGCATTGTTGACAATTTAAGTAGGTACCAAACACTTTCTTGAAATAATAATAATAATAAATAGTTTGATTTAAATCAATCAATATGAATTTTCACACACTCTTTTCTTTTTGTGCTTTAGATATTCCTTGACTTATAGGTTGGTATGCGCCTGACCACCCATGCTGTAAAAATGGTTCACTTTGCCAATGTCCCCCCTGTTTCAGAGAAGGACGGCAAGAGTTGCAGGGTGTATGTCCATTTGAGATTTGGTTTTTATTTTGTAGGTTCCCATGCGGCATGTGCAAGCGTGAACTTGTACGTGTCTCCTTGTGAAAATGCATTTAATGTGAATCTCCAATGTAACATATCTGTTCAACTTAGATTAGATTAGATTAGATATTTGCGTGTCTATTTTCTACAAGAATAAGCTAAAATCTAAGTTTTATAAATAATTAAAATATTAGAATGATTTATTTAGTGAGCGCGGTTTTTGTGTTAATCACTTTCACAATTTCACAATTTTCTATGACCTTGTTGACAGCAGTGAGGGCATCGAATTTGCGCTAATTACACCAACGCTGGTTCAAACCCCGCCCGTGGCATGTCATGGCAACAACTTCGACCCTGGTTCAGCAGATGTCATTGGGTAGTGTTTAATTAATAATTCATTAAAAATATTAAATAATGAATTATCAATTAAACCCTTCGGGGATGACGCGGCAAGCAGTTACACAATATGTGTAACTTAGTTGCGCTGCATTTATTGATAATGTATTTACCTGTTTCTGGCCAGGCAAAATAGGCTGGTGAATTGCATTCCTCTTCACGAATAATTAAAAAAAGACTCTGCTTGACAAAAAGAAAAAAAAAGACATCAATAATAAAAGGCTTAGGTTCCAGAAAATACTGAGAGATTTTATAAATGTTCCCAGAAACAAATTCAACATTTTATCCACCTACTAATATTTGATGGTTGCTGGTTTTTGTAAAAAAAATCCATAAAACTGAAAGGCAAACAAAAAGTACTCACTGAGCAACTTTCCGTTTCTCAGGTTTTTTTGGCGTGAATGCAACCCTTTTTCTTTTATTTAATTTCAATACAAAACAGCAGGTAGGTACTCATGTTAAAAAATAAATTCATACGATTTACGATGGGAATACAACATTGTAGTTCTTTTTAACTTGCTGCTAAGCCATCTGTGATAGATTCACTTTTGCACGTGCAGAATTTTCCCAAAAGACACCTTTTTTTTTGCAAATCAGAATGCTCTTTTCGTGTTATTTTTTAAAACTTCACATGAGTGGTACAGAATCAAATTTAGCAATTTGGGGTAATTAAAAAAAATGAGATAAAAAAATAATATACGAAATCGCAGGAAACTCTTTTATCATAATTTTAAGGTGTTTTATATTATTTTTGAATAAATTCTAGATTACTGTATTTGATTCTTTAAAGAATCATTGCCGGCATGTATGTAAGTATAATTAATTATTCATTTATTGTTACATTAAGCAAAATATGCTGCATGTGGACCTACAATATAAAAACCCCAATCACAAATGAACATAAGCCCTGCAACTCTTGCCGACCTTCCCTGAAGCAGGGGTGACATTGGCAAAGTGAACCATTTTTTACAGTATGGGTGGTCAGCCGCATACCAACCTATCAGTCAAGGAGTACAAGCAATTAATACAATCAAATATATTATAAAACAAATAAATTCTAAGCAATTAAACAGTACAAAATTAAAAAAACTACAACACATATTTTTAAAATTTAAAAGCCTTAGCTTTAACCGCCAGCATTACAGATCAATTTGAAGATTTTTTAATTCAAAACAGGGGCAACAGCTTATAGAACTCGTATACTGTTTGAACTCGATTTTCTTCATCACTGCAACTCTTTTGCTAAGACCATAAAGTATAAGAAACAAAAACGGCAGATTTGGGGGAAAATCACTGTTTAATAATTTCAGTAAACTTTACTTTACTCAAGTTTTGCAACTCGTACTAAGGGTACAGATTAGAAATATATTCGAAAAAAGGGAAAAGAAAATAAATTGTTGAAATATTGTGTATTTAATATATTTGTTTTTCTACTCCCATTTGGTAATTTACTAATTACAAAACGGTTAACGCAATCACAATGCTATACATTTCCACACCCGTTGCGTAATGTTACATTACGCAACTGATAACGGTGTTGAAATGAAAATGTGCGCATGTGCATTGTCAGAAATGGAACCATTTTTTAATTTCGAGCATCAACCTTGTAAGAGGCTATCCTTCTAAGCGACCGATAACAAACTATTATTGGCCGTTTCCATAGCAACCACGTTTAAACGTCAGCCATTACATGAATATTTTCAATTTATTGATAGTTCCTTCCCACTATGTTCAATCTTTGTTCAAATGAAAATGAATATATTTTATGCGTAGAGTCAAATAAAATTTGTTAATAGTGTAGTAATTCATCAATGTTATTTATCAATATACTCCAAATTGTAGCTTTCCTTTTTTCGAACAGAAGCACAGTGGGCGGGATTCCAAATCTAGCGCATGATAAGTCCAGTTTTGAAGTATTGCCAATTCTAAGAAAAGTACCTGCATATGATAAATAGATAGCCCAGATACAGTTCCTTATGGCAATTTTTTTTTTTTTTTTGCGGGATAATCCCCGAGAGTCAGGTAAACATGACTTTGTCGGAATAATGTCCGGTTTGAAAAATTATTCAGTTATTATTTGCCTTTCTACCTGGAAGCACTGTGCCTAAAGTTCTAGTCCAATCGTGTTCATTGTTTTTGCATATTAAAGCTGAAGGCATGAACTTTGTTTAATAAATATGTATTTTTGTGTTATCTATACTATTTGTCCAACAATATTTTTTGAATCACGTTGGGTATTTTGATCAATAAAATTACAACATAATCATTTTCTGTAGACTCGTAATCAAAAGTTTGACCGAGATTGATCATAATTTTCATGTCATCGTAAGAATCACTTATGAGGTTTATTTTGGATGTAAAAGATTTTGCTAGTTTTTGCGACTAATTTTTTTACGATTTTTTAAAGGAACCATGTTAGTCCAAAGAAGAGAGCTCTTCGAAGTATGGCGAAATGAAAGGATCGCAGCGAAAAAAAATACGGCTGTCATGGATTTTTTATTTTTACAACTTGAGCTTCAAAATGATAAAAGTGATGAATTTTGTGCAAAAATAAGAGGAATACTAAAAAAATTTACAGCCCAACTGCGTTTAAAGTGGGCACATTCATGCCGTAATGTTAAAGTTTTTGAAAAAAAAAATAGTGAGTGGTTGTTAACGAACATTATTTTGCCTGACTTCAATACAAAATCAGTACCCTCATCGTCTATGGGACGACCGTTGGCTCATTTTTCACAAGTAAGTGACCAAACAAAAAGAATAAAAGTTTCTTCATTCTTGGAACCAGAAGTCACGAATAAATTATGTTTGTATCAAAATTAAGTTTGCAAAAATCAGGCAAAAGAGATGCTGCTAAGGTCCTTATGGATCTTGAAGCTACTCCGCATCGTGCATCAAAGATAAAAAAAAAGCATTCTACATACTACTTACAGAGCCAGTCAAATACACGCCAGAAGAAGCACTTGCATTGTATGTTGACGCAAATTTGGCCAAACACTCGTACAGACTAATTCAATGGGGAGCTAAAGCTCGAAAAGCTAACATTTATCCCTCGTATGATGTTATAAGGGAAGCTAAAAAAGATTGCTACCCCAGTGAAAACTTCATAACAGTGTCCGATATTTCTGCGACAGTAACCGTGCAAGGGCTTGTCAACCACGCAGTGCAGAGGTTACTGGAGAGTCAAAAGGAAGTGTTGCAGCAAGCTCTCCTAGATTCGGCATCTTCAGCACCGGACCTTACAATGCTGTTCAAATGGGGAGGTGATGGAAGTGCCAGTCATTCCACTTATAAACAAGCCTTCAGTCCATCAACTACGCTAGCGCTTCTACGTGTTTTTTGTTCAGTCAAAATAATTATCTTGTGAAAACTATATTTTTTGTGAAAGCTTGTACATAAACTCGAAATATTATTAGTTTTATTATGTTTATTATTAACTTCCTTTTCCATGTGGGTTCTCATAATTTTCATGTTCACTTTTAATCACATTGGCTGACTGTCTTTTATAGGTATATTACGTATTTCTGCACATCCAATTTCGGTGTAAGTATATTTGGTATACCTTTATGATTTTCATTATTTTTCTATTTATTGAACATCTTATTCATATGTACCTACTTTATCTTATCCTTTATTTAAAATATTTACTTCTTACAAATTGTTAATTTATTACATTTTGTATTGTTTGTGTATCAACACTGTGAAAATTCATAATTGATTTTTAGTAATTTTTATGGAATAAAAAACCAGATATTTTTAGTTGTATGGATTGAAATACTGTTTTTTTTTCACTTAGTAAATGATATGTATTTAGTATCTTTTATTTTATCACCTTCAGGTACAAATGTAAAATTGAATAAATGATCAATATCTGTATCAAACGAATATAAAATTTGAAAAAAAATCTTCCGACTTTCACTTGGATTTTTTCAATAATTGTGCATATTTTCAACACTATTATATGTCATTTTTATCCAAAAACATCCATTGCTACTAATCTATTAAAAAAAAACGGATAATTTTGCGACTAAAGCATAAATTTTCAATATGGCGACTTATTATGCAATACAATATGACGTGTTTGTTTGTGGGCATACATCTGAGAGCTTTGAATGAATATATCCTTGCAACTTAGATTATAGATTATAGATTATAGATTATGCGCTAGATTCGACTTTCCGCCCACTGTGAGAAGGCTTGAAAGGAAAATAATGCAATATTTTTACCGCAAAAAAAAGAAACTTAAACAGTTACTTGGCTAAAAGGTCGGTATGAGGTTGACCATCTATGCTGTAAAAACTTAGTTCACTTTGCCAATGACACCCCTGCTTCAGTGGTTGCAGGGCTTATGTTTATTTGAGTTTTGGGTTTGAATGTTAAACCTTATATGCGGCATGTATAAGCGCAGCCTTATATGTGTCTGCTTGTGGGCATAAATTTAAAATGAATCCCAAATGTAATATATCTTTGCAGATTAGATTAGATAATCGAGGGGAATGATAAATTACACGGTTTGACAAAGGTGGGGCTTTAATTACTTCAAATGGACGAGTACATTATAATGACTATTATTTACTATTTATTTATTTATTTCATGGTCGTAGAAAAAGTATTGTATGCCACTGCACGTAATTAGTCTTTGTAACACTCTTGCTGTCTATTGTGCCATTCAGTTGCGCCTCATGGCACAAACTAGCACTCGTGTTACAAAGACTATCATTACTAGGCAGTGGCATAAATAACTATTTTAACATTGTTGTATTCGGAAATGAGGTCCGCACGTGAATTGACATAGACATGGTGGTGTCGTCATCCGGCCGGGTTGCTAGCCAAGCAATTATTTTGTTGATCGAGAGTTGCTTTCCAGGATTCGTTGCCGTGGTCTGTGGAGTTCCTATTCAAATATTTTGTTAAAGGTTGCTAACGATAGCCGTTCCGTACAAAAACTGACGTTCACTCACCGAGAAAAACGTTACAAATTCGAAAATGGTCGAAACTCATTTAGATTATTATTATTTAATTAAAATTAATTGTAGGTAGGTACATACCAATATGTTTATATAAGACATAAATTCTAACATGGTAAACTTCCTGAGCCTAGACCCAAGATTCATCAAGGGTTGCCATAAGTACCCTTAGTACGAGTTGCTAAACTTGAGTAATATAAAGTTTACGGCAATTATTAAAGAGTGATTTCCCCCAAAATCTGCCATTTTTGTTTGTTTGAACTTGATTTTCTTCATCACTGTAACTCTTTTGCTAAGACCATAAAGTGTAAAAAACAAAAACGGCAGATTTTGGGAGAAATCAGTCTTTAATATTTTCCGTAAACTTTACTTTTCTCAAGTTTTGCCACTCGTACTAAGGGTACAGGATGTGGACGGGTCTTTATTCTTTGATTTGATTCTAATTTACCTCTAGGAAATAGTACTTCAGGATATTGACATAAAATAAAATAAAATAAGTAACGTCGTTAGAAATCGAATGTATTCAATTAATTTGTAAAATACAAAAGCAATCAAACTTAAACCTGAGCTGGATTTTGATCTAAAACTAAAAATGGTATTTTGTGTTGTTGGTATACCAAGGTTGTGGTATAGGCGAGATGGTCCTGGACCATTAAATGGCGCCACAGGAAAGAAATCATCCATCATCATCATCATCATCTGAGATCAGAATTTTCCCCGCACGGTTTTACCGCGCTGCCATGAAACATTATGTGCAATATGTACTTTCATAATCATCTTCATTTACTTGTTTTTAACACTTTTATCTGAAAATATTAATAAACCATATAATATCCATTACACTGCAAGAATATATACAATTACTTTTGTATTGACATTTAAACCTGTTGTAATTTTAATTTTGATCTATTTATAGCGGTCAAATGTTAATAAATTTGTTCGTCTGATTCACCAGCATTTAGTTTTTTTTAATACTCTTATCTGAAATTAAACATAATTAAAATAATAAACCATTTTACTTCAAAAATGTACTCAATATTATTTTAGTATTAAAATTTGAACCTGTTAGAATTTTGCTGATTTCGCGGAAAGGCATTTCAACAAACAAAATCAAAACAGCAGAGGATACAAGTGTCGCTAATATTTCCTCTATTCGAAACTGCAAAAAAATTAAAAACATGAAAGTGGGTACCGAACTCTGTTGTAAAATATAAATTTGTAAATTAATATAATTTTACCGAGTCTTTGAGTTGTAAATATCCAGACGTCCTAGTTATACCATAACCATAGTAAAATACCATGAATTGAGTCAAGTATATGGCAAAGCTGAACTTGGCAAACAATTTGAAGAAACGCCGTGATAAAAACCTTAACAAACATTCTGAAAAAAGAAGATGTTTCTCGGTTGAATTAAATATAAGTCTTATTTAAATTAAAGGAATGAATAAAATCGCAAACAAATATTTTTTTTTTACAAATCTTAGCAGTAAGAGTTTTAGAAGAAATAGGAAACATTCGCAGTTCAGATTGTTTTATGTCAGTAAGCTTGCATTATAGAAAAGTGTGCTGTTGGTGTAAAATTTGAGGGTAATCATTTTATTATATACCCTACAACTCAAAATTTTTCACTTTAAAAAATAAATATAATCCATCATTTAATGCAAGCATGAACTTAGAATGAAATTGTCTTAAGAACCACATTCTACACAATCTGAGCTAAGAAAAAACGTAATATACGTTAATGTGGGAGCAGTTTTTCTCATTTTCAAAATCAATTTCTAGCATTCATAAGACTCATCGATGTACACATTCAGACATACAAACATTGCCCATGTGTAATTACCTTTATTGGAGATAATACAAACAAGCAGTATTGTTTCAAGCAGGACATGCTTCGTGCTGAGAATTGATTAAAATATCTCATTGAGTATTTTTTCTTCGCCCTATAAGTCTTTTTTGAGATCATATTTGGTTCTGAAAAAAAATAGTGTACATTACAATACCTGCGCAGTTATTACTCAACGCCCATATTGTCCACGAAAAAAAGATATCCAATGCTAAAGGAGTAAGAGCGCTGAAAAATGCCCCATCGTATACGTCAAACTTGTAGTCTTGATGTTTCATGAACGCAGGGGCTTGCATAGCCCAGATAGCCAGAGATATGGCAATAAACCAGCCAACACAAGCTTTGACCTGTAAATAAATATAGTCATGAGGATATGACCATTCATTGGGACTTGTGGACGAGATTAAGGATGGCACGCACATTTCAATCTCCAATCATATCTAGACCAGCTGTTACGGGTCTATTCTTAGTTCTGAATATAAGAGTGTGGCAGGGATCAGATTTGAATCCACTTCTATGTAATCTTCATGGACAAACTTATTTGAAGGTCATTACCATGGAATCTTATTTACACACAGGTAACTCTTCTATTAAGTTATCTGCCTAATAATCTGTAACTTAAATTGAAAATGTATGCATTCATTTAAGATTTACTTAAAATTTTAAATGTCAAATGATACCACAATCAGACAAGCTTACACATGCTGCATGTTCATAATCTATAATCTAAGCTGCAAGAATATATGTAACATTTCGTATTCATATTAAATGCTTTCTCATAAGCAAACACGTATAGTTCGCGCTTACGCATGCCGCATATAGATATACAACATAAAAAAAAACATCTCAATTGAACATTAGCCCTACAACTCTTTCCGTCGTTCCTTAAATAGGGGTTATTTCAACAAAATTAAAAAGCCTCTTCAATCTATAAATCAAAAAAATACAATAATAAATGCCATTTCATTAAAGAAAAACTGCAGAAACTTAAAATGAAATGTGCTATTACTCTTTCTGTTCTTTCCAGAAGCAGAGTTCACGCACCCTGCGAACTTCATCATCGCTCAAGCGGTTTGTTATGTTATTTTAAAATAACACATAAAAAACAATCTCGGAGTGTACAGTGTGTTTTGTGGGCCGAACGGAGCCGAACGGTCACGGAAGCGGCCGAACTGCATCGTGCGAATCAATCGGCCCACGCTCGTCAGTTCTCGGCCAGAGGTGAACAGATGCAGACGTCGGCGACCAAGCACCAAGCGGTGCAAGAGGGGGCATTACTATGGAGCTCCCTCCTCCCCATCTACATACTTGGATTTCCTGCCAGGCACCCGCCTTGTGGACTAGGGACGGGTGCATTAGGAGCGCCCACCCAGGGACTCCAACGTGTGGAGGCGTCCGCCTCGTGAGCCGCCGCTAGCCTGGGGCAGCGCCCCAGGCCTTCATTTCGGAACTCCAGTCAACAGAGTAGGGAGTGTTTTAGTGATAAGCTGCAGGTCAGGCCATTCTCTTATTTCCCCCTTTTCCCCATATTACTAAAGTAAATAAACCCTTATTTGTTCATGTTTAACTTATCTTTTAAATATACCACCCTTCCTAAAATACAAGTAAGCAACACAAGGAAAAAACCCCATGCCCTGAAAGTGATGCTGATGAGAGCTAGCCGGATGTAAGTATCCTGGAGATACATTTCAATCTAAACATAACAGGTTTCAATCACATTTTCAGGAAACATGCACAAACAATATTCTAGAAAGGTTTCCTGTGAAGTTTGGTGTCGGTCAAATAAAAAACAGTTTCACTTTATCGATTATCCATCACTGTCGTTAAACTCTTATACAAACAAAAAAGTATCACATTTATACGAAAGATTAATATTGAAAGCTTCGAGATGGTTTGCTTATACTGATGAAATGGTGAAAAAAACCAACTGAGCTACAGAAACGCTAGCTTATTAAACGATGATTCTTCTCCCTTCATGTGACTGATTGATAATGTTAACAGTACTCACCTTAGTAAGATGAATTTTACTTTTCTCCTGCGACATGAAGTACGCTAAGCCTACTCCCATGACGTAACCTGATGCCCTGTGTGTGGGTAAGACGTGGTTAACGTTCTGCGCGTTGAATACATTTGTAATCCTGAAATTTTTAGAACAATTACCTTCTTACACAATTAAAAGTTACGACTAAACAAATAAATATTAATAAACAAACAATACAAAATATAAATAAATATTATTATGATTAATTTATAAGCCACACTTCAAGAGCCCTCTGTGAGTGATCGTCATCGCAGAAAGCGCCAATTGTCAAACAAGATCCAGTTTTTCTAATGCTGAATAGACCTACCGAGACCGGTCTTTAGTAATCCTAGATTAATTTTATTCAACCCAGCGAAGAGCATATTTAAAAAAAAAAATATGCTCTATCAAGAAACGAACCCGTAAATTTCCAATCACGAGTCCAAAACATTAATCACAAAACTAAAGATCACAAGACTTTGTCTATATAGCAAACAAAACATCTCGCATATTTTTCTATCTTTATTTTATATTTATATTTTTCTGCCTTTGCAAAGAACGACAGAAATGGCAAAAAATTCTATAAAAATTGCTTCAAATCAATCCAAATAAGATTACAAAGACAGAACAAAGTTGAATCACATTTTTTGGAGGTACTGACCACTCCAACTAGAGTGGTGGTTTTATAAAAGGTAAGACAAATGTTTATAGTATCCTTAGTATGTATATTACTTGTTGTTTTCGAAAATATAATATATACGTTTTCGTTGAAGCGACATTCACAACATACCAGTAGATAGATCAAAGCCAAGTTATACAATAAAAACATAAATAATCTCATTAACAAGCGGTTTATAGTGCAAAAAAATAAAATTTGAACTCTAAGATTTTGTAGGGTTTGTGTATTCACACAGTGAAAATTAATTTTATTTACAATCAAATTATTTTGTATTAAACGTTGTTTTATTTTCACAATAATATTTTTTGACTGTTGTATTTAATTTAAATTAAGTTCATATATATTGTACCTATACCTACCTATTTATTTGAATTTATATAATTTTGATCTATGGTTTGTTCTTAATAATTTCAATTTTTTATACATCACTCTTGATAATGACCTGAATATTGAAGGTCGAGAGAAAATATTATTGTGAAAATAAAACAACGTTTAATAAAAAATAATTTGATTTTAAAATTTTAACTCTTTTTACGTGTAGAACAAATTTAATTAAAATAGGGAAAATAAATGTGTAATCACTTTTTCGAGGAAGTTCTGGATTATTTAAATAAATCTTCAATTTGACAATAAACAGCGCCTTGTAAATTGGAGACATTTCGTTTTAAGGATATATTTAATGCGCTTGTTTTCCTTTTTTCTTAAAATGATGTCATATTTTTCAGCAATAATATAAATAAGTAAAAATACTTACGGCATACCAAAATACCCAAGCACTGATGCACCAGTCTGTATAAGCGACGATGCTCTGAGATAAGTTGAAAACAGCCCCAGAGCAAATATCACAGCAACTCCTGCTCTTTTATTTCTCAATAAAATGCGCACTAAAAGTGGTGCGATAAGAAATAACTGCATGTCGAGACTGATTTGGTAAGTTTGTAGCATACACTGGAATAAAGGCAAAAAATAGAATTTTATTAATATATTATTGTTGCAACATAACTTGTATAATAATAATATTAGGATGACTAGCCGTACCTGGCGTGTTTCACTACGCCATTTGAGTATAAGGAATACATATATAATTTCCATGCATAAAATAAGCAGCCAGGACGCAACCACAAAGCACAACAAAACGAAATCTTATTTGAACCATATATTTGTCCAATATATTTTATTTTTTGTTCTGATTTTTGTTTTAGTTATTTTAATTTATTTTCTTGATAATTTTATTAAAACCCGCGTTTGACACCAATTGTTACGTTTTCTGCTGGGCTCTCTTTTTATTTAAAAATGCAATAATTCATTTTTACAGAATTGATTTTTCACAATTGATTTCACAGCTAAAAAATCACTTTGTTTTTTGTATATCACAGCAAATTGCTCTGTTTGACTCTTCTTCCGAACCATTTTAGTCTCTGATATACGGTATCAGAGGGGCTTTTCTTGTATTTTTTAGACTATACTCCCACCAGAACGATATGTACAAACACAATCACTTTCACTTCCAGATGGTTCCGTCATACGATGTATGCGTGTATAAGCGCACGTACGCATTTCAAGTGCGCGATAATATCTTTCTGTTTTTTCAGACGTCAATTATTATCAGGAAATAAAATATCAAATTATACCAGAAAATGTCATTGCCATTGTACTTTTCCATCTATCCGAAAAGAAAGTAAATTTTCAGTAACGAACCAATGTCTCGAATGCCATGAAGTTGTTAACGAACAGAAAATTCCTCCACATATTGTTTTGGCACTTGACAGAATTTTCCCCGATGACCAGAGGCCACAAGGGTCCACTTCCCAGGTCAGGTAAAATGTAAGCGTGGAAAAGTATAACGGCCATCAGAGTAGGTAATATTCTGCAAACAAAAAAATGATTAACGATTTTTTCTAATAATGCGTTTACAAATGGACGCGTATGATTAAATAAGTCGACAAACATTATAAAATCACATATTATATTTGATCCAAGGATACGTTTTAAATGAAAATTCATATGCAGGTCAACAAACAAACATATGCAATTTCCCCCTTATACATGCTTTATGTGTTCTGGAAAAAAAAACAAACCTCAGATGAACATACACCCCGCAACCTTACCACCTAGATCGACAAATTGAAGTCTGCTGCTTTGATGATATTCATTGGTGTATATCACCATCGGTGTATTTTTTTTATGAAACGATTCCAAATTATTTTTTACCTAAACAGTCTGTTAATAAGTTGCTTCATAAACTCTGAAGATCCAGAACGTTGGTAATTCTTGATGAAAGCCCTGCTAGTCAAAAAGCCACTTATAAACAAAAATGTTTCGGTAGAATAGAAACCATTGCCTTCATGCATGCCTCTGGATACAACGTACTGCAAACATAAAATCATGAGGATATAAAATTTGAAGGAAAAAAAGAATAGATATGACGAAATAAATTTTATATAGTATGTATAATTTCAAAGTTTTATGAAAGTTTAACTGTTTTGTACATTGACATTGTAAAGGTTTATTTTAAATTAATAATGCAAAAACAGAAACCTCGGAACAAGGAAAAATAGTTAGTAAACACAAAATGGCCATATGATAAATAAATAATCAGATCTTTACAGCTTCACCCCTTCATTACCCCTCCCCCTCCCCCCTTAAAACTTGTTTCCAACATCTATTGAAGATTTTTTTAAATGGATTGATGAAGAGAAATGAAATTCACCAACCTAATTGACCTGACCAGTTGTCTTCATGCGAAAACAATGCTTGTGTGCATACAATCGCATCTGTTGAACTAGGGACGAAGTTGTGGTCAAATGAGCCAGACGTGATTCAAACCAGCGTTATTCTGTTTCAAATACACTAGTAGAAAATAACGATTTGTCTCCCTCGGCCATAACACCCACTTTTAAACACTATGTTTACTACCCCCACAATAAGCCCCCTTAAGAGCCCTATATATATACCCTAAATCTGCCGTTTTTGTATCTTACACTTTATGGTCTTAGCAAAAAAGTGGCAGTAATGAAAAAAATCAAGCATGTTAATTATTTTTTTATCTTAATTATAAAGGTTGAACAAAATATATAACTCAAGAATTGCCACCACAAAAAAATATTTACAAAAACACGTTTTTTTCACTTCTGTAGCTACTTTCTCGTGTGTCCTATGTTTTGAAAATATTTTATATTTTATAGTGTAGTATTGGAACAGTTTTTTTATAATGTCAATAGCTTTTGAGTAAATGTGAAAAAACTGAAATTACTTGATAAATTAAATTTTAATTAAATCGAAGAACACAGCTTTTCCACATTTACTCAAAAACTATTGACATTTTAAAAAAACTGTTCCAATACTACACTATACAATGTATAGTTCTATAATTAAAAAGAAAAAAAAAATCAAAAACATAGC
Organism: Agapetus fuscipes; assembly: GCA_951799405.1. Lineage (NCBI taxonomy): Eukaryota > Metazoa > Arthropoda > Insecta > Trichoptera > Glossosomatidae > Agapetus > Agapetus fuscipes. Next base: position 9,154,150 of record OX637353.1, on the reverse strand, counting down.
ACACACGAGAAAGTAGCCACAAAAGTGAAAAAAACGTGTTTTTTTAAATATTTTTTTGTGGTGGCAATTCTTAAGTTATATATTTTGTTCAAACTTTATAATTAAGATAAAAAAATAATAAACATGCTAGATTTTTTTATCACTGTCACTCGTTTGCTAAAACCATAAAGTGGAAGAAACAAAAACGGCAGATTTAGGGGAAAAAGAGCCTTAAACTTTCTACCGAATTCACTTTAGTAGTTTTTAGATTTGTTTATTTTTTTTTTGATGATGTTGATGAAATTAAAAACTTTTTGATTTTATTATTGCATAATTACCATGTTTTATTTTAGAAAAAAATACTTCATAACTTCCTTAAGTAACTTCTGTTTTATAATCGATTTTAATACCTCTACCATTTCGGTGCGATTCATAAATGGTGCAAACATTGTTGTTACGGCTTTGTGGCCCCAAAAAATATAGGTAGCGCCTAAAACTCTAATACCGTCCAAGCCAGGAACTTCTTCTTTCATAGACGTGTCCAGAAGTTTCCGCAAGTTCTTTTTCAAAGAAAAACAATAAAAAAGCCTCAGTAGTTTTCTTTGGTCTTTGCTCGTCTCTTTATTTTTCGATTGTTTATTGTCACAATAAGTTGCACAAGAAATCATCAAGAGCAAAATGCTGAACAGTATCCTGAAATGAGTATAAAGGTTACTACAGATAAATCACAAAAATTTAGTAGTCAACTAAGAATAATTTCACATTTCAATGAATAAATAAATGACTTGGGAGTGCCCTGGAAAAGCAGAGAAACTATGAGCATGTGTGTTCATAACACCATGATTGGCAATCGATGTTTAACTTTCTTCTATATATATACGAGTATTTCTTAACAATTTATTAAGTAAAATATGAATTTAAAAAAATCCAATTTTAACATCTAAGCAAGCGTAACACGGGAACAGTAACTGTAACTGTGACTCTGTCGCCATTCCGCTAGGGGTGGCCAGAGCCTCTGCAGATTTGCCTCTATTTTTTCCTATCCTTACATACCTCTTTCAATTCATTCATATCCATCGCCTTTTTCATGCATTTTCTTCTTTTACGCTCACTTTGTATATCCCATTCTTTCACAATCTCCTCAATCTGATCACTCCACTTTATATTTTTAATTTTTAAGGGAGATTTTTTTTTTTAATTTATGCACTAGCAGTTTAACGAGCACATTTTAGATGGTCATACAAAGCTTTAGTTATGCGATTGTTACATTCTTTCGGGTCAATAAATGTTTACTTACAGAGTAGCGTTCCTTCCTCCGCCACGAGTGACGCTTTCTTCCCCAGTGACGCACATGTGCTCATCAACCCTCACTAGAGCCTCCCAGTCTTTCAAGTAAAGTTCCATCGTGTTCTGTAAGTCTCTAGCAGTGCAGGAAGCTGGGAGACATACGCCCCAATTGATGCTAGAAAACCTCGGCAATATGGAACCCACCTTAGTAAACAAAATATCATTTGAAGAATACTCCCAAAAATTGATCATTCAAATCCTAAACACCAGCATTAACTCACAGGCTACAAACTAAAAACCTTAAAATCTAAATCTTTGCTGCAAAGATATATATCATTTAAGATTCATACTATATGCATTCCCACAAGCAGACATGTATAAGTTCGCGCTAACACATGACGCATGTGGACCTACAATGTAAAAATCCAATCTCAAATGAGCATAAGCCCTGCAACTCTTGCCGACCTTCCCTGAAACAGGGGTGATATTAGCAAAGTCAAACATATTTTACAGTATGGGTGGTCAGCCTCATACCAACCTATAAGTCAAGGAACACAAACAATTAATAACGTTTAACTTTATAAAACAAACAAACACTTAACAATTAAACAGTAAAAATTAAAACTGACTGAACCAATTCATTTTTTTACGATGTTTGAGATCTGGAACAGGTGTTTGGATAAAAAATTTTGAAAAAAATTATGGAAATTTTTAAAATTTTTGCAAAACTGAATATGAACTGGAACTTTATGAACTGGAAATTGCTAGGACTGCGGACCGGTCATCAATTAGTGTACCATTAGTAGATCATGACAAAAAGATTACATTTTTTCATGATCTACCCTTGTTCGCCAACATAGACTCAGTTCCACTTTGCAGAGAAACCGCCAGAAACTTGCTCAGAGAGAATGAATGGGTGTTTGGAACTTGGAATGTCAGAAGAATGAATGAGTGTAAGGAGAAGGAAATTATGAATGTGATGAATGAAAAAAGAATACAAGTGATGCGTGTGACAGAGACAAAAATGAAAGGGAATGGAGAAAAAGTATTAATGAATGGTGAACTGTATATCTGGTCAGGTGTGGAAGATGAGAATGAAAGACAGGGTGTGGGTGTGGTTATAAGTGAGAATGTAAAAGGATGCATAACGGGCCACCAAAGAATCTCTCCAAGAATTTTGACTGTTAAACTCAAAACAAACAGGATGAAAATTTTCTTGGTGGCCTGTTATGCACCTGTAGATTCAGAGTGTATGGACGTGAAAATGAGATTCTGGAATGAGTTGTGCGCGAAAGCAAGAAGAATGAATACATTATAATTTTGGGAGATATGAATGGATGGGTAGGTACGCAAAGAGATGAGTGTGTGAAAATTGTTGGTCCTAGTGGACGAGGTGTAGTCAATGATAATGGGCGACACCTGATAGCTTTGTGTGCAGAGCACAGCCTTTTTGCATCAAACACATGGTTTCGACATAAGGATGTGCATCTGTACACAAGGCAGATTGTGGGAAGTCGCACAATCATTGACTACATCTGTGTGGATGAAAGACTGAGAGGAGCCGTAAGAGATAGCCGTGTCTATCGTGGGCCTGAAATAGGCAGTGACCACTATCTCTTATGCGCTAAAATAATGATTGGAGCAGTAAGAAAGAAGAAACGTAAGAAGAAAGTAAGAAAGCCAAGAATAAAAGTAGAAAGTCTGAGTGATGAAAACGTGAAAGTGAAGTATAAATCCGAAAAACAAAAAAAGTTAAGTGTGAATGAACTTGAAAAGAATGCGAATGAAAAAGATATTGAAAGCATGTGGAAGTTAATGAAAGAAGGAATGATTGAATGTGCTCGAAAAGTATGTGGAGAAACGAAAGGTGGAAGATTGAAAGGGGATGCCTGGTGGAATACTAAAGTAAAAGAGGCTGTGAAAGTGAAGAAGGAATGTTACAAAAAGTGGCTGAACGACAGGAATGATAGAAAGCTAGAAGATGAATATAAGATAGCCAAGCGAATGGCGAAGAATGTAGTTTGTGAAAGCAAAGCGAATGAACAGAGAAAGATTGATGAAAAGATGAACAGAAGTTTCACCGACAGTAGGAAGGAATTCTGGAGATGGGTCGGTGCCAATAGGAATAAAGATTCTGCATTGACCACCCCAGGAATCAAAAGTGCTGTTGGTGAGATGGTATGGGAGAATGATGAAGTATGTAAGAGATGGAAAGAATATTTTGAAGGGATTTTTGGTCGGGGTGAAAGAATTTTGTTTAGAAAAATGACAGAAGAGAATGAATTTAGGATTTTGAAAGAAGAAATAAAAGTATCTTTTGAATGTTTGAAGAATGGAAAGTCTGCTGGGTTTGATGGAATAAATGGTGAAATGTTGAAAGCAGGAGGTGAATGCGTGATAGATTGGATGTACGAATTATGTAAGCTTTGTGTGAATGCAGGAGTAGTACCGATGGATTGGAGGAAGGCAGTCATTGTTCCCATTTACAAAGGTAAAGGGGACAAAAAAGACTGTCAGAACTTCAGACCAATCAGTCTACTCAGTATACCAGGAAAAGTCTTCTGTAAGGTGATTATAAAAAATGTGATTCTGACTACTAGTGAAAGGATTTCCGATATACAGTCCGGCTTTATGGCCGGTAGAGGCTGTGTTGATCAGATTTTTACTCTACGACACCTTGTTGAAAAACAATTGTCGGTGAGGCGGAAGCTGTTCACGGCCTTTGTGGATCTGGAAAAGGCTTTTGACTCAGTAGACAGAGGTATTTTATGGGATGTTTTGAAAGCATACGGAGTGAATGGGGCTCTCCTAGGTGCGGTGCATGCAAACTATGAAAATAGTATAGCATGTGTTCGTATTGATGATGAGTATAGTGAATGGTTTGAAGTTTTTTTTAAGGGTGTAAGGCAAGGATGTGTGATGAGCCCATGGCTATTTAACATAGTCATGGACAAGTGTGTTCGAGATGCTAGACTTGATGATTGTGGATTAATGATAGGAGAGAGCAAAGGGAGTGTTCTACTGTATGCGGATGATGCTGTTCTTGTATCGGACTCAGCAGTAGAATTGCAAACGATACTCTCTAGATTGAACGAAGCTCTGCTAGGTAATTATCTGAAATTGAATGCAAGTAAGACGAAAGTTTTGATTTTTGAAAGAAATGAAGAAAATACGAACTACGAATTTAGAATAAACGAAATGAATGTTGATGTGGTAAATGAGTTTGTTACTCGTACAATGATCCCTTCAAAATATTTTTTCTTTCCATCGTTTCTATTTTTTTAACAGCCGTTCCCAAACTAAGAAATTCACAAAACGATTACATCTAATTTCAAATATTAAAGGCAGGACAAAGTCTGCCGGGACAGCTAGAATATTATAAATAAACCTACGTTGTTAGATGGTTATGCAAAGTGCTTATGGAGTCGGAACGTACGTCCCACATTGGCCAAGAGTGTACAAACGGCCACCACAGTTTAATGAGACATTCTAAAAGTAACTAGGGGCGTTGCTCCTGGCTGCTACGCGGTCCAACCCCTTAACATTTGGGGAATGTGTATATTTCGCATAGTTTCCTTGCGTTTAAATTCGGAAAACATGTAAAATAAAAACATTCAATCTTTGTAAAAGAAAATCGACCACCCATACTTTAAAAATGGTTCACTTTGCAGATTTCAGTTGTGTTCCAGAGAAGGTTGGCAAGAGTTGCAGGGCTTATGTTCATTTGGAATGAGTTTTTATGTTGTAAGTCAACATGCATAATGTGTAAGCGCGAACTTACAAATGTCTGCTTGTGGGAATGCATTTAATATGAATCTAAAATGGTATGTATCTTTGCAACTTAGATTATATAAAGAAATACACAAAATATTTTCCTTGACTTATAGGTTAGTATGTGGCTGTCCACCCATACTGTAAGAAATGGTTCACGATGCAAATTTCATCTTTGTTTGAGGAAAAGTCGGCAAGAGTTGATTTTGGGATTGGGTTTTTATGTTGTAAGTCAACATGCATTATGTGTAAGCACGAACTTAGAAATGTATGCTTGTGGGAATGCATTTAATATGAATCTCAAATGGTATGTACCTTTGCAACTTAGATTATAGAACTAAACAAAATAATTTCCTTGACTTATAGGTTAGTATGTGGCTGACCACCCATACTGTAAGAAATGGTTCACCATGCAAATTTCATCTCTGTTTGAGGAAAAGTCGGCAAGAGCTGCTTATGTTGGGCTTATGTTCATTTGAGATTAGGTTTGAATGTTGTACATCTACATAGGGCATTTGTAAACACGAACTCTTACCTGTCTGCTTGTGGGAATGCATTTAACATGAATCTTAAATGGTATGTATCCTTTTACTTTTGTTTATTTTGCTTTAATTTGTTTTTAATTTTTTTGAGTAACTAAGTCTATTCGTATTAGAACCAGGATTTAAGATAATAGTATAAAAATATGAATACATGTAGAAATAATTGTTTAGGTACATAATATTGTGTAGGAGTTCTCCACGCCTGAGACACAGGAGTTTCCTAGTTCAGGCACATGTAGATATTATTTTCTTGTTAAGTTAAATTCCTTATGTGTACAAATGTAATGTTAAGATGTGCTTTGGTGTACATTTTGGAAGTAATTTTTGTAAAATTATTTGTTCTATATTTTTAATGAATAAATTATTAATTATTATCTTTGCAACTTAGATTATGTAAAGAAATACACAAAACAATTTCCTTGACTTATAGGTTGGTATGTGGCTGACCAGCCATACTTTAAAAAATAGTTCACCATGCAAATTTCATCTCTGTTTGAGGAAAAGTCGGCAAAAGTTGCATTTGAGATTGAGTTTTTATGTTGTAAGTCAGCATGCATTATGTGTAAGCGCGAACTTACAAATGTCTGCTTGTGAATCTTAATATAATATAGCTTTGCAACTTAGATTACAGATTTCAATCCATTTTTATTTCGTTTTTTTTTTTTTTTTATTTTGAATCAAATAAAAGAAAATGTAAAAAAAAAATTTCAAATTTTGCCGCTAGATGTCAATATATTTTTCATACATTTTATAAGGGTTTTTGGGTGTATTTTTATAGGCGACTTAAACACATATGTGAATTGTACCTACTGTTTTGCAGCATATGTACAAAATTTGATTTGCCTTACACCGTGAATGTATTTCATCTGCTGTGATGGCATTAATTTTGAAAATCGAAACTCAAAGCGAATGATGACGGCCTGGAGTAATATAATAAAGGATATCAATAGTAATTTTATCAAACAGCGTTACCGTAGCAGTCCAGGGGTGGAAGTCTCATCACCCCGGTTATTCTTACCTACCGAATATCGGTAATATTTGCATGAAGACTAATCAGCTGATCACTTGCAACCATCTTGGATTGACAAGTCTTCATACAAATATTACCTATTTTCGGTTGGTAAGAATTGCCGTGGTGATGACACTTCCAGCCCAGGTGTGGAAGTTTCGACGGCGTACATATTAGTAGATAGAACGGAACGAAACATGGCGGTGTCTGAACAGATGATGTCACCATGTTTTCTTTCGTCCTATCTTTAAGTAGATACGGAAAAATCTATCGACGGTCGTTGAGACTTCCAATCTAGGAAGAATACGTGACAATTTTGACCACATTTTGGCGACGACTCCATTTGCTTAAGTTTTTGTTTTTACTTACATCGCTAAGATTGCTGGTTACAATATAATGTGAATGCACGCGCGAGTCCACTTTAGCAGAAAGACCATTCTTCTCCAGGTTGATCTCCATGGAGACTAAGCAATACTTCGCCTTTATCGGTTGTTTGATGCTGAGGCACTGATCGTAATCTCCAAATTGGTTAATGTTTCCATTCAAAATGCCAGAAGGTAGCTTGGCCGTAGAATCAAACACTATTGAACACAAAACACATATTCAAACAAGTCCAAATACTTATATTTCATCCCATAGTGTAGCTAAAGAAATGCGCATGCTTACTCTTTAGAGCCCACAACTTCTCCTGTGAGAAAGATTCTTGAAAGAAGTTACCATCACGAAGGCACTGGTCTCCGACATTTATTTTTGGTATAATAGAAATCGATGTCTTTTTCCATAGCTTCAAAATGTCTCTCCCTCTTCTGGTTTCCGCTTTCAGACCATCATGTTCATCACGGAGCTCACTGTTTATGTTTATTTGTTCAAATGTTGATGAAATGCGATCAGTATCATCCCACAGACAACTTTGAATATTTTTTCTTTCATTTTCGTTCTTTTGGCAGAAAGAATCACGCCCATATTTGTGAGTATCTGTATTCTTTAAAGGTGTGTTTCCTGGTCCGTTAGTTTTTCTTGCCGTAGCTGTTTGATACTTCAAGCTCAGTAGAACTGTTATTGTGAAGGAAATCACTTTAATTCGTCTGTTGCACAACATTCTACGGCGCTTAATTGAATCTGAATGCGTCACAACTATTAAATCCATCAATTTATGGATAATGTTTATTTTTTGTTCGCCTTGAAACTTTTTAATCTCTTTTTTTCTTAAGATTTTCTTGGGGTTTTATTTATATTTTTTAATATTTACTTGTTTTTTACTACCTACTTATACGAAGATGTGCAAATCTCTTTTGCTTTCAGTTTACCAATACAAATACATTTAACGCACACACTCCAATTCTGGTGTGTAATCGCAAAGAAATCTCAAAAGGAGCTTACCTCAGTTAATTACAAAATTAAGGGACAACACTGTCACTTTGACATGACTCCCTTTTTGTTTTTATGGCGCGTTTGTTGCGTCGACCTGTACCCTTAGTACGAGTTGCAAAACTTGAGTAATGTAAAGTTTGCGGTAATTATTAACGAGTGATTTCCGCCAAAATCTGCCATTTTTGTTTGTTTGAACTTGATTTTCTTCATCACTGTAAATCTTTTGCTAAGACCATTAAGTTTAAGAAAAAAAAACGGCAGATTTTGGGAGAAATCAATCTTTAATGTTTTCCGTAAACTTTACTTTTCTCAAGTTTTGCAACACGTACATACTAAGGGTACTGTTGCTGTAGCCCTGCTCCCAAATGTTTACGGTTGATGCAATGTGCCATCAATTGCTATTTTCTACAATGCTTATAAACACGCAAGCAATTAACCATTGATGAAAGTTTGTTGTTTTGTTATCTATCTTCCTCACACATGCTTACCATAAATGTTTCCATCCTTCATCGTCGCAATAATCACAAATCTGGCAGTCAATGAAATCTCAGCCTATTTTTTATTAGTTTTTGATGAAAAAAAATTGAAATGAAACGATGTATACAGAATACTTCTTTAGTTTTTATTTGCATATATTATTACATATTTTTTTACAAATTAGTAGAACCCTCTCGTATTACATACAATTTGCAAAAAACAACTTTGAAGTAAGGAAAGCAGCAACTTTGAAGTGGTTTGTAAAATGTAGAAGATATAAAATAAATCCTAAAGAATCAAAGCTGGTAAATCCAGAACTTTTATTGAATATGAACTAAAATTTATGGATATAACTAGAAAATTGTTCTCTGTGTTTCAAGACATTGATCTAATTTTAAAAGAAAATCCTAGTTTGCCACCTTGGGTTTATTTCTTGACTTAGCTATAGGTTAATATTAGGCTGACCACTCATTCTGTAAAATATGGTTCACTTTGCCAATGTCACCCCTGTTTCAGGGAAGGTCGGCAGAAGCTTACACGTATCTATTTGTGAGAATGCATTTGATATGAATCTTAATTATTAACGTATTTTTGCAGCTTAGATTATAAATTATACTGGGTCTATACGACACATAACTCACACACAGATTTTACTTGCAGAAGGCAAGTTTTGTTTTTGCTTTTGGTACATAATATTTCTAAAGAAAAAGTTGAAAATCTGCGTTGTTAAAAAACAAGGAAATATTTAAAAAAATTATAAAACGTTCATTGATTTCAACAAATCTTAAAGAAAAAAGAGATCAAAGGTTACAAGGCGAACGATAAATTAAAATTATCCATTAATTGATGGATTTAATAGTTGTGACGCATTTAGATTCAATTAAGCGCCGTAGAATGTTGTGCAACAGACGAATTAAAGTGATTTCCTTCACAATAACAGTTCTACTGAGCTTGAAGTATCAAACAGCTAAAGCAAGAGAAACAAACGGACCAGGAAACACACCTTTAAAGAATACAGATACTCACAAATATGGGCGTGATTCTTTCTGCCAAAACAACGAAAATGAAAAAAAAAATATTCAAAGTTGTCCGTGGGATGATACTGATCGCGATTCATCAACATCTGAACAAATAAACAAAAAGCTCCGTGATGAACATGATGGTCTGAAAGCGGAAACCAGAAGAGGGAGAGACATTTTGAAGCTATGGAAAAAGACATCGATTTCTATTATACCAACAATAAATGTCGGAGACCAGTGCCTTCGTGATAGTAACTTCTTTCAAGAATCTTTCTCACAGGAGAAGTTGTGGGCTCTAAAGAGTAAGCATGCGCATTTTTTTAGCTACACTATGGGATGAAATATAAGTATTTGGACTTGTTTGAATATGTGTTTTGTGTTCAATAGTGTTTGATTCTACGGCCAAGCTACCTTCTGGCATTTTGAATGGAAACATAAACCAATTTGGAGATTACGATCAGTGCCTCAGCATCAAACAACCGATAAAGGCGAAGTATTGCTTAGTCTCCATGGAGATCAACTTAGAGAAGAATGGCCTTTCTCCTGAGGTGGACTCGCGCGTGCATTCACATTATATTGTAACCAGCAATCTTAGCGATGTAAGTAAAAACAAAAACTTAAGCAAATGGAGTCGTTGCAAAAATGTGGTCAAAATTGTAACGGTTACTTACAGGACCGCCGTGCTTACGCTGTTCGATTTGTTGCCATTGATGTTACTTTTAGAATTTATCATTCATCTGTTTTCGAACATCCATAAACAATCTAGAACCTACGTTTCAACTCCATAAGCACTTTTTATAACCATGTAACGTACTTTTATTTAATGCAATGGACAAATAATATCTTCCAAAATATTTTTAAGTCAGTTAGTTAATTATGCCATAATGTGTTTAGAATTTGAACGATAAATTTTTGTGAATATTCTTTAAATGGCATCTTGTTTGCTCAGGTCGGTTCCATTCTCCCGCGGTATTCTAGCATCAATTGGGGAGTATGTCTCCCAGCTTCCTGCACTGCTAGAGACTTACAGAACACGATGGAACTTTACTTGAAAGACTGGGAGGCTCTAGTGAGGGTTGATGAGCACATGTGCGTCACTGGGGAAGAAAGCGTCACTCGTGGCGGAGGAAGGAACGCTACTCTGTAAGTAAGCATAATATATTGATCCGACTTTCTCATAGGATATACAAATAACTTACAATCGCATTACTAAAGCTTCGTATAAAAATGTGCTCGTAGAGCTGCTAGTGCAAAAATGAACTCTTCTTGTCTTCCCATATTATCCCTGTTTGGATGTTAAAATTGGAGTTTTTTAAATTCATATTTTACTTAATAAATTGTACAGAAATGTATGTAGGAAAAAGTGAGACATCGATGACCAATCATGGTCTTATGAACACACATGTTTATTGTTTCTCTGCTTTACCAGTTCACTCCCAAGTCATTTATTTATTCATTGAAATGTGAAATTATTTTTAGTTGACTACTAAATTTTTGTGATTTATCTGTAGTAACCTTTATACTCATTTCAGGATACTGTTCAGCATTTTGCTCTTGATGATTTCTTGTGCGACTTATTGTGACAATAAACAAACGGAAAGTAAAGAGACGAGCAAAGACCAAAGAAAACTACTGAAGCTTTTTTATTGTTTTTCTTTGAAAAAGAACTTGCGGAAACTTCTGGACACGTCCATGAAAGAAGAAGTTCCTGGCTTGGACGGTATTAGAGTTTTAGGCGCTGCCTATCTTTTTGGTGGCCACAAAGTATTAACAACAATGTTTGCACCATTTATGAATCGAACCACAATGGTAGAGGTATTTATCGATAATAATTCAGGAGTAACTTAAAAAAAATCTTTCTTATTGTCAATATTTAGAGTAACTTAAGAACATTTTCTTTCTTTTTGTCAAAACTTTTTTTTAACAAAAAATTTTTATGTCTTCGTAATTTTATTTTTCAGTTGGTCCTAACAAACAACATACGTTATGGCAATGCTTTCAATTCTACCGAAACATTTTTCGTTTTAAGTAGCTTCTTGACTGCCAGGGCTTTCATCAAGAATTACCAACGTTCTGGATCTTCAGAGTTTATGAAGCAACTTATTAACAGACTGTTTAGGTAAAGAATAATTTTGAACCATTTCATAAAAAAATACACCGATTGGGACATACACCAATGAATATCATTAAAGCAGCAGACTTCAATTTGTCGGTCTAGGTGGTAAGGTTGCGGGGTGTATGTTCATCTGAGGGTTGTTTTGTTTTTCAAGAACACATACAGCATGTGTAAGGATGAAATTTTATACGTTTGCTTGTTGACCTGCATATCGACGGTTAAAAGGAAGCAATGGTTTGGTCAACAATGAGATATTAATGCTTTCCTAATTAAAATTTTCCACTCTTTCTAATGCGCTAACTCCCATAGCTCTACGATGATTTTTGTGTTGTTTATGCCCAAGCAAACAACTGCGTTTTCCAAGTATGGTTTTAATGTTACCGACAAGATTTTGGCCTTTTTTGTCCTAAAGGCGCTTGTGACATAAAAAAATCGTTAAACTTCGTAAATCCACATTAATAGGAATGTTAATAAATGCCTCAATTTTATTTTTATTTTAGAGCTGCTTTGATTTTAACGATATGATCTAAATCTAAATCTAAATCTAAGCTGCAAAGATATGTATCATTTGAGATTCATATTAAATGCATTCCCACAAGCAGACATGCATAATTTCGCGCTTACACATGCCGCATGTGGACCTACAATATAAAAAAAACCCAATCTCAAATGAACATAAGCCCTGCAACTCTTGCCGACCTTCCCTAAAGCAGGGGTGACATTGGCAAAGTGAACCATTTTTTACAGTATGGGTGGTCAGCCGCATACCAACCTATCAGTCAAGGAATTATTGATAAACAATAAAAATATTATTTTTCTACAATCACAAACTTTAAACTGCTCTCCTGAACAATTTAGTTTTTGTCGCTTATGCCCTATTGCCTTTTAACCGTCGATATGAATTTGCTACTTGGATCTAATATCATATGGAATTTTATAATGTTTGTCGACTTATTTAATCATACGCGTCCATTTGTAAACGCATTATTAGATCAAAAATCGTTAATTAACATTTATTTTGCAGAATATTACCTACTCTGATGGCCGTTATACTTTTCCACGCTTACATTTTACCTGACCTGGGAAGTGGACCCTTGTGGCCTCTGGTCATCGGGGAAAATTCTGTCAAGTGTCAAAACAATATGTGGAGGAATTTTCTGTTCGTTAACAACTTCATGGCATTCGAGACATCGGTATGTTACTGATAATTTACCACCTGTACGAGTATTAGCATTACACATCGGCAATGACGTTCTCTTACATAATTTAAAGTTTATTTTCCTGATAATAATTGACATCAGAAATAACAGAAATGTATATTTTTTATGTGACGCTTTTTTGGTGTCATGGCTGAATGTGAATTCTGTAACTCAAATACTGACGTAATATTTTTGTTGAAGTATGTTGTTTGATATACGTATATATCTTATCTAATCTAAGTTACAAAGATATACAACATTGGGGATTCACATTATATGCATTCTCACAAATATACAGGTGTAAGTTCGTGCTCGCACATGCCGCATGTGGACCTCTCAACACGACGACTGAAGATAAACTCGGTCGTCGTGCAGTCGACGTGCAGAGAGGGTGTCTCCTGAAGACGTTAGCTACGTCGCTAACGAAACGTCGAGAATAATGTATCTGTAACTCTGTCGCCATTCCGCTAGGGGTGGCCAGAGCCTCTTCAGAGCTGCCTCCATTTTTTCCTATCTTTACATACCTCTTTCAATTCATTCATATCCATCACCTTTTTCATGCATTTTCTTCTTTTACGCTCGCTTTGTACATCCCATTCTTTCACAATCTCCACAATCTGATCACTCCATACTGTTCTCGGTCGTCCCTTACCTCTTTTTCCTTTCACACTACCTCAGTATATATACTTTGTCAGTCATTCATTATTCATTCTTTCCACATGCCCAAACCATCTCATCACATTCTTCTGTACCTTAACTTTCACATCCAAAATCCAAATCTAAGTTGAAAAGATATGTATCATCTTCGGGGGAAAAATTCAATATAGGTACCTTAACCAAACACCCATCCCCTCAGGTCTTTCCAGCCTTACAGCCACTGGGTCCTATTTGAGAATTGGCGCTTTCTATAGCAACGACCAAGTTCTTGAGGTGTGCCCAATTAAAGATCATTTTATTATAATTATTACGGAAGGGGAAGGCCGAGGAAAGAATGGTTAGACCAAATAGGTGAGATTGCGAAATAATGGAACCTGCAGAGTGAGAATAAGAGAAGAGTATGTATGAAAAAGGTGATGAATATTGAGGAAATGAAAGTGGTTTGTAAGGACAGAAAAAAGTGGAGGCGCATCTGCGGAGGTACCGGCCACCCCTAGTGGAACGGCGGCAGGATACAGTACAGTACTACACTGTTATGTAAATAGTAAATTAATATAGGTGTACATCGTAGGTAGCAATAATTTTTATGGTGTTATGTCAAAAGTAGATTAATATAGGTATACATCGTAGGTAGCAATAATTATAGGCCCAAGAAGTCTAGAAGTAGAATGATCCTTTTGTACTCTCGAAGCTGGTAGAATGTGCTAACAAATTGGCCCCTAGAGACTTCTGTCTCTAGGGTATAAAAGGAGCAAAATTGGGTGCACCAAAGCAGATAGATAGTCACCTTTGATTGAAGAGTGTGTGAAGTGCTGAACTGTGAAAATAAATTTGAGTTGCTAAAAGTGTTAAAAATAAACGTAAATTGTAAAATAAATTAATTGAAAATAAATATCCAGAAAGATGACCAATATGTTTTAATTTAGAGACTATCCAAGCCCAAAAACACTACAATACAATGTACGTTGGCTTTAAAGCATAATATAATTTATTTATTTTTGTTTGTTTTCCAGTGTATGATACAAACTTACCAAATCGGTCTCGACATGCAGTTATTCCTTATCGCTCCACTTTTAGTGCGCATTTTATTGAGAAATAAAAGAGCAGGAGTTGCTGTGATATTTGCACTGGGGCTGTTTTCAACTTACCTCAGGGCATCGTCGCTAATACAGACTGGTGCATCAGTGTTTCCGTATTTTGGTATGCCGTAAGTAATTTTACTTATTTATATTGCATCAAAATATGACATAATTTGTAAGCAAAAGAAAAAAAAATCTTAAAAAATCGTTTATACTAAATGGTTACAATTAAAAAGGTGCTGTTTATTATCTAACTGAAGATTTATATAGTAAATCCGAAACGTCTGGCCAAAAAATGATAACTCGTTTATTCTCACTATTACCTATCATTAACTTTGTCCCATACGTTAAGAGTTATAGACAATGTAAGACATATTCTTGTAAATTTTAGCCGGTCCTTAGTCTTGTGATTGATGTAATGTTTTGAACTCGTGATTGGAAATTTACGGGTTCGTTTCTCGATGGAGCACAAAATATTTTTTTGAAATACTATTTCGTCCGGTCGATGCTCAGGTGGTAGAGTGCTTGCATTCCATGCCGAAAGCTCGGGTTCGAATCCCACTGAGTGTGTCAGAAATGATTTCCCGTTTCGGTGTCTATTTCAAACCCCAAAATAAAATACCGGCAAGGTTTACTCAGCCTTCACAAGAAATGAGTACCAGCACTCTCGGGCGCTAGGACACCTCCACTTCAACTTAAGTGGTTAGCGTAAGGCCGGCCCCCTTACCTGTAAAAATAAATAGGTTCAACTCGACACATGCGACCCCTTCGGGGATAACGCGGCAAGAAGTTACACTATATGTGTAGCTTAGTTGCGTTTTTTTTTTACTATGCTCTTTGCTGGGTTGAATAAAATTAATATAGGATTACTAAAGACCGGTCTTGGTAGGTCCATTCAGCATTAGAAAAACTGGATCTTGTTTGACAATTGGCGCTTTCTGCGGTGACGATCACTCACAGAGGGCTCTCGAAGTGTGGCTTATAAATGAATCATAATAATATTTATTTGTTTAGTCGTAACTTTTAATTGTCTAAGAAGGTAATAGTTCTAGAAATTTCAGGATTACAAATTCTTTCAACGCGCAGAACGCTAACCACGGCTTACCCACACACAGGACATCAGGTTACGTCATGGGAGTAGGCTTAGCGTACTTCATGTCGCAGGAGAAAAGTAAAATTCATATTACTAAGGTGAGTACTGTCAACATTATCAGTCAGTCACATGAAAGGAGAAGCTAGCGTTTCTGTATCTCATTTTTTTCTTCAACATTTCATCAGAATACCTAAGCAAACCATCTCCAAGATTTCAATATTAATCTTTCATACAAATGTGGTCGTTTTCTGTTTGTATAATAATTTACAGACTGTCTAAATCTAAATCTATCTAGGCTGCAAAGATATGTATCATTTGAGGTTCATATTAAATGCATTCCCAAATGATACATATCTTTGCAGCTTAGATTTAGATTTAGACTGTCTGTAAATTCTGTTGATGGGGATAATCAAAAATAGGAAACTGTTTTAGATTTGACAAACACCAAATATCACAGGAACCATTTCATGGATATTATTTGTATATCTGAAAATGTGATTGAAATTGGTTGAGCGGTTCAGAAATTCACAGGGTGTGTCATCCTGTTTCTGGAAAGGACGGCAAGAGGTGCATGGTTCATTTGAGTTTTTGGTTTTTTCTATGCGATTCGTGTGACTACAATTGCTTGAGCGATCAAAATTTTATAGGGAACATACATAGGTACAAACATTTCATTTTATTGATAATAATTGATCTTTTGGCGGTTGATTTGAAATGTTCGCGGCCAAGTCTATTAAATTTAAAATGTTAATTTTCGTTTTTTTTTGTATCAATACAATAAAATGTTTGTCAATTATATTTTTTATAAAATTTCTCGCCTTCTAGACGGTATGAGGCTGACCCTACGTACTATAATAATAGGTTCACTTTTCCAACGTCACCTCTGTTTCTGGAAAGGACAGTAAGAGTTGCATGGTTCAACTGAGTTTTCGTTATTTTTTTAGTAAAAGTATATGTGAGATGTGAAAGCTTGTCTACTTGTGGCATGCATTTTTATTGAATCTAAAATATATTCTAAATTTGAATAAAGATTATTGATAGATAACTTAATGTAAGAGTTACTTTTGTGTAGGTACATAAGATTCCATGGTAATAACCTTGAAATAAGTTTGTCTATGAAGATAGAAAATAAAAATGGACTCAAAACTGATCCCTGCCGCACTCTTAAATTCAAAACTAAGAATAGGCCCGTAACAGCTGGTCTATATATGATTGGAGTTTTAAATGTATGTACGCATCTCTAATTTCGACTATATGAGTAGTATGCACGTTTTAGCTATTTTTGAGTCTCAAAGTATGGACATTTTCTTATGAATTTAATTATTTTCAGGTCCAAGCTTGTGTTGGCTGGCTTATCGCCATATTCTTGGCTACCTGGGCTATACTAGGCCCTTTGTCCATGGAACGTCCGGACTACATATTTAACGTGTATGATGGCGCATTGTACAACGCTCTGACTCCTATTGCATGGGGGGCTTTTGTATCGTGGACAGTATGGGCTCTAAGCAATCACTGCGCAGGTATTGTGAAACATATTTAAGATAACAAATATACATTAAGAAAATAAAACTGTATGAGGCTTACTACCCTATACTATATATATATTATATTCCGAGTACACTATTACTTATCACACTTTCATCTACATCATATCACATTATCATCATGCTGAAGAAGCCCATCGCAGACATGGGTAAAACGTCCCTTACAACCAAGCTCCGATATACCACGGCAACAGATCCCAGGAAACAAATTAAATTTATTTTGCAGCAATACTTTTTTTAAGTTTGTACACTTGATTTAAACTTTTATTTTTTTAAAAACAAATTCAAATTTGAGTTAAAGGATATATTATACGTATATACCAATTTTTCAAAAATTTTAAACCGAAAACTTATTTTTGTATTAAATGCAGTCCGGTCGCTAGCTCAGGTGGTAGAGTGCTTGCATTCCATGCCGAAAGCTCGGGTTCGAATCCCACCGAGGGTGTCAGAAATGATTTCCCGTTTCGGTGTTTATTTCAAACCCCAAAATAAAATACCGGCAAGGTTTACTCAGCCTTCACAAGAAATGAGTTCCAGCACTCTCGGGAGCTAGGAAACCTCCACTTCAACTGAAGTGGTTGGCATAAGGCCGGCCCCCTTACCTGTAAAAATAAATAGGTTCAACTCGCCACATGCGATCCCTTCGGGGATAACGCGGCAAGAAGTTACACTAAATGTGTAGCTTAGTTGCGTTGCGTTGCGTAAAATGCAAACGTCCCTATGCTTCAAGCTAACTGCTAAAAAATTACGACAAAAACTTGGAATGATTAATATTTATTTTTTAACTCTTCCCGCTGCAGATTAGTGAAATTGAGATATTTTTTTGCGATTTGTTTTCTAACTTTCATTTATGTATACTTTTGTATCGAGGAACTCTTTCTTTTTTCAGGATGGTTATCGAGTTTTTTATCATGGCGTCTCTTTAGATTTTTATCGAAGTTCAGCTTTGCCGTATATTTGACTCAATTTATGGTATTTTACTACGGTTATGGTATAACTAGGACGTCTGAATATTTAGGACTCAAATACATGGTAAAATATATTCATTTACAAATTTCTTTTGTACAATAGATTTTGATACTCTTAACTTTAATGATGGTATTTTGTTTTGCAGATTCAAATAGAGGAAATATTAGCAACCCTTTTACCTTCTGCCGTTTTGATTTTGTTTGTTGAAATGCCTTTCCGTGAAATCAGCAAAATTCTAACAGGTTGAAATTTTAATACTTAATTATTTTTTTTTTTAAGAAATCCTGTGCGGGAGACTCCCTAGATTCTAAAGACTCTAGGGGTCTATGACACTTGTTGTAGTGCCGCAGAGGTGTACGAGCTTGGTCGTCGCTACAAAGCGCCAATACTCAAGCAAGACCCAGTTGCTGTAAGGCTGGATTGACCTTTGGTGACCGGTCATTGGTAAAGGTTTATGAATTTTTCAACCCAGCGAAGAGCACATTGGAAATATAAATGGTATATTTTTGTGCTCCGCCGGGATCCGAATCCACAACCTTCCATTTACGAGTCCGAAGTGTTGCCACTACGGAATACGGACGTAATTTTGAAGTAAAATGGTTAATTATTTTATTTATGTTTAATTTCAGATAAGAGTATTAAAAAAAACTAAATGCTGATAAATCAGACGGAAAAATTTATTAAACGTTTTACCGCTATAAATAGAAAAGAATTAAAATTGCAGCATGTTTTATAGCAAGGGCTTCCAAACTATGGCTCGCAAAATAATTTGGTCCAGCCCGCAGACGCCAAAAAAATAAATTTGTTGTAGATATTGAGAGCAGCAGATAAAGACAGGTGTTTTTTTTTTCAAAAATGTTTGTGTTACATATATTAAGTTTTAATATACAAGTATGATTCTCTCGAGTGTTTTTTTTTAACCTTTCTTTTTAACAGACATATTCAATCTCAGCTTTGATGAATCTAGGAATATGCTGTTGAAGGAGAAGTTGGAGTGAGAGGTGTTTACTACTAAACTTATTATATTTTTGGTAATTAGTCAGTAGAAAACAAAATTATACATTGAACTATTTTTTATATAGTTTAACGATATTTACCTAAGGAAAATATTTAGACTATTTTTACAATTGTTTAAATTTTATATACGAGTATGTCAATTTTAATCTAAATTTTGAAAATTGGTTGTTTTTATTCCAAATAAAAAAAAAAAAAAAAAAAAAAAAACTTTTAATTTAACTTTCACCAATATAAATTATATACGTTGGTACAAAAAAAAAGTAGAAAACATTCATAATATATAAGTTAGACAGCTTATGTTCAAAAAAAAAGTTATACGTTAAAATAGACTGAAAATGTTTAAAAACACTGCTTCCAAATGTCAAGTTTACAATATTTCCTACCCTGGGGGACAAGTCTGTTGACCCACAATACCACCTCGAAATTTCAAACCGGCCCTTGAGTAAAAAGTATGGAGACCCCTGTTTTACTGAATACTTTACAATTAACATTTGGGAAGATTTTCAGTCACCAAAGGTCCATACAGCCTTCAAGTTACTGGGTCTTGTTTGGAATATGCGCTTTTTGCAGTGACCACTAAGCTAGGAGTGGTCTCTTGAGGTGTGATTTAAACAAAAACAGCGCACTATAAATTATCCTAATTTTCAAACTTTTTAGAGTTTGTTTATTTGCACAAACCTTCTTTATGGGTTTGCCGGAAAAGTAAATACTTAATTTGTAAAAATCGAACTCCTTGTTTTTTTTTAATAAACATATCATATATGTATCCATTATTCTTCCGTCTTCCTCAGCTTTTCTCAGTCCCCTCCTGATCGTAGGCCTCATCCAATCCTCTCCATGTTTGTCTATCGGCTGCTATGTTCGGAAATCCTCTTGATGTCGTCCAGCCACCGCAGTTGGCGTCTCCCCCCTCCCTGTTTGGACATCCTGGGCCGCCACTGGACGATCCTTTTCGGCCACCTGTCATGGTCCTGCCTTGCAACGTGACCAGTTCAGCGCCACTTTAAGCAGGCAATTCGCTGTATGACATCAGTGACACCAGTGCGTCCTCGGATCTCGTGGTTTGGAACCCTGTCTCTAAGACTGATTTCCAGTATCTTTCTTTTAATGGCTCATTGGCATGTCCTCAGTCTGTAGCCAGAGGATAAAGAAATAAAACAAGTACTGGTTTACAGACAACGGTAGTTAAAAAAATAGTTAAAAGCGGTAGGTAAAAAAATGTAAGTATACCATATATAAGTCTCAAGTCCAGTCACCCAAATATAAAACATTTTAACCAACTCGCCGTGATTTTGTAAATTAACAGATGGAATCTACGATGGTACTCCTTTTTGTTTTTGTTTTTTTACATGTGCTTGTGTTTATATACATTTTTCGTTTAATGTAATCGAGAGGAGCTTATGTAAATGCTTCAAACTCAAAATACATGAGGAAAACTGTCTGGCTCTGTGACTGGTTCTGAAATCTGTAACTCCACGTCATCAGTACATTCTAGCCGGTTTTCTTGAAACAGGAATAACCTAGGCAAAAGAGAAAGAATTTTTTCAGTTGATATAGATGGACAAACTATCATTTATCATTCAAGACGAAAAAAACTTTGTCTTTAGTGTAAATCGTTTTTTTTTTATTGTAACGATTTGTTTTTTATTATAGCTTGACTTATTGGTTGGTATGAGGCTGACCACCTTTACTGTAAAAAATGGTTCACTTTTCCATTGTCGCCCCTGCTTCAGGGAAGGTCGACAAAAGTTGCAGGGCTTTTGTTCATTTGAGGTTTTATATTTTAATTTGCTAGTACATATGCAGCATTTGTAAGCACGAACTTACACTTAACTGTTTGTGGGCCTGCATTTAATACGAATTTTAAATGTTAATATATCCTTACGACTTGGATTATAGAAATATAATATACCATAGATCGATTAGGTTTAGGTCTAATGTGGAGATATAGATAACAAACAAATCATTATATCATATTAACACTACACGTTGTGTATATAAAACGTGATACAAAAAAACATACTTTATATTCTTTGGTAATCATCACTTTAACCCTTCTCCGTTCGCAACTGTACAAAAAAGCACCCGTAGTGTTTTTTCGTGAAATTTTACAATTAAAATGCGAAAAAGACACTAAACTGTCTCTTGTAGGTCTTTTCTACAGTTCACAGGGGTGGAAGTCTCGACGGCCGTCGGTAGATCTTACCGAATCTATTTGAAGCTAGGACAGAATAAAACACTGAACAGCTGATCACTGCCCCATATTAAATGGATCAGTTGTTAATGCACCGTCATGTTTTATTCCGTCCTATTTTCAAATAAATTCAGTAAAATCTATCGACGGTTCTATCCCTGAAGTACCTAGTCGCTGCACTAACGCATTCATTCAGCATAGTGCGTACAAATGGTTGCAATGAGTGAAAAGTTAATAACAATAATATTAGGATGATGTATTTGGTGAGCACTGTTTTTGTGTGAATCCTACCTCAAGAATCCTCTGTGAGCTTGGCCGCCGCAATGGTCTATCGGATATCGAAATAAATATAGATAAAATATAATACCGAAAATCAAGTCCTGTCAAATGGTTGAGTGCTTGCAGTCCGGTCGGTAGATCAGTTGGTAGAGTGCTTGCAGTCCGGTCGGTAGATCAGTTGGTAGAGTGCTTGCACTCTATGCCGGAGCTGGGGTTTGAATCCCATCGATGGTGTCAAAAATTATTTCCCGTTTCGGTGTTTATTTCACACCCAAAATAAAATAGCGCCAAAGCTTACTCGGCCTTCACAAGAAAAGAGTACCAGCCTTTTCGGGAGCTGACAAATCCCAACTGTAGTGGGATGTGTATTACCGGCTCCCTAGCCTGTAAAAATAAATAGTTTCCACTCGCCACTCGCAGCATGACTATTTGTGGGATAACGTGTTAAGAAGTTATACTACATGTGTAGCTTAGTTGTAAAAAAAAATAACAGGGATATTTCGATATTTCTGGTACACCAGCAATGTAATAAGAAGTTTACAAGAAAATAAGAAAGTAGGACTAACAGCAACTTGAAATTGTGTATTTTTTTGGCACATTGGGTCCGAACGATAGCGCCAAAATATTGCGTCCAACGGAGGGTTATAAGGCAAGGTTTACTAAATATATCGATGGTTCAAGCAAGTCATCCTAACGGGTTGGGGAGTGTTTACATTTGTGTTTCTATGAGTTATACGTTTTTTTTTTTAATATGAGTCAAGGTGCTAGGCCGGGTGGCTGGTAGAGTCTATCCACTCCGAACTGTGAACTCTCCAAATATTAAACATCTGTCTACGACGATAACGCCGAAAATATACTTCAATCACAATAAATATATAATACTGCCATCGCATCTCGAACAACTTCTACCTTCCGGCGATTAAGCGTACTATACCTACGTCGTTTTGGTGTACTCAAATATTAGAAGGCAAACAAAATCCGTAAAAGTTGTGGAAACATATTAACAGTCTTTGTGGAACCAGCTGGAGAAAGTAACATCATTGGACAAGGCTAAAGACTACCAGCTTTACGCCAACGACTTTAGTTGAAGGTTTACCAGCTCCCGAGCGCACTGATACACATTTCTTGTGAAGGTCCTTACCGTTATGATATTTTGGGTTTGAAATAAACACTGAAAAAGGAAATCGTTTCTGAAACCCTTGGTGCGATTCGAACCCGAGCTTTCGGCATGGAATGCAAGCACTCTACCAACTGAGCTATCAACCAGACAGTTTGAAACAAAAAAAAATCAAAGTCAAAGGTAGCGTGTGAGATTTTCAAGATTTCAATTAGTCCTCAGGTGTGGTTGGAAGAAATCGTGACCCGAACTAACGTGAACTGTGCCTACCTTAAAACTAAGCCATGGAGTTTTAACAAATGTGTAAGGAAATTTAAACACTTGTTAGAGGCGCTGCATTTATTTATCTATTAAAACGCTTTATCTGTGTTTAAGCGTACAGTTGTATACTTGGGGTGCAGGGATCTAGTTTCTGATTTTTAACCACATTCGTACGCGTTTATTTAATTGAAATTCCCGACTGGTTTCCGTGTCGGTCTCATTAACGAACTCTATTAGTTCATAAGTTTCACATTATTATCGATTAAAAGCCACGCCGAGAAAACGGTGAGTTATAGTAATAAGCGATGGGCATTTATAATTGTTTGGTTGGCTTGTGTAATTTTAAAAGCAATGGATGAATTTTTATTGCCTTAATAAAAAATATCCATTAATGAAAAAAAGTAATAATAAATTGAATACTAATTGCAATCAATTTTGAGTTTTAATTTGAATTTTTATGATTTATTTCATTTCATTTTTAAAATAAGGCTGATTTACATATCAATTTTACTCCTGAAGATGCCTTATTAGGCGAAAACGTATGAGAAAAAAAAAAAAAAAGTGAATTAGAGGGTTTATAAAAATTACAATGGACTTTCACTGTGTTAACAGAAAATAGCTTAAAAAATAAAGCTGATTTATTTGGTGCACAGTGTTTTAATTTTGTGTGAATCACATTTCAAAGGCCCTCTGCATGCTTGGTAGTCGCTAGTCAGCGCCAGCGTCTTAACCAGTTGCTGTAAAGCTGGATGTGTCGATTTAGTCGTTGTTTATATCTCTAGTAATAATCCGAGCGTACGACCCTCTGGTTACGAGTCTAAAGGATTTATCCCTAGTTTGCATACACATTACACACGCTGCATGTGTACATGCAAAATAAACCAAAACTCACATGAACATAAACTTTTCAACTCCTGCCGCCTTTCCCTGAAAGCGGGGTGGCATTGGAAAAGGTGAATCATTTTATACAGCATGATGTGTCAGCCTGATACCAACCATTTAGGTTAGGAATTATTTGTGAATAAATTCATTTGAAAAAGTACAAAATTATTCAAACGATTGACAGCCATGCTTGTTTGTAGGGGTGGTCAATTCCTTGAGAAGCAACAGTCAATAAAATAACAATAAATTATTGTATCAGAGAATGATTTGAATAGAAAGATAATTTAGTTGTCATGCCATCTCCGCAGTCTATATAAATCTAAATCCATCGGATCTCTTGAATGCTCTTATTTTGTTTCATTTAAACTAATATCTTCACAAAGTTTCAAGACGAATTTGATGTTTAAAAACTATGAAAAAATAAATTTAAAAAAATTACCCTTAAATACCCATCTACCAGACTCTATGTATTTTTTTTCGAAGACTCGTTTTCAAAGTTGCTCGAATTACTGAAATTGTGTGAAACCGCTGTTTTTTTTCTTAATCCATCAAAAAGAGTCTGTGGAAGCTGTTCTTGTTGTTGGGGCTATTGATGATGTTAATTTTAACAAAAGCACCAAGTTTCTGTGTCGAGCCGCAGCGTCCAAGGTGATCCCCATATGTAAATGGGTATCCCCAAAATACCCATGATGATCGCCAATCTTCGATAGCAGTAACACCAAAAGAACACAAAGAAGAAGCTGTTGATTTTGGAGCTACAGAAAAGATGCAGTTTTCAAATTTCCAATGTGAACAATCCAATTATTTGTCCATTTCAAATGTCCCTGTTTCGATCTGCAGCATCCAAGGTCAAAATGGTCATGATGATTGCCCATCTTCGATGGAAGACGTGGCACCGAAAGGAGAATAATGCTTTTTAAGTAGGGTCAGTGAGGTAAATGTTCAGGTTGTGAGCCATCTCTAAATATTTGGGAAAATCTGTCTGCTTCAACAAATAATTACGCTGACGTTAATTTTTCTCGTTAGAAAAATACAAAAATAATAAAAATTAGCGAATTGGTGCACTTTTTACGACATAGGGTCTTCATTTCCTTGTTGGTGAAGTCTTACAAAAATCCCATAAATAATGCAGAAGACTTCTTAAGAGCTCTTTATACCCTAAATCTGCCGTTGTGTGAAAAACACCGTGTTTTTTTTTGTTCTGTAAATTTTATACTTAATTAAGATAACAAATAAAAAACATGCTTGATTTTTTTCATTGCTGTAATTCTTTTGCTAAAACCATAAAGTGAAACAAAACGGCAGATTTAGGGTATAAAGGGCTCTCAATCAGTTTTTTTTATGCCCAAGTATCATATCACAACAATTCACTTTGCTAAAATGTTGAATCATTTTTGAGACCTGTCTCTAAGCTGTTTCAACACAACTTGCATTATACTCGTTGTATTTTGCGACGTTATCCAAAGCAAAACTTGGTATAGGACCAAACATCACGTCCATCTAACATGGCCACATTATATCTCAACATCATAGGAACAATCGGATCTTTTGGTTTGAAACAT
The DNA here is from genome assembly GCA_951799405.1 of Agapetus fuscipes. NCBI lineage: Eukaryota > Metazoa > Arthropoda > Insecta > Trichoptera > Glossosomatidae > Agapetus > Agapetus fuscipes. The sequence goes on along the minus strand of OX637353.1, from coordinate 9,128,726 downwards.
TTTTGATCAAACTGTGTGCATGTCACTGTAACTCTGTCGCCATTCCGCTAGGAGTAGCCATTTTTACATATCTACGTCTTTCACTTCATTCATATCCATCACCTTTTTATGCATTTTCTTCGTTAACACTCACTTTATAAATCCCATTTCTTAATAATCTCCTCAATCTGATCTGTCAATTATTTTCTCGGTTATCCCTTATCTCTTTTTTTCCTTTCACACTTTTTCTGTATATATTCTTTGGCATTCTATCATAATTCATTCTTTCCACATGCCGAAACCATCTCATCACATTCTTTTGTACCTTAACATTCACATCCTCTTTCATCTTACATCCTTTCTTTGCCATTCATTCCTAACTTTATTCTTTAGAGTTTTTCCTGTCATGCTCTCAAATTCTGCATTTTCACAGTACATACTTTACTCATTTCACTGTCACTCACTGTCCATGCTTCACTTTCATACATTAAAGTCGCATGCATTAAGAAAAATATATCAAAAAAAATATATATAATAGAACGTTTGGAAAAACCTCATTGAGACACGAGAAAAGTTCATATTTTTTGTTGTATTCATAGATTCTCTAAATAGATTGGCAATTACAATAATGTTCCTCAATAGAAACTGGATATGAATGAATGGAAGGGTTACTTGAAGTCACGAGTAGTATCAATAAACGAGTTTCATAGATGTTCAACTTTGAACATCCGGTAATGACTCTTTATCAAAGTAATAAACAAGAAACCACTGTTTCATCTATTTGGAATAAAAGAAGTATTCCAAAAATAATATTTGATGCCATTTTGTTGAATGAAAATTAAACAGTACCACTAGCGAGCGTTTTGGTTTCCATACATTTTTGATTGAATGTGTTGGTTGAATTTTAACGCAGACACATAATATGTACTTATACGGTGTTATTTTCAAACAGCAAAATCATAGCTCATCCGCAGCCTACAGTGAATTTTCCATAAAAAAAACACGATGGTCCGTAGATCAACCATGGATCAAATTTTTGCGAATAGCACTAATAGCGTTTTCTTGCGAATTTGCTTTAGGTTACAATGGTGTGTAACTTAAAAAACAGAATGTATTAATTTAGTTTGTGACTGTAAAACTGTTTGATCATAGGGATAGGTACACATAATGGTACGTTTATTTTGTACCTGGAAAAACTTAACTTTACTCAGAATTCACTACAAAGATTGTGTTTATTTGAAATTTAGATTTATTTTGTAAGTCCACATGTTGTTAATTTAAGCGTGTTTGCTTGGAGGTAGCAATAAATACGAACCCTTATTCTCAAATAATGGGTGCATCATTCAATTTAGATTATAATTTCGTATTATACATCTTGTATAGACGCAGACCTATAGGTGCTGACTTGTGCATTTCCATGGATCTTCTGCTTATTCTTCGATGGCCCTAGAATTCATATCTTCCCTTGGCCTCCATCAGCCTTCGTCTCCAACTCTTCCTGTTTAACGCTGCACAGCTTTCCAGTCTGTCACCTGCAGTAGTTGGTTTGCGTCCTTCCTCACCTCATCCTCCCATCTCAGCCTAGGTCTGCCAACTGTTCTTGTCCCACCTGGATGTCCCTCAAGGATCATTTTTGGTACCAGTACATTTTCATGGATAGTAAACCTTAGATAAGTCGTATGTAATCGTTAATCCGATCGATAGCTCAGTTGGTAGAGGGCTTGCATCCAATGTGAGAGCTCGGGTTCGAATCCCACCGAGGGTGTCAGAAATTATTTCCCGTTTCGGTGTTTATCTCAAACTCAAAAATGAATATTGGCAATGTTTACTCAGTCTTCACAAGAAATAAGTAAGCCCCCACTTCAACTGAAGTATTTGGCGTTGAAGGTTGGCCCCTTTACATGTAAAAAAATAGGTTCACTCGCCACGTGCGAGAGAACGTGGCAAGAAGCTTTATGTATAGATTAGTTGCGTTTTTTTTTTTTTTTTTAAGAAATCCTGTCCGGGAGACTCCCTAGATTCTAAAGACTCTAGGGGTCTATGACACTTGTTGTAGTGCCGCAGAGGTATACGAGCTTGGTCGTCGCTACAAAGCGCCAATACTCAAGCAAGACCCAGTTGCTGTAAGGCTGGATGGACCTTTGGTAAAAATTTAATTTTGGCGTTTAATGTGATGCGAATTAAAACAATTTTGAAAAACAGAACTTAAGGCGAAAATAAAGTGTTCCGAAATTCCGTGTATTAACACAATTTTCGGCAAAATGCCTTTGTCCGGTCGATAGCTCAGTTGGTAGAGTGCTTGCATTCCATGCCAAGAGCTCGGGTTCCAATCCCACTGAGGGTCTCAGAAATGATATCCCTTTTCGGTGTTTATTTCAAACATCAAAATAAAATACCGGCAAGGTTTACTCAGCCTTCACAAGAAATGAGTACCAGCCCCCTCGGGAGCTGGGAAACCCCCACTTCAACTGAAGAGGTTGGCGTAAGGGCGGCCCCCTCACTTGTAAAAATAAATATGATCCACTCGCCACATGCGAAACCCTTCGGAAATAACGTGGCAAGAAGTTACACTATATGTGGTTGCCTAGTTGCGTTTTTTTTTTTTTGCATTCGTGGATCACTATCTTTGATCATACACGAATCAAATGTAAATATATTTCTCAAAGTTAGATCGTTTAAGATTTACAATCTTAAAAACAACTTGTCGGTACTTTAATTACTAGCTTTGAAATGATCGCAATTGAATAGTGTGGGGCTTGGTTAATTTTATTCATAGACCAAACTAATTGATCTGAGAAAATCCCGTGTGTTCACTTAAATCGAAAATGATGGATTTTTAATTGAAACTGTTGCAGTGAAAAGCAATTTGTCAGCATGTCTAATACGCTGAGGAATTTGACTTGAACTATGAATTAAATTATAACAATTTTCCATAATCAAAGAAGCACCCATAAATGAAATATACATACTATTGTTATGATTGTACCGGTTTTTATTTTTAAAAAATTGGGTTTATTTATTTTGCACAATTTATCTCAGAATACGGATCACATTCGGTTTGTAAACAGAGGAGCTTTTGAACTGAAAGCTCGACGGCTTGGATACTAGTCTGGCTACAGAGCATCTCGGTCTCTATTTATAGGTTTATTATAGAATAAGGGTTATTTTCGAAACATTAAAAAATGGCAGCTATGGGATTTCGCCAGAACATTCTACTTTCGGTATTAGTAGCACATAGCAAACCAATGGCTCAACTGCCACCTAAAGGGAACTTTCCATTTAAAAAAAAACAATGATCCGTGAATCAGCTTAAGATCTTTTTTTTTGTGAAGTGCACTGTTTAAATATAAATTTAACATTATATTTGTATGAAGAACTCACATTTTTTTACAAAGTAGGAAAAAATATTAAATCCAAGATGTGCCAGTATTGCGTCTACCCAGTCAACGCGTCTGAGGTCATGGCATTTTTAACTAAAAGCAATATTCTATGTGCGTTTTTTTTTCATTAAGTTAACCTTTTAATTAAGTACAAATTGAAAGAGAAACACCCGGGTCTAAAAGTTTCATCTAATTTATTTTGTTTTATAACAATATATTATCGTATTCTTTTCAAACATGCTATTGACTAGTTAAATTAACTACCCACCAAAGGTACTCATTGTTCCTTTACATCTTCTTTAATAGCAGAATTTACATCTCTTGAAATATTATCCGCTGAAAAAAAATACAATATTTAAGATCTATTTCATTACTGGGTAATGATTATTTTTGTATCAAATTTGCTTACCTGTAAGAATTTTGCTGACTTCACGAAAAGGCATCTCAACAAACAAAATCAATACAAAAGATGTCAAAAGAAGAAGCAGTATTTCAGATAAATCCAACTGAAAACAAAATAATGTGTAGGTACATTAATGTAAATATTCATTTATTTTAATATCCTGTTGTAAATGAAAATTATTTTACCATATACTTGGGTCCAAAATATTCAGCTGTTCTGACAATTCCAATGCCATAAAAAAACACCACAAATTGAATCAAATATACAGCGTAGGTGAATTTTGACATCAGTGTAAAACCCCGCCATGAAAAAATTTGCAATAACCATCCTTAAAAAAAAATGTTCTACATATTTTGAAAACTGTTAACAATTTCATTTCATAGTTAATAAGACATCACATTAGATTATGTTGTTATTTGTAGGACAATGAGATTCTTCGAAAATACCTGAACAGTTATTGTTTAAGGCCCATAGGGACCAAACTACGCAGGCACTCCATGCTATAGGAGTCAGAGCGTTGAAGAAAGCAGCGTCATACACGTTAAACGTATAGTCTTTGTAACCCATGTATGTTGGGGCTAACAAAGACCACAAAGCCAGGAATACTGCAATAATCCAGCCACAACACGCTTTGACCTGAAAATAAAAATATCATGAGGGAAATAGCCATCCAACAAGGTTTAATTTTTTTTTTAAATGTATTTGAATCCCTTTGTAAATTGACTGGTACGGGTGTATTCTTAGTAACAAATTTTGGCGTGCCACAGGGATCAGTTTTAAGTCCACTCCTTTTTTATCTTTTCAAAAACTAATCAGTCCGGTAAGTTGAATGGAAAATACACTGCAAAGACGACGTAATTTTTATCACTACACCTATGATGAAAATAATATCGAATTTAGTGAGAAGTCCCTAGGATTTACATTTCTCTACTATCTGTAAGCGTCATTCTCAGACTTGTAAGTACGTTTGATGAAACAAGAACAGTTTATGCAACTTATAAAATTATGGTGATTTGATTCCCCTTTGGCTGTTGATGTGATAGTAATGTTAACAGCATGTACCTTAGTAAGATGAGTTTTACTCTTCTCTTGTGATATAAAGAACGCTAGTCCAACACCCATCAGGTAAGCTGTTGCTCTGTGCGTAGAGAGTCCATAACTGGCATTCGCCATATCGAAGAACTTTTTGATTCTAAAAGTAAAATAAATATCTTATTTGAAAACCCACGAAACGAGTACTAAGAATATTGAGTGTGCATTGAAAGTACCTACTTGTACTAATTTAATATTGAAATGCTTTAAGAGGGTGCTAAAAAAAGATGGAAGGTTGATTTGCCTCCAGGAGTAGCTATTAAAAAGAAACAAAAAGCTACTATTCAAAACCAAATAAAGTGTTACGAATGTGTGTCTGTGTGTTTTTACTTGTGTGCGTGTGTCTGTGTCTCTACGTGCGAGTGATTAAATAATTATACTTCGAGAACCATCCTCATGTCATACCAAATAGCTTTGTTATTTATTACATATTAGCCTTACAGCAACTGGGTCTTGCTTGAAAATTGTTGCTTTCTACAGCGACGACCAAGCTCGCAGAGGGCTCTTCAGGTGTGATACTCACAAAAATAGCGCTCACCAAATAAATCATCCTAGTATTATTATTATATACAGGGCTAAATCCGTCTGTAGCGCAGACTTGTATCAGAGCCGTTGAACTGAACAGTTCAAAAGCTACTCTGTATTCGAACCAAATGTGAACGGAATCTTTTAATGAATTGTGTGAAATAAAAGAATCAAAGTTTTTATTAGCTTAAGTCTGTAAATCGTAACAAAAGTGTACCCTGTTTTTTAGTCTGTTTTCGTAATTAAGATACATAACCAAGTAAAAAAATGTATATACTCACGGCATGTTTCGATAAATGACCACTGATGTATTGGTCATCACAAGCGACCAGGCTCTGAGGAAAGTTGACCATAACGCAAGTCCCAACATCAATGACACTCCTATTTTCTGATGTTTCCATAAAATGAGCACCAAAATTGGTGTGATGATAAACAGCTGCATATCGATACTGACTTGAAATGTTGGAAGGATGCACTGAAACAAGAAAACAACAAAGTCTTAGGAGTTTATTAAACTATACTTTACATGCTGAGCCATGACGCCATTAGAGCCTCACATTAAATATGACATATTGATTTGTTAGAGTTTGGTGGTTCACACTGTGAAAATCCATAGTATTTATTTAAAAAATAACCCGCAAACAGTTTTAATTCACTATTAATTAATTAATTTAATTTAAAAAAATAAAAAAGACTTTCACATTGGTGGTTCACACTATGAAAGTCCATTGTATTTATTTAAAAAAAACACACACAGTTTTTTTTAAATAAATGAAATATTGTCATTTCTATGGAGTTATATTTAAATCGATGGTCTTTCTTGGTCGCAATTATAAGGAAAAAAAACGCAACTAAGCGCCACATCAAGTGAAACTTCTTACTGCGTTCGCACCGAAGGGGTCATATGTGGCAAGTAAAACTATGTTTTTAACAGGTAAAGGATTCGGCCTTACCACTTCTATTTAATTGTAGGTTTCTTAGCTTCCAAGGGGGCTGGTACTCATTTCTTGTGAAGAATGAGTAAACGTTACAGATATTTTATTTTGAGTTTAAAATAAACACCGAAACAGGAAATCATTTCTGACACCCTCGCCCCTCGGCCCTCGGTGGGATTCGAATTCGCGCTCTCGGCATGAAATCCAAGCACTCTACCAACTGAGCTATCGACCGACAAAAATATGGTTTTTAATTCTCCAATAGGTTGTCATAGTTACTGAATCCTGAATGGTCAGTGTCTTACCAATGTCTCGAATCCCATGTAGTTATTAACAAAGAGAAAGTTCCTCCACATGGTGTTTTGACAAATAACAGAATTTTCATCAATGACCAGAGGCCACAAGGGTCCGTTTCCCAGGTCCGGTAAAATGTAAGTGTGGAATAGTATAACGACCATCAGAGAAGGTAATATTCTGAAAAAAAAACGTTCATTTGATTATAATATTCAATTTTAGATACTCGATTTGGTTTGACCAAACTTGAAAGATCTAAAAAGTCATTAAAAAATAGTTAAATGTGGAATCTCATTCATGGTTTGAATATTCCATGGAACAAAATAACATGGGCTTGAACAAAACAAACACATTTGGTCAAAATATAACCTGATCAAGACTCAGAGCTCTGGCAACTATTTTGGTGCTTTGTTTATTACCTCAATTTGATCATTAATTATAATATAATCGAATAGATATGTATGTTTGTCCTGTATGGAATTTTAAACTACTGAAAAGATTGTGATGAAACTTACATGAGTAGGTACTTGTGTAAAAAAAAAAAAAAAAAATTAGGCTGATTTATTTGGTGAGCGCTGTTTTTGTGTGTATCACACCTCAAGAGCCCTCTGCGAGCTTGGTCGTCGCTGTAGAAAGCGCCAATTATCAAGCAAGACCCAGTTGTTGTAAGGCTGGATGGACCTTTTGATGACCGGTCTTTGGTAAAGGTTTATGAATTTTTCATCCCAGCGAAGAGCAAATTTGAAAATATAAATGGTATATTTTTTGTGCTCCGCCGGGAATCGAACCCACGACCTTCCAGTTACGAGTCCGAAGTGTTACCACCTGGACTACGGACCGGTCATGCTATATTAGGATTATGTGTAATAAAAACTAGAGCAAAAAAGGAAATGAGAGAAATTTAATTTTGCGCTTACAAATGCTGCATGTGTACTTACAAAATAAGCCAAACCTCTCATGAACATAAAACTTACAGCTCTTGCTGCCTTTCCCTGATACAGGGCATTGGCAAAAGTGAACCAAGTCGCTATGATACAGTAATAAGACGAGCCACCATAAGAGGTAGTAGGGCAAACTTAGTAAATAAAATAATGAAGGATCTAAAGGAGTAAAATGTGAATGAACTGTTAATAAAAAGATTCACCTTAGCAACCTGTTTGAGAGCTGCTTTTTAAACTTTAGAGATCCAGAACGCTGAAGATTGTTGATGAAAGTCCTGGCAGTCAAAAAGCCGCTGATCACTATAAAGGTATCGGTAGTGACAGCTGGGTTGCAAGGCAAGTCAGACCAATCGTACAATGTTAAGAACTAGAAGAATAAATATTATATTCAATCGATTGTTATGTTTGATAAAAAATGGAGTGCATTAGGAAAAATAGCAAAGAACAAGCGATTGACGATGGATCTGAGAATGGCGTAAACAATAATAATAATATAAGGAGACCGATTTATGCACAACACACACTTCCATTTTATTCCATTTACGTAGAAAATTAAGTGACAGATTTTGACGTATATTATTATATTCGACGTATAAAATCATACATTACCTCTATCATAGCGGTCCTATTTATAAATGGCACATACAAAATCGTCAGTACTTTGTGGCCCCAATACAGAAAAAAAGCGCTCACGGCTCTTATACCGTCCAAACCAGGAACTTCTTCTCGCACTGTCGTATCTAAAAGTTTCACCAAGTTCTTTTTCAAAGAGAAGCAATAAAATAACTTCATCGCCTTTCCATGGTCTTTGTTTGTCTCTTTAATTCCTGATTCTTTATTATCACAATAAGTTGCCAAAACCACAATCAAGAGCAAAACGGTAAACAGTATCCTGAAATGGTTATGAAGATTATAACAGATTTATCATTAAAATACTTAATATAATTTAAAATGTTAAAGTCGTTTGACCTACAATCAATAGGATGAATATTTGTAAAACAAGACAAGTAAGGAAAGGGAATATGTTGACATGTGCTTGTCAAAATCTTATGTATACAATAAGCATCGTCTGCTAGGCTTATTACGGTATTTGCTCAAATACTGTTTACATACAACATTAGCACATAAAATGCTTTATCTCATATTGACACCGAGTTCATTGGCCATGCATCACAACAATAAAACAAACAATTAATACACTTCACTATTCTACTGTCAAACTTTTAATTGGTCATGCTTAAATTAATATGCTTTATCGTTTTTGTGACCTCATTTTTATCCTATGAGAAAATCGGTCAATATAATATGTTTACTTACAGAGTAGCGTTCCTTCCTCGGCCACGAGTGACGCTTTTTTCCCCAGTGACGCACATGTGCTCATCAACCTTCACTAGAGCCTCCCAGTCTTTCAAGTAAAGTTCCATCGTGTTCTGTAAATCTCTAGCAGTGCAGGAATCTGGGAGACATACGCCCCAATTGATGCTAGAAAACCTCGGAATCTTGGAACCAACCTAAGTAAATAGAAAATCATTTTTTCAGGTATTTATATGACAATGCTTACAGCCCAAAACAATTTGGACAACCAATCAGCTTCTAACAATATTTATAAACATACTAAATAAAACAATCAAAATGCAAAACTTCAGAACGTTCTCGTTTACTCAGTTAAAAAGTTGTGACGTGATAGGTATGTCTTTTTTCATCCATGTTCTTTTCTGACTTCGCAGATATAAAATATTCCCAATCCTACATTCCCGTTTTATCTTTGATTCATTTTCCTTTGTTTGTGTATTTGTAATCATCTTTATTTTGTTTTCCTACACCACACCTATTCATAGCCTTTGCGTAACGGATTATACGTCTCAATGTCATTGTGTAAAACAATTCTAGTTTTTATGTGTCAAAATTTGCTGGTTTAACTTACATCTCCAAGATTGCTGGTCAAAAAATGTCGTGAATGCATGCGCGAGTCCACCTCAGGCGAAAGGCCATTCTTCTCCAGGTTGATCTCCATGGAGACTAAGCAATACTTCGCCGTTATCGGTTGTTTGATGCTGAGGCACTGATCGTAATCTCCAAATTGGTTAATGTTTCCATTCAAAATTCCAGAAGGTAGCTTGGCCGTGGAATCAAACACTAATGAAACACAAAACAAAATTTCAAGTTGTAATTTAAAATATTCACGCTTATAATTGTTGACAATATTTTAAGCTTACTTTTCAAAGCCCACAGCTTCTCCCGTGAAAAAGATTCTTGAAATAAGTTACTGTCACGAAGGCACTGGTCCCCGACATTCATTTTTGGTATAAAAGCAATCGATGTCTTTTGCCATAGCTTCAAAATGTCTCTCCCTCTTCCTGTTTCTTTTAAAACATCAAATCCATCACTAAGTGTGTTTATTTGTTCAGATTTTGATGAAACGAGATCCGTATCATCTAACAGACAACTTTTGGTTATTTCTTTTTCCTTCTTGTGGCTTTGAAATGAAATATCACATGTATCTTGATCATTTGTTCCACTTTCAACATTTTTTATGTTTAATGTGTTTTCTAGTTCATTTAATTCACTTGCTTTAGTTTTGTTATGTTTTAAACTAAGGAACACTGTTAAAATGAGTAATATCGCTAGAGTTCGTCTCTCACACCACATTATCCGATGGCAGGTCTAAACTGAATGTGTCTAATGGCGTTACGACATCTATTTATAGACAATTTGTTGTGAGATTTTTTTACATGTTGGTTCTGAGGAGATGTGTAATGCAATCAAATATCTTTAAAAAAACGTGTTAAGGAAAATAAAAATAAAAAAAACTTTATATAAGCATAATAAAATAGTAGGGATACCAACTAATTTGCATATGTATACGCATTAAGTTTAAAAAGTATACATTATGAAAATGTTAAACAAAACAATACCTTTTTTTACTTAGAAAATCACAAAATAACTTTAATCCTTTTTACTGAAATAGTATGTTTGAGCAGAAAAATACATTTCATCATGTAATTATCTATTTTACAGGTTCACAATTAAAAACTGATATTTTAGGAATGTACCTACTCTTAAAAAATCCTAAAGGATAAAAAATAAGTGTTAGTGGGATGTACAGGTAAGCAAAGATAGTGATATTAATAATATTAGAATTATTTATTTGAAGAGCGCTGTTTTTGTGTGTGAATCACACCTCAAGAGCCCAGCGGACTTGGTGGTTAATCGTCGCTATAGAAAGCGCTAATTGTCAATCAAGGCCAAGTTGTGAGGCGGAATGGACCTTTGGAGACCGATCTTTTCAGAGCATATTTGAAAATAAAAATGATGTATTATTTGTGCTACGCCAGGAATCGAGCCCACGACCTTTTATTTACGAGTCCGAAGCGCAAACCACTAGAGTACGAACTGGTCTCAAATGATGATAAAACGCAACTATGAATGATCAACTTAAGAATAACAGTATGAGAATGGTTTTAAAATAAATGAACCTTGAATAATCAATTCAAATACATTACATAATGCTTCATAGTTCATTTGAAATGTCAACATCTTAGAAGACAATTTATTCATTGAATTATTCTTCCAACGATTGCAAAATTAATTTGGCATCAAAGTTGCGTAAATAACTATAAAAATTCCTTACTTCGAATATACAACAGTGTGTCTAAAAGCACAGCCGTGTCGTAAACAAATAAAATATAACAGCGCCTCAAGTGACTGTTTTAATTTTCATACATTTTTACTGTGTAACTAATATACACAGCCCAAAACAATGTGTAAATACTCAAGCTTCACGCGAACAGAAAATATATAGAAAATGGAACAGCGCCTCAAGTGACTGCTTTAATTTTTATACATTTTTAATGTGCAAGTAATTTACGTAGTCCATAACAGTGCATAAATACACGCGAGCAGAAAATGTATGGAAAATAGAACAGCGCTTCAAGTAAAAGTTTTAGTTTTCACACATTTGTCCTGTGTACGTACTCAATGGTTTAATTATTAACGCAATGGTTTTATACTTCGAGTAGGTACTAGTATTTTTATCGCTCCAAACGCAAGCATTGCACCGTTGACCTTGACCTCAAAGATATCAGAACTATGCATTTATTTATTTATTTGGTTTATTATTAAAAGTATTTGCTCCTTGACTAAAAGGTTGGTATTTAAATAACTTGGACCTAAAGTCTAAATCTAAGCTGCAAAGATATAATATATCTTTGCAGATTAATGTGAATATAATATATCTTTGTAGATTAATGTGAATCTTAAATGATATATTATATCATTTAAGATTCACATTAATCTACACACATTAATCATCTGACCTGATTGCTTCACGATATATCGATACCTTAAAGGTAAAACTGAATAAGTGACATATTAAGCTAACATAGGTTTCTCAGACAAATGCACATTTTTTTCTATTTTCTGTGAGAAAAAAACACTACGAAATTGTGAAATCCTGTAGTTTAAAAGGTTTTCATGAGCATTTCTTCTAAATTAGATCACTTACTATGAGAAGTTACACCCAATAATATATTGTATCCGTGATTTCTCAAATCAGTGAATCTGCACTTATTCAGTTTTACTTTTAAGGTAGTGGTATAATGATCGATTTAAAATTAACTTCAAAATAATCAAATCACCTTGGGATGATGTTGCTTACTATAATGTGGATATTGAAATAATAAGTTAGGCACTTTTTGGCAATCACATTTGTGTGGCACACGTGGCCACTTACAGACAGTAATCCCACACGTAATGAAGGGTTATGACTGGGACTAGTCATTTGTGCGGCCGCCGCTTCGTTATTAATTTACAAGAGGTGTTATAGCCCGGCGAACAAGCTACCAGAAGAAGAAGAAAATGTCGAGCTATTTGGCTTAGAGGCAGCGGTAGTAAAAAAAACAAGATAGCTTGTGCCGAGTCTCAATTCGAGATAATATGTAAGAGGAAAAGACGTTTGCTTTTTGTCGAAATAATCCAACATCGACGTAATGCTAAAAATCAACAAGGTTACGCTTAGAAAAAAATTAATATAATATATATCTACATATGCATGTACAAAGTACTTAACAAGTTTTTTTTGTTTCTTTTTTTTCTTCTCTTTAGAAATAAAAACGATTGAATAAAAAAATGGCGTGATGAAAGAAATAATATTGATAATATTTTTAAATATCTGTCAGAAGGCTGCAATGAGGAAAATTTAAGATGAGGTTTTATATAATTGCACATGTTTCAATGTTACAGGATGCATTCAATTTATTACTTACTGTTAACATACCTGTATTATGCAAGAAAACATCATATTAATAAATAATAATATTAGGATGATTTATTTGGTGAGCGCTGTTTTTGTGTGTATCACACCTCAAGAGCCCTCTAATCTAATCTAATCTAATCTAATCTAATCTAAGCTGCAAAGATATATATCATTTAAGATTTATACTAAATGCATTCCCACAAGCAGATATGTATAATTTCGCGCTAACACATGCCGCATGTGGACCTACAATATAAAAACCCAATCTCAAATGAACATAAGCCTTGCAACTCTTGCCGTCCTTCCCTGAAACAGGGGTGACATTGGCAAAGTGAACCAATTTTTATATTATGGGTGGTCAGCCGCATAACAACCTATAAGTCAAGGAACATACATGACAAATTACATTTTTTAAAATCAAAGAATAAAAATAACAATATATACATGGACATAAAAAACTAAATCATAAAACCAAATTCACTTTAACAAACCCTAGCCGCCAACATCACAGATCAACCGCCATTTCTTTCTATCCTTGCATACTTCTTTCATTTCCTCCAGAGTCATAACCTTCTTCATACAAGCTCTTCTTTTATTATGACTCTGGATATTCCATTCATTCGCAATTTCGGATATTTGGTCCATCCATACCTTTCTCGGTCTTCCTCTACCACGAAATCCATCTATTCTACCAACATATACTTTCTTCGTCAGTCTTTCCTCATTCATTCTCTCCATATGCCCAAACCATCTTAACAAACTTCTTTTAATCTTCACTTTCACACTTTCTTTTGCACCACATTCTTTTCTTACAAAATCATTCCTCACCCTGTCACTCCGTTTTTTCCCAATCATACTTCTTAGAAAGTCCATTTCAACAGTATGGACTTTACTAATTTCACTTTCATTCACCGTCCAGGCCTCGCTTCCATACATCAAGGTGGGTAAAAGTATGCCACTGCGTACCGCCAATCGAGCATTTTTAGAAATGTTTTGATTTTTGGCGATACAAGCTGTGGCACCCAGTACACACCTGCCCTTCATTACTCTTCTTTCAAGTTCACCTGTCATTCTTCCATCTTTCTCAAACTTACTTCCCAAGTATACAAACTCATTTACCACATCAACATTCATTCCGTTTATTCTAAATTCGTAGTTCGTATTTTCTTCATTTCTTTCAAAAATCAAAACTTTCGTCTTACTTGCATTCAATTTCAAATAGTTACCTAGCAGAGCTTCGTTCAATCTAGAGAGCATCGTTTGCAATTCTACTGCTGAGTCCGATACAAGAACAGCATCATCCGCATACAGTAGAACACTCACTTTGCTCTCTCCTATCATTAATCCACAATCATCAAGTCTAGCATCTCGAACACACTTGTCCATGACTATGTTAAATAGCCATGGGCTCATCACACATCCTTGCCTTACACCCTTAAAAACTTCAAACCATTCACTATACTCATCATCAATACGAACACATGCTGTACTATTTTCATAGTTTGCATGCACCGCACCTAGGAGAGCCCCATTCACTCCGTATGCTTTCAAAACATCCCATAACATACCTCTGTCTACTGAGTCAAAAGCCTTTTCCAGATCTACAAAGGCCGTGAACAGCTTCCGCCTCACCGACAATTGTTTTTCAACAAGTTGTTGTAGAGTAAAAATCTGATCAACACAGCCTCTACCGGCCATAAAGCCGGACTGTATATCGGAAATCCTTTCACTAGTAGTCAGAATCACATTTTTTATAATCACCTTACAGAAGACTTTTCCTGGTATACTGAGTAGACTGATTGGTCTGAAGTTCTGACAGTCTTTTTTGTCCCCTTTACCTTTGTAAATGGGAACAATGACTGCCTTCCTCCAATCCATCGGTACTACTCCTGCATTCACACAAAGCTTACATAATTCGTACATCCAATCTATCACGCATTCACCTCCTGCTTTCAACATTTCACCATTTATTCCATCAAACCCAGCAGACTTTCCATTCTTCAAACATTCAATAGATACTTTTATAAGTCTAAATTGTCAAAGATCTTGTTTTTTTATATAGGAGATTTATAGTTACATAGAAATATGTATGTTACATTGACTATATTGTATACTTCATTAATGTTTTCAGACTGGGTTTCCATTTTTGAGTATTTTACAACCAATCAAAAAGTTCTATTACGTATTTGAAAAATGTCATGTTATACTTAGATTAAAACTATAGGTTCAATAAATTAATTTTATGAATAAAATGATTGACTTAAGTAAAACTCAAGCATACTGTGATATCAGATCTTACGCTTATTTTAAAAATGATTTATTAAAAGATTCACCTAGAACGGCTGAGTTTTAAGTGAAAATCGCCATGATCGCTGATCATCGTCGAGAATAAGTAAATAATAACTTAAATTTGTAGAAAGTAATTTGTCCGGTCTGCGGTCTAGTGGTTAATTCTACGAACTCGTGAACGGAAACTCGTGTGTTTGATTCCCAGCGGATCACAAAAAAAAATAGTTTAATTTCCAAAGTAATATGCAATTTTCAGCATTAAAAGATTCATGCTTAAACCAAAAAGACCGGTCACCAAAAGTGTGTAACAGTAGTCTTTCTTAAGAAATGGCGCTTTTTAGGCTCGCTGAAGGTTCTTGATGTGTGATTTACACAAAAACAGCACTCATGGTAAAATTATTATTTCGCGAACTAACGCATGGTATATATTGTCTGACGTCGTTGGTTAGCGGACGCCCCTGCTTAATTATAGGGCAATACAAGACTTAAGGGGGCGCTGTACATCATTGATATTTAATGACACTTTTTGTGACGCATCCCTCAGTTAATTGAAAATTACCCCTTTTTTTATTTTTTCAAACAATAATTTAAGAGTCTCCTTAACATTCGTGTAAGTAATAAAAATTACGGCTCCCCAAAGGCAACCAGGATTTAATTAAAGACTCTCAGGGTTATTCACAAAACATTTGATCACTAGATTATCCAATGATTATTGTTTTTTTTGCATGTAAAATTCACTTTAGGTGGTGAATGAGCCATGGATTTGTTGTGCTGAATAGCATCGTTTGTTGGGAGAAATTTCAAGGAAAGGAATGTTAGATTTTAAACCATTAGAAATACATAGTTATGAAGCTAAGTTTACGTATCCTGGCTAAGCTTTCTGTTTTTTTTTTTCTTTGAATTTTCTTTCAAAAAAATCCTCAAGATCGTGCTTGTGTTAATTCAATAAAATCAAAAGTAAAATAAACCTACTCTCAAGGTTTTGTAGACGTCAGGTCGTAACAAACTTGGAGACACACTTGTGAGGCAGTAATCAAGAATTAGCGCTGATTGCGGCACTAACGGAACGTCGACAATAAAGTAAACTCCCAAATAACTGAACGCAACAAAGCAACGCATATAGTGTAACTTTTTGCCTGCGTTATTCCCGAAAGGGTCGCATGTGGCGATTCGGGACCTATTTATTTTTACGGGTAAGGGGGCCGGCCTCACACCAACCACTTTCAGTTGAAGTGGGAGTTTTGCTGTTCCCTGGGGGGCTGGTTCTTATTTTGTGTGAATGCCAGTATTTATTTTGGGTTTGACATAGACACCAAAACCACTTTCAGTTTAAGTGTGGGTTTCTAAGCTCCCGGTTCGTCAAGTAAACGAAGTGTCAATTAATGTTGATTTGTAAGCATGCCAACAAATCAATGAAATTTCAGTTTGTATTCAGTGCTTGTTAAGTCCATGGTTATAAGTACGAGAAGGTACGTGAGAAAAAATATCTTTTATTCTTCAATGAAATCTAGTTTCTCGATTCACAGATTCAGTTATCTGATTTTCCCACAATCCCGACTCGTTTACTGGTTTTACAATCAACTCCGTCCCACGGTCTCCGCTCTTGCATACAAATCAGCCAGCCTGTCGTCTCCCACCGGGAGGTTTGCATTTTTTGCCGCCCATCTGGGATCCCGGGGTGGAG